>JACEFZ010021873.1:0-25038 GCA_014155875.1 Cepaea nemoralis
ACTAGCAGACATGTACAACAACAGTATAGGGAGTGCTAGCATCAAGGAGGAATGGTTACACAGCTATCTGATTCCCTTGCCGAAGCCTGACAAAGACCACAAAAAAATTCAGGGATATCGAATTATAACCATGCAGAATACAATAGGCAAGCTGCTGGAGAAGGTAATTGCAAGGAAAATATCAAGCCAACTAGAGAGGCAAGGTGTTTTCCCACCTACCCTGGGTGGGTACCGTCCAAAAAGAGAAACCTGGACCAATGCAGCAGTCTTTGCCCATGATGTCTATGAAGGTTTCCACTCAGGCACTGAAACCGTTGCTGCAGCGATTGATCTTGAGGACGCATACAACAGAGTCCACTGGATTTTTTAATGTTTCAGCTTCTTGAACTAAACGTAAGTCCATTTCTCCTTAGTTGGATCGCTGCAGCCCTCTACCAACGGAAAGTAGTTTTTAGATGTGGCAGTTGGACTTCGGAACCAACAACAATATATCCTGGCCTACCACAGGGATCACCATTATCTCCGGTACTGTTCAACGCCTACACAGTGAGAATCACCAGTGAGCAGATCACTGGACCTGGCAGGACATTGTCGTATGCCGATGATGTTTTAGTGTATCGTCAGGGTAAGGATAGAGAGGAGGTTGCTGTGGAACTACAAACCAAACTCAATCGCATAAGTACTTGGTGTGATGAAGCTGGGGCAATGGTCAACCCAACAAAGGCAACAGTGACTTGGTTCTCGTTGAATAATCATATTGTCAACAACCCAACACCAACTGTAATGCTGTGTTCAGAGACGGTGGAAAGAACGCAGGCAATGAAATACCTGGGGATACGGTTTGATCGAAGCCTTGCTTATAATGTGCACATAGACCAGGTGATAACAAAGGCCAAGCGGGGTTTGGCAGCGATGCGGGTGATGGCGGCAGCAAACTGTGAGCAGCGCCATCTATGTCTTCTGTACGAGGGGCTGGTCATGTCTGTTTTGGAGTATGCAATGGCAATCCTGACTCTCAGCCATAAGCAGATAGAAAGGATGGAAAGGATACAGAATGAAGCTATGCGCATTATTCTTGGATGTACAAGAGATACAGCATGCAGGGCGATGCGCTACCTTCTTGATTTTCCAACCATTGAAGAGAGAATACAAGTTTGCAGGGCACGCGTACTACCTCAGAATTAACGCAAACACACAACATCCACTGCATAGTGAAATTAGGAAGGTGAAGGGCAGCAGGTTAAAAAGAGGACGGTCGTGGATGGGTCAAGCCGAAGACATTCTTCAACAGGTGTGTTCACTTGAGGACTTAGAACCTGGCGAGGAGTGGGTGCAAGTGCCAACAGACTTCTGCACATCCTTTTCAGTTTGCATCCAACTAGATAGAAAATGCAGACAAGAAAATCCAGCTGCTGTTGAGGCTGAAGTACAAGCGTTGATTTTCGAGAATTCGCTAGACGGTGACGCGGTCATCTACAGAGATGGGTCGGTCGTCCGACATGTGAGAAGCTCATGGGCCTTTACAGCTCGGGCCGGAGGGAGAATTGTGAAGGAGGACTCTGGTGCTTTCACTGAAACCACAAGTAGCCTGACCATGGAAGTCATGGCAGTAAGTAAAGCAATAACATGGCTCGAGACACAGACATTCACTAGGGCTTGTTTCCTTAGCGACTCAATGAACATGATCAAGAGGATAGAGGAGGGGTCGATCCGAAGAGAATGGCTGCTGCCTCTGAAGCGGTCTCGGCTGGCAAAGATTAGTTTCATCTTCGTGCCAGGTCATGCGGGAGTACAAGGAAATGAGCGGGCTGACAAGCTTGCAGGTGAGGCTACTGTGGAGGGCGGACGCGCCATGGCTGACATTCTGAATGCTCTACGAGAAGTGAGACTTTTGCGAGAACCAAGTGATGACTGTGAATCTACAACAATGGCCAGACTGCAGGAGCAGCAAATTAAAAGAGGGGTGGCCAAACAAGAACACTACGCAGGAAGCCAAAGAAGATTGATAAACCAACACAGAACTGGCGTCGTTAGCCGCTACACGCTGCGGGATTTGCTGAGGAGGGGATCCGAGCACTTATGGACTGAATGGTTCGATGTGCAACGAGGATGATCTGTCGACTAACTAACTAACTAACTAATGACACTACCAACACTCACCTGTCATACACTAATCTGTACATAAGAAACAACCATAAGAGAGAGACAATGTGTTTTCACATAATGAGAAGAGAGGCATTAGAAATTGTCATGACTGGAATGATCAGCAGAAGTAGACCAAGAGAAATTACAATGGAAAGCCTAAAATGTGGCATGAAGCAGAATTAACAGAATTGATCCAGAAAACCAAAGATAGAGATATGTGCACATACTGATGATGATATGAGAAGATACTTGCTGATAATTTTGTGACAAATGGAAAACTTGATGGGATATGAGTCAGAGGAAGACAAAGAGATAAAGAAATAGACGGCTTGGCCATATGGCATGTGGATGAGAAAACAGCCCTTTTCTGAGACTGGTGATTGTACGAGATGGTGACATGCATGGTATGTGATGATGAGTTGTATTACATATGATGTGTGTAAACTTGCAAAATGAACATGTGAGTCATAGACTTCCTTAGTATGGCTTGTCTAAATGGGCAATAGTCACTGGTACAATAGGTATACGACAGGTATGCTGTCAACATTAGTTAGACACGCAAGTCCAACAACAGGAGTGATAATCGATATGGCTGTGTTTAATGTTATACAACGGACATCTCCGGACTACATCCAGTAATAAATATATATTATATTTACATTTTATGAATGTGAGGAGCGGCTGGCTGAGTAACTAGAATATTGGATTCTCCTTTGGGAGACCTGGGTTTGAATCCTCGGTAAGGTATGAAGTTTTTTCTGTCGGGGACAAAAAGAAACCTCTAACCTGCACAGTTCACGGCGACTGCACTAGCCAGGTGGCCTTAATTCCTCAGGCTCAAGACCCCCCTGCCATACACCGCATGGTACTATATTGGCAGTAAATGACAGACAGTTTACACCACAAGGTACTATATTGGCAGTAAATGACAGACAGTTTTTAAGAAGCTCTCGCTCATACACGTTGCCAGTCATTCTCTCTATAAGCTGAAAGCACACATCCACTGCATATTGCCATTCACACAACGTCCTGTCACTATTCTGTTTCAGTCTTGTATTTCCTAAATCATTTCATCTAGCTCCTAAATTTGTCCTATTCTGTCGACGGTCTGACAACACACTGTGTCCAGTCTGGTTTTCTTTCTTCCCTCGTCGTCTCTCTGACCTTCACTTATCACGGGCTGTTGGGTTTTCCTTCGAGGCATGTTCACCCACCCACGTTCTTTCCCTGGTCAGTGAGTGTTAAGTCGTAAAGTCACTTGTCCTTGAACTTGCACAACCGAGTCAGTACTTGTTGATGTCTACTCTGTCTGTTTAACTCCTGTCTGTCACATCGTCAGTGATTGTCCATGGTTCTATTAACTCTCATCCATCATATGTTAAACTGTTACTAATAACTACCTAATGTAAGACTGTGACAATGTATCAATCCATTCATCCACACATTCATCTATCTATCCATTTATTCATCAGTCCTTTTACACATACATATGTACACACATTAAGACATAAACAAAAGAACACAAGAAAGGTTGACAGGAAAAAAGGCAGTTAAGTACCAGGTGATCACTTTCAAAACAAAACAATCACGTACCACAATCTGATGAAGCCCCCAGGATATCGCGACTTCGTTGTGCCCTTCACTATCATTTTCTCGCAGGTAAGTTTCTAGAGGCACAACAGGCTCGGTTGCAAAGTAAATAACTTTGTCAGTCTGTCAGGAGACATGTTATATTATATGAATTGCTCAAACAACAGACTAGGTTGCATATAATTCATCTTGTCAATCTATCAAGAAACATGTTATATTATATATGATTGCTCAAACAATATACTCGACTGTCATATAAATAACTTTGTCAAACAGTCAGGAAACATTTTATATTATATGTAATTGCTCAAACTATAGACTTAGTTGTCATATAATTCACCTTGTCAATCTGTCAGGAAACATGTTATATTATATATGATTGCTCAAACAATATACGCGGTTGTCATATAAATCACCTTGTCTAGTTAGCTAGTTAGTTAGTCGACAGATCATTGCCATATGACGAGCACGCCAAAAGAAGATACAGAAAAAAGAAGAAAGGGATTTTTCAAAAGGACGCACCAAAGTGGATGATGCACAAGAAAACCAAGGGAGACACGAGACGTCATATGACAACAAAGAGGCAGACGTTGTCAGGCTGTGTTCCCAAGCGGTTGTGTTTTCCAAATTCTGTGTCAAGTGGATATCTGGATGCAATGATTACGAGGATCTGCAAGTAAACAACAGGACGAGGAATTTGTTGACAAGAAGCCATTAATGGAAGGACTGGGAGTAGAAAACCTAGGCGAATTCTGAACGACGGAACTGTGGAATGGAAAACTAGGCTTCAAGGTGAACAGGATAGAATAGGGAGGTTATTCGTAGATAGTAAATAGACACCGACCCTGTGTCAAGGGCAGTCTATATTCTAGAAGAATTGAATCCTATTATTCTACAGCACATAATTAAAATGTGTGGAAACGTTCACTGGATTGCGTGAGTTAATTTCATATTTTCCAAACTTCAGGTGAGAACACTTAACGTTCTTATTTAACGAGTTAGAAATTCTTGGTTGTTGATTTCATGTTGAGTTATTACTGATTCTACACCAAGGCAATCATCCTCATTGCACATCAAACCATTCAGTCCATAAGTGCTCGGATCCCCTACTCAGCAAATCCTGCAGCGTGTAGCGGCTAACGATGCCAGTTCTGTGTTGGTTTATCAATCTTCTTTGGCTTCCTGCATAGTGTTCTTGTTTGGCCACACCTCTTTTAATTTGCTGTTCTCGCAGTCTGGCCATGGTTGTAGATTCACAGTCATCACTTGGTTCACGCAGAAGTCTTACTTCTCGTAGAGCATTCAGAATGTCAGCCTGGTCCATGGCGCGTCCGCCCTCCACCGTAGCCTCACCTGCAAGCTTGTCAGCCCGCTCATTATCCTTGTCTACTTGTCCTTAAACATTTTATATTATTTAAAATTGCTCAAACAATAGGATAAGTTGTTAATTACATCACCTGCTTTTCTATACGTACCAATCAATACATTCCCATGTATTCATTTATCTGCTACTATAATTTCCCAAGAGTCCATTAACTCTGTTGTTCCAGGGTCATTACTTTGAAATATAAACATGCTCAAGAGAAGTTAAAATAACAATTAGCTAGAGAGGGGGTTACAGGTTCAGTGTGTTAATGTACAAATAACTGGAACAGAGAGGGTTAAAGATTTAATGTGCTAATGTAACAACTAACTGGAACAGAGGGTGTTAAAGATTTAGTGTGTTAATGTAACAACTAATCTGGAAAGAGAGGGTTAAAGATTTAGCTGTGTTAATGTAATCAATAAGCTGGAACAGAGAGGGTTAAAGATTTAGTGTGTTAATGTAACAACTAACTGGAACAGAGAGGGTTAAAGATTTAGTGTGTTAATGTAACAACTAACTGGAACAGAGAGGGTTAAAGATTTAGTGTGTTAATGTAACAACTAACTGGAACAGAGAGGGTTAAAGATTTAGTGTGTTAATGTAACAACTAACTGGAACAGAGAGGGTTAAATATTTAGTGTGTTATGTAACAACTAAGCTGGAACAGAGAGGGTTAAATATTTAGTGTGTTTAATGTAACAACTAGCTGGAACAGAGAGGGTTAAATATTTAGTGTGTTAATGTAACAACTAGCTGGAACAGAGAGGGTTAAATATTTAGTGTGTTAATGTAACAACTAGCTGGAACAGAGAGGGTTAAATATTTAGTGTGTTAATGTAACAACTAGCTGGAACAGAGAGGGTTAAAGATTTAGTGTGTTAATGTAACAACTAGTTGGAACAGAGAGGGTTAAATATTTAGTGTGTTAATGTAACAACTAGCTGGAACAGAGAGGGTTAAATATTTAGTGTGTTAATGTAACAACTAGCTGGAACAGAGAGGGTTAAATATTTAGTGTGTTAATGACATGTAACAACTAGTTGGAACAGAGAGGGTTAAAGACTGACTGAGTTCATGTAAATGATGACTGAGACATCAGGAGAATTACCCTGTCACACACCCTTATACTAGATGTTAGATAAAGCTTTGTGTCCTTTACCTCAACTCCATCGAGAAATGTCAAAATGTTTGGGTGTCTTAAGGTTTTAATCCGCTTCAGTGAGGTTTTTGCAGTCTGCAGCTGCAATTCATTGGCACTCTTCACGTCGAAGGCAAAGATGGACACTGGCTCTCCTGTCGACTGCAAGGGAAGACACTATATCTTCAGTACGTTCATGACACACATTTACAATGATGGGTGATCTAACGCTTCTATCATTAATGAAGGAGCAAAGATATGTATTCAACTATAGTTAGTTAGTCGACAGATCATCCTCATTGCACATCAAACTATTCAGTCTATAGTGCTCAGATCACCTCCTCAGTAAATCCTGCAGCGTGTATTGGCTCACGACACCAATTCTGTGTTGGTTTATTAATCTTCTTTGGCTTCATGCATTGTGCTCTTGTCTAGCCACACCTCTTTTAATTTGCTGTTCTCGCAGTCTGACCATGGTCGTAGATTCACAGTCATCACATTGGTTCTTGCAAAAGTCTTACTTCTCGTAGAGCATTCAGAATGTCAGCCTGGTCCATGGCGCGTCCACCCTCCACAGTAGCCTTACCTGCTAGCTTGTCAGCCCGCTCGTTTCCTCGTACACCTGCATGCCCTGGCACGAAGATGAAACTAATCTTTGCCAGCTCTGACTGCCCCAGGGACACCAACCACTGTCTTCGGATCCAACCCATCTCTACCTTACATGAGGATACTCACTGAGTCACTAAGGAACCATGATCGAGTGAATGTCTGTGTCTCGAGCCATGTTACTTACTGCCATGACTTCCATAGTCAGGCTACTTGTGGTCAAAGCAAAAGCACCAGAATCTTCCTTCACAATTCTCCTTCCAGCCCGAGCCACACTTCTCACACGTTGAATGACTGATCCCCGGGATGGTTAACCCAGTCAACAAATGCCCGCAGAAGTCGGATGAGTCGGCCTAAAGGCACAAGAACGCAGCTTTGCTGTAAACAGGCACAACGCAATCACATCCAGAAAAAAAAACTGCATGAACGCAGAAGAAGAAAAAGAAGAAGAATGACTGATCCAGCTGTGTAAATGACAGCATCATCCTCTAAAGAATTCTCGAAGATCAAAGCCTGTACTTCCGCCTCCACAGCAGCTGGATTTTCTTTTCTGCATTATCTGTCAAGTTGGATGCAAACTAAAAAGGGTGTACAGAACTCTGTTGGCACTTGCACCCACTCCTTGCCAGGTTCTAAGTCCTCAAGTGAACATACCTGTTAAGAATGTATTCAGCTTGACTCATCCACAACTTTCCTCTTTTTAACCTGCTGCCCTTTACCTTCTTAATTTCACTAATGCAGTGGATGTTGTGTGTTTGCATTGACTCTGAGGTAGTGTCATGTGGTCTGCAAATTTGTATTCTACTCCTCATGGTTGGACAATCAAGACGGTACTCTGGCTGGTTGCTGCATCTAGAGAACATTAAGAAGAAATACTCTGGCTGGCTGGCTGGCTGGCTGCTGCATTAGGAGAACATTCAGCAGAGATACTCTGGCTGGCTGGCTGCTGCATTAGGAGAACATTCAGCAGAGATACTCTGGCTGGTTGCTGCATCTAGAGAACATTAAGAAGAAATACTCTGGCTGGCTGGCTGGCTGCTGCATTGGGAGATCATTCAGCAGAGATACTCTGGCTGGCTGGCTGCTGCATTAGGAGAACATTCAGCAGAGATACTCTGGCTGGCTGGCTGCTGCATTAGGAGAACATTCAGCAGAGATACTCTGGCTGGCTGGCTGCTGCATTAGGAGAACATTCAGCAGAGATACTCTGGCTGGCTGGCTGCTGCATTAGGAGAACATTCAGCAGAGATACTCTGGCTGGCTGGCTGCTGCATTAGGAGAACATTCAGCAGAGATACTCTGGCTGGCTGGCTGCTGCATTAGGAGAACATTCAGCAGAGATACTCTGGCTGGCTGGCTGCTGCATTAGGAGAACATTCAGCAGAGATACTCTGGCTGGCTGGCTGCATCTAGAGAACATTCAGCAGAGATACTCTGGCTGGCTGCTGCATTAGGAGAACATTCATCAGAGATACTCTGGCTGGCTGGCTGCATCTAGAGAACATTAAGAAGAAATACTCTAACTGGCTGGCTGCTGCATTAGGAGAACATTCAGCAGAGATACTCTGGCTGGCTGGCTGCATCTAGAGAACATTAAGAAGAAATACTCTAACTGGCTGGCTGCTGCATTGGGAGATCATTCAGCAGAGATACTCTGGCTGGCTGGCCGCTGCATTGGGAGATCATTCAGCAGAGATACTCTGGCTGGCTGGCTGCTGCATTTGGAGAACATTCAGCAGAGATACTCTGGCTGGCTGGCTGCTGCATTAGGAGAACATTCAGCAGAGATACTCTGGCTGGCTGGCCGGCTGCTGCATCTGGAGAACATTCAGCAGAGATACTCTGGCTGGCTGGCCGCTGCATTGGGAGAACATTCAGCAGAAATACTCTAGCTGGCTGACCACTGCATCTGAAGAACATTCAGCAGAAATACTCTGGCTGGCCGCTGCATCAGGAGAACATTCAGCAGAAATACTCTGGCTGGCTGGCTGCTGCATTGGGAGAACATTCAGCAGAGATACTCTGGCTGGCTGGCTGCTGCATTGGGAGAACATTCAGCAGAGATACTCTGGCTGGCTGGCCGCTGCATCAGGAGAACATTCAGCAGAGATACTCTGGCTGGCTGGCTGCTGGCCGCTGCATCAGGAGAACATTCAGCAGAGATACTCTGGCTGGCTGGCTGCTGCATTGGGAGAACATTCAGCAGAGATACTCTGGCTGGCTGGCCGCTGCATCAGGAGAACATTCAGCAGAGATACTCTGGCTGGCTGGCTGCTGGCCGCTGCATCAGGAGAACATTCAGCAGAGATACTCTGGCTGGCTGGCTGCTGCATTGGGAGAACATTCAGCAGAAATACTCTGGCTGGCTGGCTGCTGCATTGGGAGAACATTCAGCAGAGATACTCTGGCTGGCTGGCTGCTGCATTGGGAGAACATTCAGCAGAGATACTCTGGCTGGCTGGCTGCTGGCCGCTGCATCAGGAGAACATTCAGCAGAAATACTCTGGCTGGCTGGCTGCTGGCCGCTGCATCAGGAGAACATTCAGCAGAGATGAGATACTCTGGCTGGGTGGCCGACCGATGCATCAGGAGACTGAGCATGCATGGGAATACCCAATGTGCAGTGATGTCGTTTGACATAACATTTTGAAAATTATTATTTAGTGGGTTATTTCTGCATATAATTTGATATTTATATATTTTTGTGGCAAGTGGGTATATTTGATAAGTTATTAAGGAGTTTAAACACCAGTTCTAGCATTGGAAGGTCATGTGTTTGTTCATGCAGGATTACAGCAAGATATATACAATTTAAAACACATTTACAATTCAGCAACACAGGTGTTTTAACTATCTTTCAATAACTTAAGTACATAGATTAAAAAGAAAATTAATTCACAATAAAAATTATTATCTCTGCCTATAAGTGAGGTTAAATTAGTTGCATATCCTTTACAGGACGTTGCAGTCCATACTGGCATTTTTTGCTGCTGTGATCTCTTTGCATGTTTATCTTCAGCAGTTTGCCATTGCTTTCTGAATGACCGGCACCCATACCATTACATAAAAAACTAACTGCATCTGTAACCTCATCGCCACGGAGCCAGCATAAGTGAGGTAAAGTGTTAAATAAGAAATAAGATACTACTGGATCTGATCTTGTCACCTCTGTAAAACTGATACTTTTGCTTTCATGGTGTTTGATCTGATCTTGTCACCTCTGTAAAACTGATACTTTTGCTTTCATGGTGTTTGAAGGAAACAGAGAAATTTCTAATATTAATAAGTTAAAAAGAAAATCGCAGAGACCTACAAAGTAATAATGTCACAAATTAGCTGACATTAACTCATCCTAACAACCGTGAATGTCAGTTAATATAAATATGTGTTGATCAAATGGTAGCAATGTTAGTTATCGAACTTTGCCCTTTGGAGGGGACTGCCCAATTTTGATTTCCCGCGCTATTTATAGTGACCAATGATTCACTTCCGGTTGTTACCATGTCTCCTTAGATTGATTTATTCGGAACCAGCAAGGTACAATGAAAGGGGAAACTACCCTTATATTTGCAGTAGAGGTCCCTTCTGCTAAGCACCTAGAGTTTGAGGCCAAGAAACGGTTTTCTCTTGAATTTCTTGGAGTCTATTCACGAATAGTAAGCTAATTTGTCTTATAACTCCTGTAGCTTAAAGAAACATTAACATTTTGTTGCATTTTTGAATCCCCGTTCAATTTTACATAAATGTGAAGAGTTTCAACATTGCTGGTGTTTGCTGGCGTTCAGGAAAAAATATTTAGTGACATGGCCATCATAACACAAAATTCAAGATTGCGGCGCCCATACAATAAACTATAGCGGACCTGTATTTATTTATAATTAGAACTGGTAATTTAACTACTAAAATTAAACAGAATACAAGTGTCATTTGTAGCAGTAATGTATCTGTGTACTTGTATAATATTTCAGCATTTGACATGACTGAAAATAATTTTGAAAGCCAGTTTTCAGACCCGTCTGTAAACCTGTAAGTAGTGTAAGTAAGGAGTACTTTTTTTCTAAACAGCGCAGCAGTACATAAATTAAAATGCTGGGGTTGACTGCTACGTCCTGTGAAGGACATGCAACTTAATTTACTGTAAAATAAGTTATATGTTTTAAATAAGTTAGTATTTAATTATTAATTGCTCACTATTAGATACAGAACAGTGTAATTATAGAGCAGAAGTAGAAATCAATTTTAGTGAATATTTAATTATTTAATATTTTTATTTTTTATTATTTAATATTTTAATAATTAATTAACTGCTGCTTAATTTATGCAGCAGTTACAAACTTATTTACTTACATTAATGCATGATATTTAATCAACAAAAGAAAGCTGTCGCAATGCAGTTGGTACATTAAGACAATATGAGTACATTTTCATGAATTGTTCTTTCACTAACGACGAACATTTCACATGACATTTAATTAATATAAATGGGCAGCTATTTTTAACTATTAATTAGGTCACAGCACATCCTATCGAAAAGTCTTAAAAGTAGAGTGCATTTTTGTCAGAGACTCTGAGACTCTCGTGCTTTGTACGATGCTTTCGGCAGGCCGCCTTGCGAAAATAGACCGAGCCATATGGGGTAAAACCTGGTGCAATGAAGTTGATCCTCTCGACATTCTATCAAAAGAGGAATGTGACCTTTACTTTCCTGTTACCAAAACGCACAATAAAATATACATCTTACCAGGTTTGTTAGCAATGTGACAGACTTTTAATGAATAATAAACAATTGGTGGCCATTTTTAATTGTTAATTAGGTCACGGCACATCCTATTGAAAAATAGATAATACGTCAAGTTAGGCCTCGCCACCCCGGACGCAATGATATATGGGTCTATGTTGTCCGTTTAAAATTAAACAAGCCACAGTAACAGAAGGCAGAATTTCTCAGCTTCCAATTTAATGAGCCGTGATAAAATCTCCCCTATCTCTTAGGACACCATTACACTTCCTAGTTTTAAATTATGACAGGGATACTGAGGTGTTTTCAAGGCACCAGGGCCAGGTTCTATACTGGCCAAGACCTACTAACATGTCCTGGGCAACAGGTCCCTTCAGGGTCCTGGCTAACGTAGCAGGATCGCTGATTCTTCTGAAGTCAGAGAGTATCTGCCTGCACAGCGAAGAACCACCAGTCTGCACACCAATAAGCCAGACATGGGACAACGGATACTCACGCAAACCTCAGTCCGGTATGACATCACACTGATGTTGGACAACAGGATGTCTTCATCCGACATACAGGACCTAGCGCTGGAGTTCATAGCTAGCGAACACAAGCAAGCAAGCTATTACACATTATAATAACGTGTAGTAGCTTGCTTGCTTGTGTTCGCTGACTATGAATTTTTTTGTGTCGTAATGTAATAGTAATAACGGTTATTATTATTACATTAGGACAAACAAAAATTCATAACTCCGCTTAGAATTAATGTACACTCTAGTTTAGTTAGTTTAGTTTAGTCGACGGATCAACATCACGGCACACGGGTGTAACCCATAAGTGCTCCGTTCTACTCCTAACTTCTTCTTCTTCTTCTTCGTTCATCCGGATTTTTTTTTCGGATGTGACTGCGTTGTGCCTGTTTACAGCAGAGCTGCGTTCTTGCGCCAGTTAGGCCGACACATCCGACTTCTGCGGGCATTTGTTGACCGGGTTAACCTTCCCGGGGTTTCTTAGGACGTTTGAATCTCACTGTTGTGGTGTTATCCCCCATCCTAGCTGGCCCATATAGAACAGCCAAAGACATCCTGGTCAACCCTCAAGGGAAGGCAGGGGCAGACCATGGGCATTCCCCGCCATCCAAGGAGGCTTCCATACTTGCAGAGCCATCACACAGCGCTCTGGTACTGGGCTCACCCAAGGAATCGTCACGTCCTGCACATGGCTGCTTAGCCTCACTTCCGTATATTGGGCCTTCCGTTCACCATAGGCTGTTGCTCCGGAAACCAGAAGAATGCAGTCTGCAGATGACATCCACACAGTGAGCTTTCGATTAAGACTTTCCACATAATGGATTTGCTATCCAAGCAATATTCCATTTCGTGCCACTAGGACACTTTTTCCACCTTTTATGAAGCCCACACAGTGAGCTTTCGATTCGGACTTTTCACGTAATGGATTTGCTATCCAAGCAATATTCCATTTCGTGTCACTAGGACACTTTTTCCACCATTTACGAAGCCCACACAGTGAGCTTTTGATTCGGACTTTCCACGTAATGGATGTGCTATCCAAGCAATATTCCATTTCATGCCTCTGGGACAGCTTTTGTAACCGACATACCTGTGGTATGAAGTGTGGCAGTCTAAATACATCTTCATGCACCTTTAGATGATAACCTGAATGTAGTTAAAGTAAGCTGTAGTCAACTTGAGCTTGTTGATATCTCCATAGAGCTTGTCCTCAAATGAAGCAGGCGTGGGCCAAAATATCTTTCTCTGTTCTGCATATATTGGGCACTCCTGCAGCAAATGTTTAGCTGTCATTTTACCAGTTCCACAATTACATTCATCGGTATCTCCTATCTTTAGTTTATTGAACAAGTGGTGTTTCAGCCTGTTATGTCCTGTGCGGAGTCTGAAGATTGCTACTTGTTCTCTTCGGTCGAGTTTGTAATATGCATCATCCTTCTGGTGGCCTGGATGCTCTGATTCCCATTTGGTTCTATAAGTGCTTTTTATAAACCTTTTTGCCTCATTATAGGTTATGTCTATGTCAGGCTGTGGTAATCGTCCACCCTCTTTTGCTAGTCTGTCTGCCTCTTCATTTCCAGGTATACTGCAATGTGATGGGATCCACTGTATTACAACTTTTTTGGATTTCTGGCATAGACCATGGAGTGCTGCTCTTAGGTCAGCTAGTTCTGTGCTGTTTTTGCTCTTCAGTATTGAGACAGCTGACTTTGCATCTGTGAAGATAGCTATTTGCTTCTCTTTATTTTCCTCCATCAAGAGCATTTCTGCTGCAGTTTTCAAAGCCTCTACCTCCGCTTTGAAGTTACTTGAAAATTTTCCAGTTGCCACTGATTGTGTTTTTTTCACTCCATTTTTTAAATTAAGGAGAATTCCTCCTCCTCCATTTTTAATTGAATCTTTGGCTGATCCATCTGTATATGCATGGGTCCAATTGCTGCTTGGGTAATGTTCTTTTATGTAGTTGAGGGTTATTTTTCTTCTTTCGGTTTCATTCTGAGTGTTCTTTTTCTCAATACCAGGAATGTTTTCTATCATCTCAGGCAGTTGCTGCTGTCTCCAAGCTGGGAAGTTGTCTGCATTGTAAATGGGCTTGACTGTTGATATGTTAAGTATGGGATCTGCCCTAATCTTTCGTTTTGCAGTTTCTACAAAGTTGCTACGCTTCAGTCTTCCTTTTCCAAAACCATTAAACCTGTTATACATAGGGTGGTCTGTCAATCTTCTAAATTTTTCTGCTTGTTGCTGGGCTCTGCTATCTCTTCTGTCCTGCATTGGTTGTAAACAAGTGATCTTTTCTAGTTCATTAATAGGCGTTGTCTTCAGGCTTCCAGTTATGATTCGCATTCCTTGGTTTTGGACTCTACTTATTTTGTTAAAGTTTGACTTAGCTGCTGTTGCCCAAGCTGCAATGCCATATTCCAGTACTGGCCTCACCCGTCCAGTATATAACTTCTTGAGAACTTTCTCATCTGCTCCCCACGTTGTACCAGCAAGCTTTTTCATGATTGCCATTCTCTGCCTTGCTCTTGTTCGATTTTTCTCAACCTGTGTCTTCCATGTCAGGCGACGATCAAAGGTGACTCCTAGATAGTTTGGATTTTCTTCATGGCGCAATATTTTTCCATTCAATACCAACTTAGGTTGCTGAGTTTTATTTGAGAGGGAGAACACTGTGCATGTTGTTTTCTCCTCACTTATCTTCACTAGCCATGATTTTGACCAGTCCTCTGGCGCTAATAAGGCTTGCTGTATTCTGCTGTTAGCTGTACTAATATATTCTTCAGATGTCCATATGGCTAGGTCATCTGCAAAGGAGGATGTGTGTACTCTGGCTGGAAAATTTTCTGTGATGTCATTTATATATGCTAGGAATAATGTTGGTGAAAGAACTCCTCCTTGAGGGACACCTTGCTCCAACAGCATCATTTTGCTTGTTTGTCCTTGTACTTTTGTCCTGGCAGTTCTGTTCTCAAGGTAGTGGCTGATCCATTTATACATTTTTCCACAAACATGCATTTTTTGCAGTTTTACTTTCAGTCCTTCCTTCCATACTTTATCAAATGCTTTTTCTAAATCTATCCAGACTGCTAGTGTGTGCTTTTTCTCTTGGAAGGCATCCTCTATTTCCTGAGCTATATAGGTTATTTGATCTTCAGTGGATCTGTACTTTCTGAATCCTGCTTGGTGTGGTGTTAAGAGTTTGTTTTCTTCCAGATGCCATGTTAGCCTGCCATTGATAATGCGTTCCATTAATTTTCCTACACAGCTAAGTAGACTGATAGGTCGATAGCCATTTGGTTCTTCCAGGTCTTTTCCTTTCTTTGGGACTGGTATTAGTATAGCTTCCTTCCATGCCTGTGGGACTATTCCTCTCTTCCAGCTGTTATTTAGGACTGCTAGTAGTTTCTTCTTTGCCTTGGTGCCTAGTCCTATTAGCATTTCATTTGTGATTCCATCCTTTCCTGGTGATTTCTTCTTTTTTAGGGTATTCATTGCCTGTTCCATTTCTTCCATTGTTAGATTTGCCATCATATATTCTGCTGCTGTCTCTGTATTTCTATGATGTATCTGTTTGTCTTTGATTGCTTTCTTCTGTTCGGTTGTAATATCAATGTGGTTTGCATTTGCATAGTGTTCCATTAGTGCATTTGCAGCCTTTTTTCCTGTAAGCAAGGCATTTCCTTGTTTAATTGTTATTTGTTTGTTTCTAGGTCCTTCATTGTTCATGGCTTTCACTAGTTTCCATAGTTTGTTTCCATCCCTGTCAAAATTCAGGTTTTCTGTTTTTTCCCTCCAACAATCTCTTGTTGTTTGATTTACTGTTCTTTTATATTTTGCTGAGATGGCTTTGAGAGAGATGTTCGCTTCAATTGTTTGTTCTCTCTCTGCTGTCTTCCTGGCATCTTCAACTTTGTCCTCCAAACTTTGTAGTTCTTCAGTCCAGTATGGTTTGTAATTTTTCCTCGCTCCTCTTGGAATGGACTCAGTGGCTGCCTGTATTATCGCTCTGTTTAGACTTTCCACCATTTGCTTTATGTTGCCATATCGTGTATTTATGTTTTCACAATATTTGTCTGTTAGTATGGCAAATCTGTCCCAATCTGCTCGTTTGTAATTCCAGCGGGGCAAGGGCTTTTGCTCCTGTGGAACATACTCCATATTCATTACAAGCTTGATTGGTCTGTGGTCACTACCTGCTAATTGGTCCAGCACATGGCGATCGATTTTGTGGAGGATGTCTCCTGTGCAGAAAGCTAAGTCTGGAGTAGAAGTGGTAAGCCATCTTCTGGAGTAGAAGCTCGGTGTGTCATCCGCTTTGTTGAGTAGATGGAGATTTGAGTCTATTTCCCAGTCCTCCAATTCATCTCCTCTTTTGTCAGTATCTGGGTATCCCCATCTTTCTGAACGGCTATTAAAGTCTCCGACAATAATGCAGTTTGTGTCAGTTATTTTCATGTTTGAGAGTGTAAGGTCCTTATCTGCTGGGCTATACAGATTGTAGATTCTTATTTTCACGTCCTTTATCATTATATCAACACCTATAATTTCCGTTTGGTTGTCAGAGATCACAGATACTTCGCTGCAAGGTATTGTATTTCGTGTAAGTATTAGAACTCCTCCTTTGTGTCCTTCGCGGTCGAAACGTGTGGCCTGATATCCTCTGACTGAGAATTTGTGATTGGCGTTGAGGTGTGTCTCTTGAATGCATGCCACATCTATTCTATCTTTATGAAGACGCTGTGTTAGGGAGTCTTTCTTCTTGTAAACTCCTTCGGCATTCCACTGTAGTATGTTGAGTGTCCGGGGTATTTGGTCAATAGCTCTTAACCTACTCCTCTGTGCCTTGACTCCACAGCACAGGGGAAGGTGACCACCAGTAGTCATGGGTGGACCCCCTCGAGGCAGGGGGCCCGGCACTATCGCCGCCTGATGGGACTTCACGGGATTAGCACCATAACGATTAATTTTGATTTGTGACATCATGAATTAAGTTACGTTGCACTGCTTTGTCAAGCCTGTGGCTCAGTACATCCGATTTCGACAAGCATTTTTCGGGATGCTTTCCCTAGCCTTTGACTGTCCCCAGTCTACCTACAAGGCAGCAGGTTTGTGCGTCGCTTCGTCTGGTCCCTCTCCCTTGACCTGTCCGACATGGGTGACCCTACCAGTAGCTGTGCTACCGTCGGCATAGCTCTTGGGGTCATTGGAACGCGCAAGCCCCTCTACCTCGTCAAGGTGGACGCACGGCAGAGGGGCTACTCCTAACTCAAACCTGAGTCCGGAGAAACTCAACTCAGTGCACGAACTCCGTAGCACCTGCGAGGATTCAGAACGTGCACTCTTCGTTGAGATACCGTTGGATTCGTCTTGTCAAGCTGTATCCAACTGTTATGATTTCATAAGTAAAAACCAAATTTGTAAATATTGAATGACCAAAATTACTACAAATGGCTCTACAAACTTTCAATCACGTTTTTTTTTAGTAATCTTTGTGTGTACCTTCTTCTTTCCCCGATGTAAGGTCCATATCGACTTGTCTGCCAGGCCGGCTACGACTTCTCCGATCTCATAATGAAAATCTTTGGCAGGATCACGGCTAAAGAACGACCACATGATGACCAGCTGTCACTAGGTCATGGAAACACAGAGAGAAAATGGGGAACAATGATGAGGTTCTGGGGTCTGGCCTGTCGTCTGTTGTACACTGTTGACGTTGTCTGAACACGGGTCGCCAGAGTGCCGTCCCTTGGGCCCGCCCCGCCCTGGGTGGTCAGAGAGAAGGTTCCAGACAGCAAAAAGATGACTACTCCATCCTCTGTAGGTATTACATGCTGGAGGCGGAGTGGCTGTCTGATCACACCCCACTCTTACCCCAGCATACGTTGCCCGTCCCATCCTGGGTGATCGAGAGAAGGTTCGAGACAGCAATAAGATTACAACTCCCACCTCCGCAGCTATTAGTATTAATGCTGGAGGCGGAATGGCCTTCTCTAGCCCCAGCATACGTGGCTTCATTCAAGGTGTAGACTAGCGTGAGAAATACATTTACAGGATAAAGAAAATAACAAATGCATCCATACTTCAAGAGCTGAATATTGAAGAAGGCTGGCTATTAAAGACGATAAAACAAAGAAAATTGATATATTTTTGTCACTTGAAACGTCAAGGTAGTTTGTAGAGAACAATAATGGAGGGGTATATGCATGGGAAGAGAGAAAGAGGAAGGCCAAAGAGAAGATGGGTGCAGGATGTGGCGGATGATCTCCAGATGGGTGTATCGGACGCGGGACATCTTGCTTATGATCGAGAGGTTTTCCAGAAGGCTGTTATGGGAGCGAGGTTCTGCAAAGAACATGCTACTGAATGAATAGTGGGCTTTCAGATTGAGAACATGAAAGATGTAGAGATCAGAGAATAAAATAGACAATCAATACGGAAATATACATCTACGAGGGACGGTCAATAAGAAATGGATGCCTCTTTTTTTAAAAATGTTAATCTATGTAAATACTTTATGGCAACGAAAGAATTTCAATTAAGGCAACGTAATGTCATAGAATTCCCCAATGCTGAAGGTGAGACCCCGATTCGCATCCACGAACGTTTGAGTATTGTTTATGGAGATTCAACAGTGGATGTTAGCACTGTCCGACATTGGGTACGTCGTTGTGACGAAGCTGAAGTAGGTCTATCCTCACTGGCTGACACAAAGTGTACTGGCCGTCCGTCAACCGCATTGACTCCACATAACATTCATCGGGTTGATGACATCATTCGTGGTGACCGTCGGGTAACACTGGATGAACTGTGTTCCATGTTGTCCATTAGTAACCTAAAGGCCAGACTATCATTAAAGACCTGGGTTATTCAAAGCTATGTACACGGTGGTAGCCAGAATATTGACAGATATACATAAAGAAGCAACCTCCTGCACAGTTATGAAACTGAATGAGAAGGGTTTTTATCGAATATTGTGATAGGTTATGAGATTTTGGTTCATTTCTTTGAATCAGAATCCAAGATGCAGGCAATAGAATGGCATCACACAACATCACGGACAAGAAAGAAGTTCAAAATGTCACCATCTGTAGGCAAGTTATGGTCTCCTTGTTTTGGGATGAGAAAGATGTGATTCTTATCGACTTCTTGGAACAGGGAAACACGGTGAATGTTGATCGTAGCAAATTATCCCTAGATCAGGAAATCAACATCCGGATTGGTAAGGCAGCAACAACAATGAACAGGTTAAGAAAAAGAGTCTGGGAGAACATGAACCGTAACCGTAATTGAAAGTGTGAAGAAGCTTAGATGGCGTCTTCGACGACTTTACCCATTCAAAGATCCGAGTACTACACTACTCGCCACGCCACACATCGCTTAACATACGATTGCAGAATTTGGTTGTATACTATTACTACATTCCCCCTTAAGTCCTTATTTAGCACCTTCAGACTTCCATCTGTTTGGACCACTGAAAGAAGATCTTCGCGGACATCAATTTGAGGGCGCCGAGACCCTTAAACGTGCAGTACGCCAATGGTTTTTGAAAAATGACAGGGATTTTTACCGGGCGGGGATACATGCCTTTGTTAGAAGATGGACAAAAAGTGTATCGAATAGCGGAGACTATAATAAGAAACATTTTTGAAATATAGACTTAGGGCTTAATTTCAATGTGAATTGTATCAGTTGTGTGTGTGTGCGCGTGCGTGCGTGCGTGCGCGCGCGCGTGGGTGGGTGGGTGCGTGCGTGCGTGTGTGTGTGTGTGTGTGTGGCCTATTGGGTGACATAAACAATTACGAGTCATTACTTATTGACCACCCCTCGTATCTATAGGCACACCGAGATTCAAACCTGCCACCTACAAATGACGACAGTGTCTCGCTGAAGTAAAAATGTACTTGGAAGCACTGTTTTCTTTCCGCTCCAAATTGTTAGTGCTAATCACCACTTGTGGTTTTATTTCCCCGTGCTATTTTAATGGCTTCGGGGGCTTTCTGTAAATTGATATTACTGCGTGGCTTGGGTGGACAACAAAGCAAGAAAATGGATGGTATACTGTGCTCCTGATCCAGGAATCTCGGATGTGACGTCTCAAGGCTTCTAAGATAAGGACGAAAAACTGGTGCGTGTAGGTCCCGCAGGTTAACAACTCCTTGTTTGTAGACAGCGACAACAACAGGCGGAAATATGCCCCTGCCAAGACAAAACTGCATCATTATAAACATGTCCACAAAAGAATCATTCCTAGCATGTGTCATTCTAGTATAGTGGTCTTCTTGGATCTTCGCTGCTGCTACAATGTTCGCGCACTGTGCTCAGATTCTCCTGGCATATAAACTGTAAACACACGCCAACGATTATATGCGGCTACTGTCATTACTGCCTATAGAACAGGGTGTATTTTTAATGACTGTGCTGTGTTTGAAAATTTTGCCGGTCCAAGTTTTGTATTTACATATTATGTTTCATGAACCTTACAAAGGGTGAAAACAAAACTTAGACTGGCAATATTTTCAAACGCTGCACAGTCATTAAAAATACACCATACCCTGAGTCTTGAGCCTGAGTAATTAGGCCCACATGGCCAGTGCAGTCGCTGTGAACTGTGCAGGTTAATTCTCTCTCTCTCTCTCTCTCTCTCTCTCTCTCTCTCTCTCTCTCTCTCTCTCTCTCTCTCTCTCTCTCTCCCCCCCCCCCCCCCCCCCCCCCCCCCCCCAACAGAGCAAAAATTCACCACCTTACCGAGGATTTAAAACCAGGTCTCCCGAACGAATGGAAACCTTGCAAGATGAATAACATATGGGCATGTCCCAAGTGCCGTAATGTGAGGGTTGGGTGACAGTTTCTCCTTGTGGGATCTATACAAGAAGACTAGAGCACCTATGGAGATATTTGTGGGCAACAAAGTAATCCTTTGCCAAGCAGCCAAACAGGACCTGTCAAATGCTATGTATATTTTATACCCGTGGTTATCAACCGGTGGGGAATTCCCCCCAGGGGGTAACTTTTGGGTTTCCAGGAGGGATGGGGGGGGGGGGGGATTAGGATTATTTCAAGATTGCGTTGATACAATAACCGATTACTTGTTATTGTTTTTCCCTTCATACTTAACGATTTTGTACGTCTCATCCTTCTGAAATTCATTTTATAACGTAAGTAGACCCGCAAATCACTTTTTATGTAGACGTCTAGACTTGATTTAGTATGTGCTATTAAATTTAGCTTCCATTATTACGTATACTGTGTAAGGGAGAGGGGGGATTTTAGGGAGGAAATACGGAAGGGGGGAATGACGTCTGAAAATATGGTGAAGGGGGGAACGGGCCAAAAAGGTTGAGAACCACTGTTTAAAACTATGGTATAGAGTGGAAATGTGCACCTTGACTATACGGATTCAGCATACAATGGAAGCTTTTGAAATATGGGTTTTATGAAAACTTAGACTAGTTTCTTTAATGAAAAGAAAAGGAAAGAAGTTTTAGAGCGATTCCATATAATACTTTACTCCAGTGTTGAAAAGGAACCATAATAGAAGGAATTGATGAAGAAAAATGACTAAAGAGCTTCATTTATTCATCTGTTAGCATGCCCTTTGCAGAACCTGGCTGCCGCCATAACAACCTTCCGGAATACTTCTCGATCACAAGATGTCACGCGTCCGATACACCCATCTGGAGATCATCCGCCACATCCTGCACCCATCTTCTCTTTGACCTTCCTCTCTTCCCAGGCATATAGTATATACCCCTCCATTATTGTTCTCTCCAAACTACCGTGACGTTTCAAGTGACCAAAATATTTCAATTTTCTTTGTTTTATCGTCTTTAATAGCCAGCCTTCTTCAATATTCAGATCTTGAAGTATGGATGCATTTGTTCTTTTCTTTACCCAAGATATTCTTAGAACCCGTCAATAGCATTTATATTCAAAGGCATTTATGCGCTGTTCAGTTTGATTAGTAAATGTCCAGTTCTCACAGGCGTATGTTACAATGGGAAAGATGCATGCTCTTAAAAATCTAATTTTTGTTGTTCTATCTGTCCCACTCCATAATTTATTCAGCTGTTTTAGTCGTTGAAGAGCAATTGATAGTCGTCGTTTAATTTCTTTCATTGTGTCACCATTGTTGGTAATTAATGACACAAGATATTCAAAATTTTCCACCACCTCCGATCTTTCTTCATAAACATCAGGGATGGATTAACCATTAGGCAAACAAGGCTCGTGCCTAGGGAACCAAGCATTGGGGGGGGGGGGGGGGGGGGGGGGTGGGCACCACAAGTCCTCAAGAAAAATTTGTATATTGTCCCGGTAGCGTAATTGCATGGCATAAGCAAATCGCAAATGTAATATTGAATCGCACATTATTTATATATACATACCCTGTGCTGCCCATTCACTAAATCTGGTAGGCAGAAGTGCCGTTGACTCTTGTTTAGAGGCAGTAAACTTCTTCCATACAGTGCAACTGATCTATACTTTTTTCTCAGCTTCAACCAAAAGATGGAAGATTCTGAAAGGATGCCTTGTGAATGAAAAGCTGGTAAAGTCCCTTTCCGATACTAAATGGGAAGCACATGCTGTTGCAACTGAAGCCATTCTAATGTCTCATCCTCAGATTATAGAAGCGTTAGAATGTTTACAAGAAGACCAATTTTTTTTTTTAAACGTTTATTTCATACAAAGCAATGTATATTTACAAGGTGTAATGTGTGTTTCTTTTGTTTGTGTATATTACAGAGCGTTGCCGTTTGTTGGTGTTAGGTGTCACATGTGTGGATATATACTATATACAGTTATGATAATATGACATTTATGGCATTGTGCATGTAAACACACATGCCTTGCATATGCTTCGTTTCCACTTCCACAAGCGGAATGTATATAACACCTGTGGAACATTTTATAAGAGTGTTATGTCTTTTAACGTGGCCGAAATATTTCACTTGCCTCTTGTTTATTTCTTTCATCAACTCTAGTTTCATTCCCAGTTTTTCTAGAGCCTTTGTGTTTGATTGTTTCCATGAAATACGACATATTCTTCGGTATATCCACATCTCCAGGGCATATATTCGACTTTCTAGTTGCTTGTTCAATGTCCAGGCTTCCGCTTCTCTGATGAAATTTTGAGGGCAGCCAACAGATATTTGTTAGCTATGGTCTCAAGTTTCGCGACGGCAGGAAGAGGATCTCCTTCGTGAGACAATGGCTGCGGTCACAGAACCAGTACGGTTACTGCCATAGAGGAAAGCACCGGCAAACTACCTCTTTAAAAGTGCCTAGTACATTATGATTCGCCTAAATGGCGAGTCATGACCACCCACATTTTCCGGCATGGCACATGATTGATTGATTGATTGATTGATATCACATAGCTACAAGCCCACATTGTTCTTCTTATTTTGCTATAACCATTATAATCGCTACTTCTGGCTGTTTTTTTCTCTCCACCAGAATTGATTATGCTACAATCCTCGGAAGTTATAATGCTCTCTGGTATCAGATACACCTAACATGTAAATATTCAGTCTTCTCATTTCTTTCTTAATGGTATCAAAGTTTGGGATGTGTATGGTTAATTTTCTTTAAATTTTTTGTGTGGCCCTAGAAGGCCAGTAAAAAAATGTTTTCATCCCTCCCATTTTTTTTTTTTTTTTTTTTTTTTTCAGGTTTCTCTCCTTTTTATATCTTTATATGGTACTTCAAACTGCCAGCTTGAGTAAATGAAACACCATAATCATAACACTTGTCAGGTTTTTCTCCTGTATGTGTTCTCTTAAGGTTCTTCAGATTGCTAGCATAAGCAAAAGTAGCACCACAATAATCACATTTGAAAGGTTTCTCTCCATGTTTAGTTTTCTTGTGAGGCTTCAAACTGTCAGCGTTAGTGAATGAAACACCACAATCATCACTCTTGAAAGGTTTCTCTCCTGTATGTGTTTGCTAATGGTATTTCAAACTGCTAGCTCGAGTAGAAAGAGCACCACAATCATCACACTTGTAAGGTTTCTCTCCTGTATGTGTTCAATTATCATCCTTCAGATGGCTAGATAAAAAAAAAATAACAGCACCACAATAATCACACTTGTAAAGTTTCTCTCATGTATGTGTTCTCCTATGGTACTTCAAACTGCCAGTTTGAGTAAAAGAAACACCACAATCATCACACTTGTAAGGTTTCTCTCCTGTATGTGTTCTCTTATGGTTCTTCAGATGGCTGGATTGATTAAAAGAAGCACCACAATCATCACACTTGTAAGGTTTCTCTCCTGTATGTTTTCCAATATGGTACTTCAAACTGACAGTGTGAGTATAAGAAATGCCACAATCATCACACTTGTAAAGTTTCTCTCCTGTATGTTTTCTCTTATGGTTCTTCAGATTGCTAGCATGCTTAAAATAAGCACCACAATCATCACACTTGTAAGGTATCTCTCCTGTATGTGTTCTTTTATGGTCCTTTAGATTTCTAGCACACGTGAAAGAAGCACCACAATCATCACACTTAAAAGGTTTCTCACCTGTATGTATTCTCTTATGGTTCTTCAGATTGCTAGCATGCTTAAAAGAAGCACCACAATCATCACACTTGTAAGGTTTCTCTCCTGTATGTTTTCTCCTATGGATCTTCAGAAGGCTAGGTTTAGTAAAGGAAACACCACAAATATCACACTCGTAAGGTTTCTTTCCTGTATGTATTCCCATGTGGTACTTCAGATCACTAGTATGCTTAAAAGAAGCACCACAATCATCACACTTGAAAGGTTTCTCTCCTGTATGTTTTCTCCTATGGTACTTCAAACTGCCAGCTTGAGTAAAAGAACCATCACAATCATCACACTTGTAAGATTTCTCTCCTGTATGTATCCTCTTGTGAGACTTCAGATTGCCAGATTGAGTAAAAGAAGCACCACAATCATCACACATGTAAGGT
>JACEFZ010021877.1:0-7500 GCA_014155875.1 Cepaea nemoralis
CTCTGCAGCTCAGCTGTGGAACAATCTTCCACAAGAATCAAAGACATCATCAATCCCTATTCATATAATCGCAAATTATTCTAACACTATCTCAATACGGATTACCTCCCCTTTTAAATAAAGAAATAATAAAATAGTAACAAAACCCTAGTATAACAGCCAGTCCCCTTTTTGTAGGCCAGTATATTCCACGCTTTCCGCATGGCACATTATTGATTGATTGATATTCCACATGGCTAATAACAAGTGTCAGGCCATTATCTAATATTATTGTGTCGTGTAGTTTTGATGTTCGCATTTTGCCCATCCCTTTTATAATGCATCATCATCATCATCATCATCATCATCTTCCACTTCTGCCGTCAAGCGTCGTGGGGAGGAATAATTTGCGTTCCAGCGCCCGGTGGGCGGCACTGGATAGTGTCTTCCGTGTGGTTGTACAATGTCTCTGATGTCGTCAATCCATTTTCTTCTTGGACGTCCTCGTGGTCTCGTCGCAGATGATCTTTGATGTAAGGCCAGTGATGGTAGTTGCTGATGTTGCATTCTAACGACATGGCCAAACCACTTGATCTTCTGTCTTTCAATAAATGTGGCACAAGGTGTTGATCCCACAGTCTGTCTGATAGTAACATTTCTTACTCGGTCTCGGATTGTTAAGTTGGCAGCTCTCCTCAGGCATCTCATTTCGCAGGTGTTGATTTTGCGAAGGTGTATTTGGATAAAGTCCAGGTTTGAGATTGGTAGCATGGGTTGGTGTGAATATGCTGTTTATTATCTGTCGTTTTGCGGACATGGGTATATTTGGAATGTTTCAGTAAGGGTGATAGTTGATATGTAAGTGCACTAGCTTTTTGACATCTGATTTCAATTTCTCTGTCCAGATCTGCCATCTTCTGTGATCATACTTCAAGATATTTGAATTCTTTAACTTGTTTCAGAGTTGTGTTATTTATCTGTATACTTAGTGGGCCTGGCGATCTGCTAACTTGCATTACTTCGGTTTTGGCTGTGTTTATACTCATATTGTATCTGCTGCAGGTTGATCTCAGATTAGTAATATGATTTTGTAGTCTGCCCTCGTCGCTGTAAAACAGGCACTGATCATCTGCAAATAGAAGTTCATTTTTTCCCCTGGGGTCAGTTGTTTCATCTGGAGTAAAGAGTTCTAAATTTTCTGAATCTGGTCTGTCGAGATTTGCTTTTTTGGAAATTCTGTCCATGTAGATATTGAATAGCAGGGGAGAGACCCCACACATCCCTGTCTCAGTATTGACTGTGAACATATCTGATATACCTTCCTGTGTTCTTACTGCTCTTTGGCTCGAGTGGTACATGGCTATGATGTTTTCTAGCAGTTGCCCTTCTATCCCATAGTCTTCAAGGATGGTCCATAATTTGTATCTGTCTACTCTATAAAAAGCCTTTTCCTGATCTAAAAAACCAATATTCTGCTGGTCACTATATTAAATATTTTTTTCCACAAATTTGTCTAAGTGTAAATAATGCATCAGTGCAACTTTTACCTTTCCGAAAACCGAATTGTGCTTTGCTTAACTGTTGTTCAACTATTGGTCTAGCTCTTTTTTCCCAAAAAGTTTTGCATACATTTTCCCTATATGGCTCAGGAGTGATATACCTCTGTATTTCGCACTCTCTCATATTGCCTTTCTTTTTCCATATTGGTAATATTA
Organism: Cepaea nemoralis; assembly: GCA_014155875.1. Classification (NCBI taxonomy): domain Eukaryota; kingdom Metazoa; phylum Mollusca; class Gastropoda; order Stylommatophora; family Helicidae; genus Cepaea; species Cepaea nemoralis. The sequence goes on from JACEFZ010021877.1 coordinate 1,695, forward strand.
TTGCCTGTTGCCAATCATCTGGGACTTTTCTTTCTTCCCATGCTATATTAAAAAGTCTTGTTAGCCATTTAACTCCTGTTTCCCCACAGGCCTGAATAGCTTCTGTGGTGATTCCATCTGGACCTGGTGATTTTTTTTAGGACTTTTCTGTATAACTGCTTTGACTTCTGCAGGTATGAAATTTGGTTCTTGCTGTCCCTGGCTTTTAGGCACAAAAGTGAGGTTTCCTATGTTATCTGTGGGGGTTTAAATAGTTCTTGAAAGTATTCTGCCCACCTTGCTAGTCTTTGTTGTGGATTAAATATTGGGATACCTCTTTTGCTGTTTTTTGATGGTGGTTGGGTTGTAACATGCATCTCTGTTTCTAATTGTGGGGACACGTTTTTAAAATTCTCTTTGGCAGTCTTTGCTAAGGGTCGCCATCTGTTCACCGTATATTCTCCAGGATTCATCTTTAGATGCTCTAATTGTTCGTTTGGCATTACGTCGTGCTATTCTATAAGTAATATAGTCCTGTTCAGATTTAGTTGTGATCCACTTTTTGAATGCTACCTTCTTTTTGAATATGCTATCTTTAACTTCGTTGTTCCACCAGGCTGTTCTTAATCTTTTGTCCTGCCCTACTTTCTTTGTTCCACATTTATTTTCCAGTGTGTCGAGCATGGCAGCCTTGAAACATGTCCATTCCTTATCTACGCTTGAGTGGTCATCAGGGATGTTCTTATGTAGGTTTTGGATTTCTTGATTGAAGTCGTCTTTAACCGTATTTTCCTGCAGCCTCCTATAATTGATGACATGTGTTGTTACCTTTTTTTCTTATTTTCCTGTGTGGTGAAATCTTCTTTTTTATGACTGGCTTGTGATCAGTATCAACATCTGTATTTGGGAGTGCTCTTGAATCTAATAGTAGCCCTTTTGTCTGATTTCCTAATTAGAATAAAGTCAATTTGGGGTGCTTGGTTTTTGTCATTCCATTTATACCAGGGTTTTTGGGGTGGCTACGACGATGTTGAAAAAAATATTTGTTATTATTAGTCCATGTTCCAACATATGTTAGTAGATGTTGACCATTGCTGTTACAATCAGTCTCTGTGTCGCTGAATGGCCCCATGCAATCCTCCCACGGTGTTCTTCGTGTGCCTATTCGTCCGTTAAAATCACCCATCACAACTAGTTCATCTGTCTCCTTGACATTATTTAACGTGTCTGCAAGTTTATCAAAATATTCGTCTTTGTCTTCGTCGCTGTAAGTGTCATTACATGGGGCGTATGTTTGTATAAAAGTTGTTGTTCTATTTCCTTCTTTGATCTGTACTAGTATTATCCTTTCTGATATAATTTAGTGTTGATAATTGCTTTCGCTTTGTCTGGATGCAACAAAAACCCACTCCATGTTTAGCTGTAGCTCGCTGGTCGACGCCACTCCATATAAGGACGTAACCTTCGTGTGTTTGTTTCGGTTTTTGCCCCTTTTTTCCCAGTGTCTGCGAGTCCTAATAAATTTAATATTTGATTGTTTCATAAACTCTACGAGAGCTGGTTCCTTATATCCTAGACCTGTAACATTCCAAATTGCAAAAATCTCTTTTCTATTTGAAGTGTGTCGAAATTTAGCAGTTGTCGTCGTTAGTCGCTTGTTGTGTCGCTTCGGTGTGTAGTTTCCGGCGTGAACGCTGATAGAGCTGCGTTTTTCTCTCAATTTCCCCCATAATTCTCGAGCAATAGTTCTTGAACAAATAAATTCCCCCGGTTTGCTGGACCTGTCGTAGGTTCATCCTTATTTGAACAAATTGATGTTAAGAAACACGCACAGAACACATAATTAATCTCCGAATCCAGCGACGCGGTTTACACCGCCATCTTGTATTCAACAATTCAACAATGCATATCTTTTTTATTTTTGCTGTTCTTTGTTAGCCTGAATGATGTGTGAATGAAATAATGTATGAAAGAGAGGGTGGAAGGGCAGAATGTTAGACGGGCCTGCGTGCCCAATTCTTAATCCTTTGAAAATAAAATTTGTTCGTTCGTTCGTTCTCCAAGGAAGTAGGCCTTCCCTCACTGCTCTGTCTACGCCACTGTTAGTTTTAACATGGCCACACATTTTTTCCCTTTCAGAGACCCATGTTTTTTGATTGGAGTCAAGAACATTGGAGTCAAGAACCGACATCACAGCACTCGGGGGATTCCCCTCAGTGTCCCATCCCCATCTTTAACGCCGGAAATAGTTCCTTCACAAATCTCCGACCACGAGCCCAAAGGGCCACAGTACCCCACACACCGGTCCAAGGTGTTAATTATCTGACACACAGGGTCCGGGGGGTCACAATTCCCCGACACACCAGGCCCAAAGTGTCACAATTCCCCGACACACCGCGTCCAAGGTCCACAATTCCACGAAACACCAGGTCCCGGGGGTCACAATTCTCCGACACACCGGGTCCAAGGTGTAACATTACCGACACACAGGGTCGGGGTGTCACAATTCCTAGACACGCCGGGGCCGGGGGGTCACAATTCCCCACACACATCGCCCCAAAGTCCACAAATTTCCCCCAACACCGGGTCCGGGGGGTCACAATTTCCCGACACACCGGGTCTGGTGTCACAATTCCCCGATACACAGGGTCTAGGGACTACAATTCGCCGACAAACCGAGTCTAAGGACCACAGTTCCCCCACACACCTGGGCCAAGATCCATAATTCCCCGACACACCGTGTCCAAGATCCCTAATTCCTCGACATACTGGGTCCAAGGTCCACAATTTCCCGACACACCAGGTCCAAGGTGTCACAATTTCCCGTCATACTGGGTCCAAGGTGTCACAATTCCCTACACAAACGGGTCCAAGGTGTCACAAATTCCCCGACACACTGGGTCCAAGGTCCACGTCCAAGGATCCCCGACACATCAGGTCGACAGCTTGAAATCAGTTGTAAGCCGTGTAGGAGGAGATCGTTTTGCGTTGATTTCAATGGTATAGGTGTCGATCATTCAGAGAGCACCGGCAAACTTCTGAACGTAGAATTCCTTTATAAATCACAAACAGCCAATAAATGCTGGGGTTAATTGCACAGTCCGATATAGGACATGGAAGCAATTTTTTTTTTTTTAACAGGGCAAAAGTCTGCAAGGAACAGACGACCAGATGAAGATGAATTTCACATTATGTCATTAATTGTGAACGATAAGTGATAGAAACGGCCCAATTTAAGATGGACCTGCGTGCACAATCTGCGGCCCTTTAAATATACAATTCTCTCGTCAGTTCAATCGTTCGTTCTAATTAATGTCACCCATCAGTCCAGCCCAAACCCCACTTGACGTTAAACTCAAGCTTGTGGGAAAAGTCTCTAATTTACCTCCCTCCATTAATCGGCCAACGGACTTTGTCTGTCTGCGTGGAGTTACATTGATTCGGTGAGTAGTTTGTTCTATTTGTGCGACAATATGTCTGTTTGTCGTCAGGCTGTCTACTTGAGACGTTGTCTGTCTGCAAACAGGGCGAGTCATTAGGTCGGCTGGATGAAGTGCTGTGGATAGGCTGTTGTGGTGAAGGGCAGACAGTCAAGGTTGTTTGGACATGTTATGGGGAGAAATGGACTTGAAAATTTAGTGACAACTGGCAAGCGTGATGGGAAGAGGACAATGGAAAGACACAGGGTTACATACCTTGATGATTTGGCAGCATAGCATGGTCGGGAACAAGAACACAGACCTGATTTGAGACTCTAGAGCCTAAAGAATTAAGGCCGCCTCGCTAGTGCAGTCGCAGCCAACTGTGCAAGTTGTTTTTTCTTTTTGCCCCCGATAGAACAAATACACACCTTACCGAGGATTCGAACCCGGGTGTGCCGAAAGAGAACCTGCATTCTTACAATAACATTTTGCCGTACCCTACCACCCAGCACTCCATGTCCACACCTCACAGTTGGCTGAATGTTTCCACGCCTGAAACCACATGGTGGGATCAGACGGTAGCTCCCTGTGTCCCAAGCGCCACTTGAAGCGGCATGCATTGTCATGAAATAGAGTGTGAAGACCGACTAATATTTAACACAGCATATAAATTTTCAGTATCATTACACAACATAGAAATTCTCAGCATCTTTACGCAACATAGATATTCTTAGTATCTTTACACAACATAGAAATTCTCATAGTTCTACACAACAAAGAAATTTTAAGTATCTGTACACAACAAGTAAATTATCAATATCTGTGCACAACATATACATTTTCAGTAACTGTACATAACATAGAAATTCTCAGTATCTATACACAACATAGAAATTCTCAGCATCTGTACATAACTTAGACATTCTCATATCTTTACACAACATAGATATTTTCAGTATATGTAAACAACATATAAATTATCTGTATCTGTACACTTTCTTCGGTCATGTGATCAGAAGAGAGATATTGGAGAACATCGTGACAACTGGAAATATCGAGGAAAAGAGATGCAGAGGCAGACCAAGAGAAATGATGCTGGATGGATTGAGGCGGTGGCATTGAGGAATATCATCAACAGAGTTGATCCAGAGTACCAAAGATTAGATTTGTGGAGAGACATGGACGCCTACGCCAGGTGACAGGGCACTTGATGATGATGGTAATGATCTGTACACAACATATAAAATCCCATGTCTTTACACAACATAGAAATTCTCAGTGTATGTACACAACATATAAATTCTCAGTATCTTTACACGACATACAAATTTTCAGTATCTTTACACGACATACAGATTTTCAGTATCTTTACACGATGTACACATTTTCAGTATCTTTACACAAAATATACATTTTCAGTATCTTTACACGACATACACATTTTCAGTATCTTTACACGACATACACATTTTCAGTATCTTTACACGACATACACATTTTCAGTATCTTTACACGACATACACATTTTCAGTATCTTTACACAAAATAGACATTTTCAGTATCTTTACACAAAATAGACATTTTCAGTATCTTTACACAAAATAGACATTTTCAGTATCTTTTCACGACATACACATTTTCAGTATCTTTACACAAAATAGACATTTTCAGTATCTTTACACAACATAGACATTTTCAGTATCTTTCCACAACATAGACATTAACAGTATCTTTACACAAAATATACATTTTCAGTATCTTTACACGACATACACATTTTCAGTATCTTTACACGACATACGCATTTTCAGTATCTTTACACGACATACACATTTTCAGTATCTTTACACAAAATAGACATTTTCAGTATCTTTACACAACATAGACATTTTCAGTATCTTTACACAAAATAGTCATTTTCAGTATCTTTACATGACATACACATTTTCAGTATCTTTACACAAAATAGACATTTTCAGTATCTTTACACAACATAGACATTCTCTGTATCTTTACACGACATACAAATTTTCATTATCTTTACACGACATACACATTTCAGTATCTTTGCGCAACACATAAATTCTCAGTACATTGACAATTATTAGAAAGCTTCTCAAAGTGGCTGAGAGAGAACAGTGATGGAAACCATGGTCTGCAAATAAAAATCAGCGATCCGCCAGCAAGACGATGGACATGGCAGACACCTTGGGCATGAGAGTGCATGAGGCGCGAGACATGGCCAGAGATTTAGAGCCTTTCCGCCGTCCCTTGATGAGAGCGACGTTGTGCCCTGAACCAGCTATGAGATTATAAGAAAGATGTAAAAATGTATGGCACACAAAAGTTAAAATGTAATGAAATATGTTCGCACAAAATGTAATCTCCTTAACTTCACAAAAAAT
>JACEFZ010021877.1:12500-16277 GCA_014155875.1 Cepaea nemoralis
TCTGATGTGTCCGGTGATTTTTGTCTGCCTGGTTCTTCTCTTTAACTTGATTTCTTTGATGTGTATGGGCTTGTTGTCAGCCTGATTCTTCTCTCTAACTTTGCTAGTCTGATGTGTCCGTGGCTTGTTGTCCGCCTGGTTCAGCTCTCTAACTTTGTCTGATGTGTCCGGTGATTTTTGTCCGCCTGGTTCTTCTCTTTAACTTGATTTCTTTGATGTGTATGGGCTTGTTGTCCGCCTGATTCTTCTCTCTAACTTTGCTGGTCTGATGTGTCCGTGGCTTGTTGCCCGCCTGGTTCTTCACTCTAACTTTATTCGTCTGATGTGTCCGTGGCTTGTTGTCCGCCTGGTACTTCTCTTTAACTTGTTTTATTTGATGTGTGCGGGCTTGTTGTCCGCCTGATTCTTCTCTCTAATTTTGCTGGTCTGATGTGTCCGTGGCTTGTTGTCCGACTGGTTCATCTCTCTAACTTTATTTGTCTGATGTGTCAGGGGCTTTTTGTCCGCCTGGTTCTTCTCTTTAACTTGATTTCTTTGATGTGTACGGGCTTGTTGTCCGCCTGATTCTTCTCTCTAACTTTGCTGGTCTTCTTCTTCTTCTTCTGCGTTCATCCGGATTTTTTTCCCCGGATGTGACTGCGTTGTGCCTGTTTACAGCAGAGCTGCGTTCTTGCGCCGTTAGGCCAACACATCCGACTTCTGCGGGCATTTGTTGACGGGTTAACCTTCCCGGGGGTTTCTTAGGACGTTTGAATCTCACTGTTGTGGTGTTATCCCCCATCCTAGCTGGCCCATATAGAACAGCCAAAGACATCCTGTTCAACCCTCAAGGGAAGGCAGGGGCAGACCATGGGCATTCCCCGCCATCCAAGGAGGCTTCCATACTTGCAGAGCCATCACACAGCGCTCTGGTACTGGGCTCACCCAAGGAATCGTCACGTCCTGCACATGGCTGCTTAGCCTCACTTCCGTATATTGGGCCTTCCGTTCACCATAGGCTGTTCCTCCGGAAACCAGAAGAATGCAGTCTGCAGATGACATCCACACAGTGAGCTTTCGATTAAGACTTTCCACATAATGGATTTGCTATCCAAGCAATATTCCATTTCGTGCCACTAGGACACTTTTTCCACCTTTTATGAAGCCCACACAGTGAGCTTTCGATTCGGACTTTTCACGTAATGGATTTGCTATCCAAGCAATATTCCATTTCGTGTCACTAGGACACTTTTTCCACCTTTTACTGAAGCCCACACAGTGAGCTTTTGATTCGACTTTCCACGTAATGGATTTGCTATCCAAGCAATATTCCATTTCATGCCTCTGGGACACTTTTGTAACCGACATACCTGTGGTATGAAGTGTGGCAGTCTAAATACATCTTCATGCACCTTTAGATGTCAACCTGAATGTAGTTAAAGTAAGCTGTAGTCAACTTGAGCTTGTTGATATCTCCATAGAGCTTGTCCTCAAATGAAGCAGGCGTGGGCCAAAATATCTTTCTCTGTTCTGCATATATTGGGCACTCCTGCAGCAAATGTTTAGCTGTCATTTTACCAGTTCCACAATTACATTCATCGGTATCTCCTATCTTTAGTTTATTGAACAAGTGGTATTTCAGCCTGTTATGTCCTGTGCGGAGTCTGAAGATTGCTACTTGTTCTCTTCGGTCGAGTTTGTAATATGCATCATCCTTCTGGTGGCCTGGATGCTCTGATTCCCATTTGGTTCTATAAGTGCTTTTTATAAACCTCTTTGCCTCATTATTGGTTATGTCTATGTCAGGCTGTGGTAGTCGTCCGCCCTCTTTTGCTAGTCTGTCAGCTTCTTCATTTCCAGGTATACTGCAATGTGATGGGATCCACTGTATTACAACTTTTTTTTATTTCTGGCATAAACCATGGAGTGCTGCTCTTAGGTCAGCTAGTTCTGTGCTGTTTTTGCTCTTCAGTATTGAGACAGCTGACTTTGCATCTGTGAAGATAGCTATTTGCTTCTCTTTATTTTCCTCCATCAAGAGCATTTCTGCTGCAGTTTTCAAAGCCTCTACCTACGCTTTGAAGTTACTTGAAAATTTTCCAGTTGCCACTGACTGTGTTTTTATCACTCCATTTTTTAAATTAAGGAGAAATCCTCCTCCTCCATTTTTAATTGAATCTTTATCTGATCCATCTGTATTTGCATGGGTCCAATTGCTGCTTGGGTAATGTTCTTTTATGTAGTTGAGGGTTATTTTTCTTGTTTCGGTTTCATTCTGAGTGTTCTTTTTCTCAATACCAGGAATGTTTTCTATCATCTCAGGCAGTTGCTGCTGTATCCAAGCTGGGAAGTTGTGTGCATTGTAAATGGGCTAGACTGTTGATATGTTAAGTATGGGATCTGCCCTAATCTTTCGTTTTGCAGTTTCTACAAAGTTGCTACGCTTCAGTCTTCCTTTTCCAAAACCATTAAACCTGTTATACATAGGGTGGTCTGTTAATCTTCTAAATTTTTCTGCTTGTTGCTGGGCTCTGCTATCTCTTCTGTCCTGCATTGGTTGTAAACAAGTGATCTTTTCTAAGTTCATTAATAGGCGTTGTCTTCAGGCTTCCAGTTATGATTCGCATTCCTTGGTTTTGGACTCTACTTATTTTGTTAAAGTTTGACTTAGCTGCTGTTGCCCAAGCTGCAATGCCATATTCCAGTACTGGCCTCACCCGTCCAGTATATAACTTCTTGAGAACTTTCTCATCTGCTCCCCACGTTGTACCAGCAAGCTTTTTCATGATTGCCATTCTCTGCTGTCAGAGTCCAACAGGGGACAGCGATGCAGTGACATCGTTACGACCGCCAGGCGACTTAGCTCTCAGTAAGGGATGCAACAACTGCGTTGCGCCGCCAGGCGAATAGGAGTTACCGGCCTGCGAGATCGCTGGCTGACCAGCGGTCAGGCCGCCAACGCAAGACGCACGCCTGCCACGTGACGCCACGTCAGGCGGGAAGCAAGTTGCGAACCAAGTCCAGACAGCTCTGGGGACACGGTACAGGACGGACGTGTGATTGAGAGAAAGGCGTTGTATGGTTTCTGTATTGAAAGGCGAGTGTCTGGACATCTTGCGAGTCAGACTTGTGAACTGTATTGTGGATGTAAGTTGTAAAGTATCCATTATATATATTTGTGATCATCGTTCTGTATTTGATATGTTAATAAATCCATCGAACGATGTGTCGTTGAGTCTTACGTCAAATCACGTTGTATTTGTACTGTCTCACACTTGTTAGGCAAGCGAGCCAAGTTTAAGACCCTGACATGTGTGAACGTGGGGGCTCGTCCCGCTTTAATTTAATTCACACATGTCAGGGTCTTAAACTTGGCTCGCTTGCCTAACAAGTGTGAGACAGTACAAATACAACGTGATTTGACGTAAGACTCAACGACACATCGTTCGATGGATTTATTAACATATCAAATACAGAACGATGATCACAAATATATATAATGGATACTTTACAACTTACATCCACAATACAGTTCACAAGTCTGACTCGCAAGATGTCCAGACACTCGCCTTTCAATACAGAAACCATACAACGCCTTTCTCTCAATCACACGTCCGTCCTGTACCGTGTCCCCAGAGCTGTCTGGACTTGGTTCGCAACTTGCTTCCCGCCTGACGTGGCGTCACGTGGCAGGCGTGCGTCTTGCGTTGGCGGCCTGACCGCTGGTCAGCCAGCGATCTCGCAGGCCGGTAACTCCTATTCGCCTGGCGGCGCAACGCAGTTGCCCCGGGAATCGCC
>JACEFZ010021878.1:0-16597 GCA_014155875.1 Cepaea nemoralis
AAAATCCCCCGGAAAAAGGGGGGCCATTAAAACTTTTTAAAACCCCCCCGTTTTTTAAATTTTTTCCAAATGAAAATTTTTTTTAATTTTTTCAAACATCCCCTGTCCCAAAACACTTTTTTATGAAATGATTATATGTCACCCTCATATGGAGTGGTTACTAATCTGTTAACAAAAGGATGGTACTAAAATTTACACTATAGTTCCAAGTTACAGATTATGATGTGGCAAAATATTTATCCCTGACTAAGAGTCAGGAATACGCGTAATCATTGTATGTCCCCGCATGGATAAAACAAGTTCAGAGACATCCTTACCAGTGCATTTACACTACATAGGATATTTGAAAGTGGCAGACACCAGTTCTCTACTTGTGCAGTATGAAAATCAAGAGTCTGCTCCTACATTGAGAAAATGTTTCTTTAAAGTCCAATCTCTACAGTACATAAATTATTTGCAGATTTCTAAGCACTGATAGGGATATATAGTTCCATTGCATAGAAGTTATTGTTCATAGGACTATGAAATTGCAGAAACTAGTTTTCTTCTTTGAAGTATGAATCAGGAGTCTTTCCTAATTTGAAAGAGTTTCTGACATGAGAGTTGATACTCTGTAGTACACATAATATTCGTAGAATATAAAGTTAGATATAAGTTCATAATGCCTATAAAGATATTAACATAAGGATTTGAAATTGTTAAGACATAGGAAAAATTACAGCGTTGGCGCCCACCTGTGTTTCCTTAGTAAACATTATCCAGCCTGGTTTAAGAGAATTGTAACTAATTCTTAATTAAACATACTGGTTTATGTAATACATAAATATATCTTAATATTGTAGATAACATACCAATAGCTTGAAGAGAATCATGGTTTTAAAAGGCAAAATACCTTTTCCCCGAAGGGAAAAGGTCGACTTTCTTGTGTGTTCTCTTGACTAGAAATGGCCGCTTCAGTCTTGTTTTCCCCCTCGCCAGGATTGGCCAGATAAGGGAGAGAAAACAAGCCAAATAAATTTAGCTGTGGCCACGGTCAGTCTATCGCTGTTTTATTTCTCTCCTACATTAAGTAAGTTACTTAAACAGTAATTGTAAGGGTTTGTTTATTTTTAAGGGAGTCCATAAATAGGAAAGGGTAGGGACGTTTTTATTATACCACAATCGCCCCTCCCCCTCTTTTTGTTTGTTTGTTGGTTCTTTAGTAAGTACAAGTCAGTACAGGACCCATGTACAGGCCGTCAGGTGTCCTGGGTATATGGTGATAACTCCATTACCGATACTCGATGCCGCCTTGACCTCTCATTACATTGTCTGGTACCCATTGTAAAAGTTCACCGCCATGCGAATGTGAACACAGGATCGCCGGAGTGGGAGACTAGAATCCTAGGTACGACGTTACCGCGGTTCAAGTCCAACACACAACTCTATGTAACATTGCCTATTAAATCTGATTAAAGTTAGGTACATGTCCTTTAAATGGACGTAGCAGTCAACCCCAGCATTTTTGGCACTTCGTGATTCCTGGGCAAGTTTACGTTTACCAATGGGCAGGGGGCCTGTGAACTAATTCATGCTAGAACCAATGGACAGGGCGCCTGTGAACTAGTTCATGCTAGAACCAATGGGCAGGGGGCCTGTGAACTAGTTCATGCTAGAACCAATGGGCAGGGGGCCTGTGAACTAGTTCATGCTAGAACCAATGGGCAGGGGGCCTGTGAACTAGTTCATGCTAGAACCAATGGACAGGGGGCCTGTGAACTAGTTCATGTTAGAACCAATGGACAGTGGGCCTGTGAACTAGTTCATGCTAGAACCAATGGGCAGGGGGCCTGTGAACTAGTTCATGCTAGAACCAATGGGCAGGGGGCTTGTGAACTAGTTCATGCTAGAAACAATGGGCAGGGGGACCTGTGAAATAATTCATGCTAGAACTAATGGGCTGGGGGCTTGTCAACTAGTTCATGCTAGAACCAATAGGCAGAGGGCTTGTGAACTAGTTCATGCTAGAACCAATGGACAGTGGGCCTGTGAACTAGTTCATGCTAGAACCAATGGGCCTGTGATAAAACTGACAAATACGAACTAGTCAACTGGTATCAAAGTGTGTTAAATACAGCTCAGACAGGAATACTCCAAAACGGGAATGTAAATAACATGCACATCTCTAGTGCAAACAACTTGTGGCAAACATCTGCACTAGTTAACCTATGACATTTATGTTGATTAGCCCCTGATGCTGTTATCTGCAGCGGGCAACAAAGATTGACATGGATAGCGCAATTAGTTTGTTTAGTGCTGTCTCCTGTGTTGAAATACAGCAATCGTGGTTTGGATTTGATCATTACTGGTTTGTAAACACACCACAAATAGGAAACTGGCAATGGCGGCCAGCAAATAAGAAAATTCGTAATTAATATTCAAGGACAGTCCCTTTATGTTTTGCATTCTAGGTTACTACAATGTCCAGCAGTTATAGCTATTTTGCGTTTTCAGCTATCAATGCTGCGTCATCTGCATAGCGTAGATTGTGTATATCATAACCTTCTTATATTCCCGGGCGTTCTTTTATTTCTCTTATTATTACCTCACAAGCGGCTGGCCGAGTGGCTAGAACGCCGGATTCTCCCTTCAGAGGACCCAGGTTCGAATCCTCGGTAAGGAGTGGGATTTTTTTTCTGTCGGGGGAAAAATGAAAATCCTAACCTGCACAGTTCACGGCGACTGCACTAGCCAGGTGGCCTTCCTCAGGCTCAAAGACCCCCCTGCCATACACCGCAAGGTACTATATTGGCAGTAAATGACAGTTTGTGACAGTATTACCTCACGAGAGAGAGAGAGAGAGAGAGAGAGAGGGAGAGAGAGAGAGAGAGAGAGAAAGAGAGGGAGAGAGAGAGAGGGAGAGAGAAAGAGAGAGAGAGGGGGAGAGAGAAAGAGAGAGAGAGAGAGAGAGAGGGGGGGGGGAGAGCCGGCTCCGTGGCGAAGGAGTTATGGACCCAGTTCGTAATCCTGCATACCACGTTCGAAACACAGCTGCGGGTGATTTGATAGCAGAACGCCTTACGTTGGTTTTTAATGAAAATGGTATGAGTGCCGGTCGTTCAGCAAGCAATGGCAAACTACTGAACGTAAACTTGCCAAGACATCACAAACAGTCGAAAAATTGCTGGAGTTGACTTATGTGCATTTAACTAATAGAGAGAGAAGAGACGTGGCGACAAAACACATCCTTGTCATACTCCTAGCTTTATCTGTTCATAATTGCCGTCTTTCCCATTTTAATTGTTGCTGTTTGCTTCTTGTAAATATTCTTTATAATTCTGAGATTTTCCCCAACCAGTTTTTATTATTGTTCATTCTTTAGAATATTTAATCACGTTTCACTTGATCAAACCTTTTGGTGTAATCTGTAAAGCACAAATATATGTTTGTCTGTGTCTCTACTGATCTCTCAATTAGTCTTCGTAATGTATATATTGCTGGCTTCGTGGCGAAGGGTTATGGGCGCCATTCGTAATCCCGATTGCTCGCGTTCGAAATACAGCTGCGCGCGATTTGGCAGCAGTAAGCGTTGCGCTGGGTTTTAATGAATTGGTATGGGAGCCGGCCGTTTAGAAAGCAATGGCAAACTTCTGAACGTAAATTTGCCATGACATCATTAAGAGCAGTAAAATACTGGTGTTGAAGCGATGTCCTGCAAAAAGGATATGCAATTTTAAAAAATGTATATATTGCATTATTTGTACCAGTCTCTTCCACAAATCCATACTGTTCTTCCCACTACTCCTAACATTTCTGTGGTGATTTCTGTGGTGATACTGTTCTTCCCACTACTCCTAACATTTCTGTGGTGATTTTCCATGCGGCCAGACTTATTTTTCCTTTCTTGTTTTATAGTGTCTTTTAGTATAGTATATCATTATAAATTGCTACTTAAATATAAATGCTTCCTTCTGCTCTGTTTCCACCACATATATCTCTTATGTATTCATTCCATCTTTGTATTTACAGTATCTTCCGCCACTAACAAGTTTCCTGTTTTTGATTTCAAGCATCCTGTTTGTTTGTGTTTTTTTTTTAAATATAATTTTGCCATTGTCAACACACTGATTTATCTGTGCATGTTTTTTAAAATTCTTTAATGGAGTTCATTTCAATTTTATTTCATTGCTCATTTAATCAATTTTCTTTTGTCATTACACATTCTTTATTTATCTTATCATATTCTTCTTTGCTATTTTTACTTTGTTTTCTCTTATCCATCAAATTCAAGATTTCTTCAGCAACATTCTTCTTAGCTTCTTGCCTTCTTTCCAGTAATATAAGAGTTTGATGAATGGAGTCCCTTAGCATTGCAAATTGTTCACATATACTTTGTAATTTGTTGTTGAATTGTATGTTTATTTCACAATCACTATATATCTTTCTTGAATTTATTTATCTGCTTTTAGAAAATCTTTAAGACATGCAGGTAGCATGATTGTAATATTCTGTGTCAAGTTTTGAGAAATACATCCACAGGTCTTGTTTGACACAGATAGATGCTGAGATTAAAATATTTTATGTGATTCCCATGAGAAACACGTTCACTCGTAGAAGTAAAAGAACGAAGCAAATATCAGATACATATGTCAGAACTATGCCCATATACCATACGTGTGGGTTTAGGTGGCAAGTCAACCTGGCTAAACAATAATACCTATTTTAGAACTTTCTAATTTGACCATGTGTCAATACACACTTGTGCCTTCGGAGATGGCTGTCATCATTTGGAGGCGGCAGATAGAAACCCAGGTGTACTATTTACGTGTATATTGATTGTCTAGTGTATCCTGTGATCTCTAAATATTTCCCGTGCTCTGTGAATTAAAGTGATTGTACACAAAGGAGAATGGCAGCTCACTCAAGTGCTCTTTATTTTAAACAGAAGTGTTCCATCACACTGTTGTCACCAGTGCTAACGTCAGTTTTAAGACCACATCAAGTCTTCTCCATCGATTTTCAGATGAGCATTAAACACATTGTCTTTCCTTTATTCTATTAAATACGGTTTCAGGGGATGCTTTTAGAAAGAAGGCGCAATATGAAAGTGCATTATTCTTAAAGAGGCATCGTTCCAGATGGGTTCCCTCCCATCTAAATCATGGTCGACATCACAGTTAGGTTCCCCTTAGAAAACACAGGCTGTACCAATCTAATAAAATTGTCTAGTGTTTAAAGGCCGGTCTCCCTGGTTGAGGAGTTAGCAGCTTTCTCCGTAACCCCGAATACTCTCGTGATTGACGTGAGCGCACGAGAATTGGAAGCGGTTCGAGTCGCGCCAGTGACTTATGAGAGTATGGAGCCGGTCGCTCAGAAAGCAATGGCAAACTACTGAGCGTAATCTTGCCAAGAAATCAACAATCAGCTGAAAGATGCTGATATTGACAGCGATGTCCTGTAAAGGATAGGCAAAACATTTTAGAGTTTAAAGTATCAACCTAGATGGACTTTCTTCTAACAACATTTTCATCACCACAACCTTTCCTTCACCGTGGAGCATGTAAATTGTAGCACCCAGAATCCTGGCCGTCCTAGTGTAGTGGCTAGACCAGTGTTCCCAACGTGGGGCCCACGCCCCACAGGGGGGCAATTCGATTGTTAAGGGGGGCAATTCGAAAATGGAAGAAATCGGCTGGATATAACAAAACGGGGAGACTTGAGACTGAAGTTAACTAAATTTGAACTTGACATAAAATCTCTATGCAGCAAGCATCAAGCGCAAGGATCTCACTAAATTTAAATAATAAATAATTACTAATAATTAAAATAATATAGAAAAATCTTTCATTAAAATTATTGTGTACTTGAATTGCAGTTCTCCATTATCTTCTTCTTCTTCAGCATTCCGACCCATTGAGTTTCTTTGCTGCAGATACAAGCCGTCTCCATTCGTCTCTCTGGTTGACCTTCTCTTGCCAGTCGCTGATTCCAAGTGCCAGTAGGTCTGTATGTATATTATCTCTCCACCGTCTTCT
Source organism: Cepaea nemoralis (assembly GCA_014155875.1). Taxonomy (NCBI): domain Eukaryota; kingdom Metazoa; phylum Mollusca; class Gastropoda; order Stylommatophora; family Helicidae; genus Cepaea; species Cepaea nemoralis. The sequence continues at coordinate 6,015 of JACEFZ010021878.1, forward strand.
TAAGCCGGCTTCGTGGCTTAGAGGTTATGACTTTTCTCCGTAATCTCGTATACTCTCGTCGGTAACGTGATGACGGTTCAAATCAGCAGTGGTTCGGATCGCATCGGTAACTTACGGGGTATGTGAGCCGGCCGCTCAGAAAGCAATGGCAAACTACTGAGCGTAATCTTGCCAAGAGATAAACATACAGCTGAAAGATGCTGGTGTTGACAGCTAAGTCCTGTAAAGGATATGCTTTAAAAAAAAAAAACCGTCTTCTTGGCCTACCTCGGGGTCTACGGTCATTTATTTCCTGAGTGTAAGCGAGTTTTGTTTCCCTATTATCTTCCATTCTTTCTATATGCCCCAGCCATTGCAGTCGATTAGCCTTCATGATACCAGTGATTAGCGGGGACTTAAATAGATCATACATGTCTTTGTTGCTTCTTCTTTTCCACTCTCCACTTTGTGTATCCCTAATGGGCCCAAATATTCGTCTTAAGACTTTGTTCTCAAAGGTTTGTAACAAGGCTTCGTCTCCTTTAGTTGTACTCCAGGTTTCAGAGCCATACAGCACAACTGGTCTAATCAGTGTTTTGTATATTGTAGTTCTCCATTATATGTTTTGAAAATTTACTTACTGTGTTTGCTCAATAATTTCCTAGTGATGTCTTCCTAAAAACCTATCATTCAAGAGTCTTTAGTGAACATTTCAATTTTTGAATATTAAAAATAATGTATATGTTGGGGGGGGGGGGGGTGTGGGGGGGTGGCATAAGAACTTTAGAAAGGCTTGGGTGGTGTCATAGCACAAAAAATTTTGGGAAACACTGGTCTAGACGCTCAACTGTCGGCCATGTGATCATGGGTTGGCATCGGCTTCGGGCGAATATTTACCTTTTACCTGGGTGTCCGGTCTGAAATGGGTACCAGGAAATGTCTTGGGAAGAAAATGCGGCCGGTGTGATACGGACAACATCACTCACCCTGGGTCGATTTGTGTATACAGAAAATATGGTTCTAGTCGCACATGCCCAATGCGCTTTAAAGCGCAAATGTTCCTTTATAAATCCAAACTTCTATTCTGTTTTTGTTTGTCCATCAAGAATGATGATGACCATTCAGTTCATCCAGTGGGGTTGAAAGTATGGAGCCGTGAGTTCTAAGACGGCTGATAAGGCCTATTTTGGCTCGAAATGGTCTTTGACAATGTGGGCAAAGAAATCTTGACGTTCCAGGAGGAATATCTCCTGCAGAGGTTTTTTTCTTTCCAGCCTTTTCTTCGCAGCTCTTGCAGTCCTGTTTGCTTCACCGTGACTGCCACCTTGCGTAATGATGTACGCCACGAATTACGGTCTTTAGCAGCAGTCTCCCAGGTGTCATGATGAATTCCAAAAAGCTTTCAGTGAGATTTTCAGAGTGTCTTTAAAGCGTTACCTCTGGCCGCCCTTGGAGCGTTTACCACAACGCAGCTTGCAGTAAAAAAAAATCGTTTAGGGAGCCTGTGATCAGTCATGCGAGTCAAGTGACCAGGCCAGCGAATCTGATTCTTCATTATTAGTGTATGGATACTGGGCATGGACACTCTTTCTGGGACTTCAGTGTATGGGATCTTGTCATGAGTAATGTCATTGTCATTAAATCATGAGTACTCATGGAAATACATGAACCACAATTTCTATAATGAATTACCATTACATATTATCGGATGACTTAAATGGAATGGAAAACTCAGACGCCACAACTACCACGTCATTATATACATTAACAAACCATTAAATCTATGAAACAACACACGTCGTTTTCCAAGTATGGAAACACACAAACTACCCTCCATACGATGAATTAACATCACATATTATTTGATGAATTAAATGGAACAAATCAAATCACACACCACAACTTATAACGTCACGATGTACATAATTGAACCATTAAATCCATGAAACACAACAAGTTCACTTCCAGACTTATGAGGTGTACTTCTAGTAATAGTCTTCCTTATATTTATTAAACCATAATTAATTATCCAGAAGAATTCTTAGATAGATTTAAGATTACTTTCACTATACATAAGAACGATATTGGGGTTGGAGAATTCCCCCAGGGTTTGAATTTGTTAAGTGGTCCGCGTGGTTGTAATCTGACTATGGGCAAGATAAAGATTAATAAATAATAATTAATTGTAACTTATTTACTCTCTGAGCTAATTCATTCGACTAAAATGTATATTATCTAGAGAAATACGCTAGTTCTGAAGCTAAGCACATAATTAATATATCTTAACTCTAATCGTCTACTGAATAACTCGGGTTTCGTTTCCGCAGGCGGATACTTAATTTTTGATAATCAAGTTCTGTAGTTTAGCGATGTTTAATGCCACATCTGGCTAGCTTTGCGTTATCCCTTGTCGGCAAGCCGCATGACACAAACATTGTACTAATTCTAGTATTAGTTAACTAACTCTACGTTTATTAATAGCATCTATTCTCGATCGGCATGGTCTTTAGATGTAACCGGCATATCGACACACGCAGAAAAATGTTAACAAAATTATTATTAACCTACCCTGCAACTTGGTTTGATCGGACCTATCGGGTTAGAAGGGTGGCACTGGCTTGTCTATGGTAATTTAGAATTAAGTATGGCTTAACGAGAGCCAGGTTAAAGGTTTCTAAAACATGTAGAAGTGTTTATTCTAGCCAGGGAACTTTGCCACGTCCTTCACTGTCCGGTATTGACATAAAAATGGCTGTGTTACAGGTTTCTCTTCACGAACAGAAGAGTTCGCTCGAGACGTGCCCTGCCGTGCTCATCACGTTCCACAACCCTTTGCAGTTAAACGCCGTATTGCCCGTTGAATCAACAATGATTTCTTCCGTGCAGTCTTCGAATCCTGTCTTCACATGCTGGGTAGGCACCGATTGGTTTGAGGCCAAATCGGCTACCCACGCCTGGTTTAGCCAGACTGTCACAGCTGTTGTCAGGGGGAGGGGGAAGGGTGCTGTCGCATGCTGACAGCTACTAGGAGCCACAGGCGTGAGCTGGATGTCAGGCTTGGACCAGTGTCCCTTAAAAGGGCGTGACAGCCATCCTTAGCAAAGGTACTACCATTGCCTAACATCCCAGACATTCTAGTATATCCTCATGAGCGGTACACGTGACTCTCGAGTGTGTGTAGTTTAGCCGTTGGCGGTTCTGTTGTAGATCTCCTCGACTATTGTTTATCTCACATTGTTACAGGTTATTGTGCGCAATGTTTGCTTTCTTGCGCATGAGACACTCGCCTTGCGTACTATTCTTTATTCATGACTTGTTTGATTCCTCCAGGTCGTTCCTGTTACAATATGGTTTTGTTTCTTGTTTAACGTCTGCAAGTCTCATTTCTTCGTGTGGGATTCCCAATAGCAAACTGTGATAGGGTCTGGCTGTATGAGGTTGAGTTATATATAAATAAATTAGGAATGCGAAATTGACTGACGTGAAGATTTGTAAATGTGACATACAGAGATATATAAAACTCACGTCAGCTAAAACGTCAACAGATGGATTGACACACCGACAGACAAACAGAAATACAAAGCTATGGGAGAACGGCAGAAAACATATAGTTAGGCAGACAGAAGGAAATACAAAGAGTTAGGATATGTGTAGCTGCTGCCTAAAGGTGAGCCATACTAAACACGGACACGGTGTACAGACTCCATAAAGGTGAACATAAATCACGGAGTGAAATCCCCCCCCCCCCCACCCCCCCACACCCACCCCAAGAAAAAAAGAGAGAGAGACAGTCAAAACGTATATAATAAAATAATGAAATATAAATAAGTATTCTAAAACATTAAAAAACAAATGGAAGAACAGAGGAACAGACAGACAGACCAAACATCGGATGAACGGACAGAGGAATAGACAGCCGAATAGATAGCCAGACAAACAGACCGAACGACGGACGGGCGGATAGACATACCGAAGAACCTACGGATAGACAGACCCATGGATGGGTAGACAGACAGACGGATAGAGAGACAGGCATATGGATGGATAGACAGACAGATGACGGACGAATAGACAAACAGTCAGATACATGAAAATGCCCAATGCGGTCAATATGCATGTTTTGCAAGACTTCTGTAAATTATTTGTTTTCAAGCGATATCAACCTAGTTGCGCGCGGCCTTCGCCCTGCCTGTTGTTGCAGCCATGTTTATTACCCAGCAAGCCAAACAAGTGACTGGTGTAACATGTTATTCTGACAGCCCAGTCGGCTTATCGGTTTGCAAAGGTCACATCCATGTTCATGACTTTTTTTTAAAGAAATGCAAAGTAAATGCACCTGTCTGTCTAATTATATATTTATCTGCATACATATCTACCAACATACATACATTATCTATCTATCTATCTATCTATCTATCTATCTATCTATCTATCTATCTATCTATCTATCTATCCATCCATCCATCCATCCATCCATCCATCCATCCATCCGTCCGTCCGTCAGTCCGCCCGTCCGTCTGTCTGTCTGTCTCTTTGTCTGTCTGTCCTTATGTACGCCCGTCCGTCTTTCGATGTCTATATGTCTACCTCCTGTCGGTGTATCTATTAAATCTGTTTATCTATCTACCTCCTGTCGGTGTATCTATCTAATCTGTCTATCTATCTATGCTTTATCGGTGTATCTATCTAATCTGTCTATCTATCTACCTCCGTTCGGTGTATCTATCTAATCTGTCTATCTATCTACCTCCTGTCGGTGTATCTATATATAGTATGTCTATTGTTGTCTATCTATCTATCTATCTATCTATCTATCTATCTATCTATCTATCTATCTATCTATCTATCTATCTATCTATAGATAGTGAAGGTGATTGTAGTTGGGGGATGTGTGGATGGGTAGGAGATGTGTGGGGAGATGTGTGTGTGGGTGAGGGATGTGTCTTTGGGATGTGTGTGGGTGTGGTGTTGTGTGGGAGGGGAGCTGGGTGTGGATAAATGATGTGTGTGTGGGTGGGTGAAGGTGTGGTTGGGTTTGCGGGTGGGTGAAGGATGTGTGTGAGGGTGGGGGATGTGTGCTTAGATGTGTGGCTGGGGTGTGTGAATGTGGGTGGGTAGATAGGAGATGTATGTGTTGATGAGTGAGTAAGGGATGTGTGGGTGTTAGTGGTTGAGGGATAAGTACGTGTGTCTAGGGATGTGTGAGGGGATGAGTGTATGAGTTGGGGATGTGTGTGTGGGTTGTGTGTGTGCGTGGATGGGAGGTGTGTGTTTGTGAATGGGGGATGTGTTGGTGGGTGGGGATGTGTGTGAGGTATGTGTGTATGGATGGGGAGATTGTGCGTGGGTGGGGATGTGTGTATATGGGTAGGGGTGTGTGGTTAAGGGATGTGTGGCTGGGGGATGGGTGGATGGAGAATGTGTGGTTGGGTAGAGGATGTGTGGGTGGGTGATTGTATATGAGTAAGGGTGTGTGGTTAAGGGATGTTTGGTTGGGGGATGGGTGGGTAGAGGATGTGTGGGTGGGTAGAGGATATGTGGGTGGGTGAGTGTGTGCAGGTTAGGAGGTGGTGGGGGATGTTTGTAGGTGTGGGCTCGGGATCTGTGAGTTGGGCTGGGGGAGATGGAGATTATGTGGGTGGGTGCGGAATTGTGTGTGGGTAGGTGCGGAATATGTGAGTTGACGGGGATATGTGTGTGTGGCTGAGGAACGTGTGTTTGGCTGGGTGGGTGGAGGTGTGTGGGTGGAGGAGGATATTGGGTGAGTGATTGTTGGTGGGTAATGGGACGGGTAGAGGATATGCGAGTAGGTGGGGAGATGTGTGTAGGTGGGGGATGTGTGGGTTATTGAATGTATGTGTGCTTGGGGTGTGTGATGTGTGGTGGTGAGAGGTGTAGTGTGGGTGGGGGAGTTGGAGTGAATGGGGATGTGTGGGTGGGTGGTGGATGTGTCTCATAACATAGTAATATGCATTGTTTATGTTTACAAAATTCATGTGACAATGTTTTTTTCCTATGCACTGTTGATGAAAGAAAGATGAGTGAATGGAAGGGCCGAATGTAAGACGGGCCTGCGCGCCCAATTTGTTACCCTTTGAAAATAAAGTCTGTTCGTTCTATCTATCTATCTATCTATCTATCTATCTATCTATCTATCTATCTATCTATCTATCTATTTAGTCGGTGTATCTACTCTAATCTATCCCTATCTATCTATCTATCTTCTGTCGGTGTATCTATCTAATCTGTTCTATCTATCTATCTTCCTGTCGGTGTATCTATATAATCTGTCTATCTATCTACCTTCTGTCGGTGTATCTATCTAATCTGTCTATCTATCTATCTATCTTCTGTCGGTGTATCTATCTAATCTGTCTATCCTATCTACTTTCGGTTCTATCTATCTATCTATCTATCTTCTGTCGGTGTATCTATCTAATCTGTCTATCTATCTATCCTATCTTCTGTCGGTGTATCTATCTAATCTGTCTACTATCCATTCTACCTTCTGTCGGTGTATCTTTCTGATCTGTCTATCACAGTGTTTCCCAACGTGGGGCCCACGACCCACAGGGGGGCGATTCGATTGTGTAGGGGGGCAATTTGAAAATGAAAGAAATCGGCTGGATATAAATAAAAAAACGGGGAGACTTGAGACTGAAGTTAACTAAATTGGAACCGGACATAAATCTCTTTGCAGCTAGCATTCAAGCGCAAGGATCTTCTTCTTCTCTTCTTCTTCTTATCTTCTTCTTCTTCTCTTCTTCTTCTTCTTCTTCTTCTTCTTCTTCTTCTTCTTCTTCTTCTTCTCTCTAATCTTCTTCTTCTTCTTTCTCTTTCTTCTTCTTCCTTCTTCTTCTTCTTCTTTTTCTCTTCTTTTCTCGTCCTATCTTCTTCTTCGTTCTCTCCTTCTTCTTCTTATTCTTCTTCTTCTTCTTCTTCTTCTTCTTCTTCTTCTTCTTCTTCTTACTTCTTCTTCTTTCTTCTTCTTCTTCTTCTTCTTCTTCTTCTCTTCTTCTCTCTTCTTCTTCTCTTTCTTCTTCTTCTTCTTTCTTCTTCTTCTTCTTCTTCTTCAGCATTCCGAGCCATTGAGTTCTTTGCTGCAGATACAAGCCGTCTCCATTCGTCTCTCTGGTTGACCTTCTCTTGCCAGTCGCTGATTCCAAGTGCTTGTAGGTCTGTATGTATATTATCTCTCCATCCATTCTTTCTTGGTCTTCTACCCTCGGGGGTCTACGGTCATTATTTCCTCGAGTGTAAGCGAGTTTTTGTTTTCCCTGTTTATCTTCCATTCTTTCTATATGCCCCAGCCATTGCAGTCTATTAGCCTTCATGATACCAATGATTAGCATCATTAGCGGGGACTTAAACAAATCATAAATGTCTTTGTTGCTTCTTTTCCACTCTCCACTTTGTGTATCCCTAATGGGCCGAAAGATGCGTCTTAAGACTTTGTGCTCAAAGGTTTGTAGCAAGGCTTAGTTTCCGTTAGTTGTACTCCAGAATTCAGAGCCATATAGAACAACTGGTCTGATCAGTGTTTTGTATATTGTGATCTTTGTGGTGACGAGATAGCGCATTTGATTTTAGCAACCATATGTGTTGTGTTGGTGCCCTTCGTTTCATGACTTCAGTTCTTTAAAAACTTTCTGGATTCGTTTTTCTGGTGATTAGTTTCCATATCTTTGATTATATTTCTCATATATTCTCGCTTCTGCTGCCGAACTATTTTTGTAGCCTCTTTATATTCAGTTCTATTTTGCTCTTTATTTTGAATGTTATTGATGTCATTTAACTATAACTGTCTGGCACTCTTGTTGCTAATGCCTGCTTCTTCTCATTTTTGATTGAACCATCTGTTCTTTCTATGCGTGGTTAACACTTCGAGACATTCTTCTGCGGTGGTTTGAATTGTATTCTTGATGTTCAACCAAGTTTGGTCAAAGCTTTCCTCCAACGGGTTTTGTAGAGTTTCAAGTTTACATTTTATTTCATCTGCAAATTTCTCTTTGACTGTAATTTCTTGTAGTTTTTTCTCTGTTATATGTTGGGTGTAACCTCAGTGGTTTAGTATAGAGAGCTCTTTTAAGTTTTATTTTAAATTTTGCCCCAACGAGGAAGTGGCCGCTGTGACAAGGATCTCACTAAATTTAAATAATAAATAATTACTAATAATTAAAATAATATAGAAAAATCTTTCATTAAAATTATTTTGTGCTTGAATTTCAGTTCTCCATTATATTTTTTGAAAATTTACTTTCTGTGTTTGCTCAATAATGTCCTAGTGATTTCTTCCTAAGACCTATCATTCAAGTTTCTTTAGTGAACATTTCAATCAATTTCCCAAATATTAATTATGTATATGTCGGGGGGGGGGGGGGGGGGGCATTAGAATTTTACAAAGGCTTAGGTGGGGCATAGCACAAAAACGGTTGGGAAACACTGGTCTATCATCTACCTTCTGCCGGTGTATCTATCTAATCTGTCTATATATCTACCTCCTGTCAGCGTGTCTATCTAATCTGTCTATCTACCTCCTGTAGGTGTATCTATCTAATATGTCTATCTATCTATCTTCTGTCGGTGTATCTATCTAATCTGTCTATCTATCTACCTTCTGCCGGTGTATCTATCTAATCTGTCTATATATCTACCTCCTGTTGGCGTATCTATCTAATATGTCTATCTACCTCCTGTCGGCGTGTCTATCTAATCTGTCTATCTACCTCCTGTCGGTATATCTATCTAATATGTCTATCTATCTACCTTCTGTCGGTGAATCTATCTAATCTGTCTATCTATCTACCTTCTGTCAGTGTATCTATCTAATCTGTCTATCTATATATCTAACTTCTGTCCGGTGTATCTATCTAATCTGTCTTATATATCTATCTTCTGTCGGTGTATCTATCTAATCTGTCTATCTATCTACCTTCTGTCGGTGTATCTATCTAATCTGTCTATCTATCTACCTTACTGCCGTTGTATCTTTCTAATCTGTCTATCATCTACCTTCTGCGGTGTATCTATCTAATCTTTCTATATATCTACTAACCTGTCGGCGTGTCTATCTAATCTGCTATCTACCTCCTGTCGGTGTATCTATCTAATCTGTCTATCTACCTCCTATCGGTGTATCTATCTAATCTGTCTATCTATCTACCCTCCTGTCGGTGTATCTATCTAATCTGTCTATCTATCTACCTTCTGTCGGTGTAATCTATCTAATCTGTCTATCTATCTACCTTCTGCCGTTGTATCTTTCTAATCTGTCTATCATCTACCTTCTGCCGGTGTATCTATCTAATCTATCTATCTACCTAATGTCGGTATATCTATCTAATCTGTCTATCTACCTCCTGTCGGTGTATCTATCTAATGTGTCTATCTACCTCCTGTCGGCGTGTCTATCTAATCTGTCTATCTACCTCCTGTCGGTATATCTATCTAATCTGTCTATCTATCTACCTTCATGTCTGTGTATCTATCTAATATGTCTATCTATCTACCTCCTGTCTGTGTATCTATCTAATCTGTCTACCTGCCTATGCTCTGTCGGTGTATCTATCTAATCTATCTGTCTATTTACCTCCTGTCTGTGTATCTATCTAATCTGTCTATCTATCTACCTCCTGAGTGTGTATCTATCTAATCTGTCTATCTGTCTGCCTCCTGTCGGTGTATCTATCTAATATGTCTATCTATCTACCTTCTTTCGGTGTATCTATCTAATATGTCTATCTATCTACCTCCTGTCTGTGCTATCTATCTAATATGTCTACCTGCCTATGCTCTGTCGGTGTATCTATCTAATCTGTCTATCTATCTACCTCCTGTCTGTGTATCTATCTAATCTGTCTATATATCTACCTTCTTTCGGTGTATCTATCTAATTGTCTATTATTTACCTCCTGTCTGGATCTATCTAATAGTCTACCTGCCCATGCTCTGTCTGTGTATCTATCTAATCTGTCTATCTTCTACCTTCTGTCGGGGTATCATCTAATCTGTCTATCTATAAACTTCTGTCGGTGTATTTTTATAACAGAGAAGGGGCACGAATGCAACTGAACGAACGCAGAGGGCCCAAACAGTAGATACTGTCTAAGTTTTTGCAGGAGACATCTTCATATCAAAAACGTAACATATTATATAGATGTAGACCCACGTCCTACTGGCCTGAGATCTTTGGGGGTAACTAAACGTTCCCTGCCTCCACTCAGCGCGTGAGCGTCCCTAGTTACTTAACAACCGGGTGCTCACGCGTGCATCACCTACTAGACCCTTTTTCCCCCCCGCACGCCATGCCATTAAACCCTTTAACAGAGCCACTCTGTTATATTTCCTCTCTACCTCAACGAGACTTTCCCAGAAAAGTCTTACCTCAAAACTCACTTAACCTAAATCTACGACCCACGAGTTATCCTTCAAGACCACTATCCGCTAATTCTATATTCTTACCCATCTTACCCCAAATAATCCTATACCAAGCGCTATTCTCCCAAGCCACACACTACTTCTTCTTCGTTTCTGTAAAATCACAAGCAACCGCTTACCTGCCTTAAACAACTTTAACATGGCCCCCCCCCCCAAAACTTTTCCCC
>JACEFZ010021879.1:0-162500 GCA_014155875.1 Cepaea nemoralis
TGGCCTGGCAGATAAGATGTCAAGCAGGTCATAATGTCAGCACAGCAGCAGACAGAATGACAGGGATTAAACCGAGGCGACAGATTCACAGCTTAGGTTTTCATTCACAATCTCCAAAAACCATCACAGAAGCATAGATTTTATATAATGAGGCAGGAGGCAAGGGGAGACGCGTGGGATGTGGTATGATCTTGCTTCTTTGGTCCGGTTTGTAGCTCTGTTCTGATGTTAGCTCTACTCTGTCCTGAATCAGCTGTGTGTTGCTGACACCAGCTGTGGTGTCCTGACGTTCATATCCGTTTGTCCGACAGTTGTAATTGTGTTGTTACTGCTAGACCACTTCCAGCAGAATTCTGTCTGACAGGTTTACTTGTTCTCTGATCCCACCCTCTCTAGGACAGGGCCTGAAGCAATATGCTTAAATGTTAGTCTTGGTTGCTTTGACAAGATAACTTGACTGCACCCTCAGATAAATCCATGAGTACTCAGTCTTTCTCACAGAAAAAAAAAACACATCACACAGTGAGAAATCTCAACAAAGTGCGCTGAACTACATTGATACAGCAGAATCCAAAATGTGTGGACATGGAACACACATGCTATAAATATTTCTTTATGTGGATAGTTTTTTAGCTTGGAAGTGATTCATAGAACAAAGAATTATACGGTTTGGACATTTAGTAGAATGAAAGAATTGTTATGTGGTTCATTCAATTCTTTGTAAGGTAGTGGAAATGCCCTGGAGATGCCCAAGAGAAGATAGAGTCTGCTAGATGCAGTACAAAGAAGACATTGAAAACAATCAAATATTGACAATTAGCACATGAACAAGACCGACAAGAAACAGAAAATACATCTCCCTCCTCCTGTGATGCTTCATGGCAAAAGGGTTGATCAAAAAGAAGAAAAAAGGGCTAGTTGACCTTGTTCTATTCATACTGCTATGGGACTTGTAAACCTTTTACAGTCACAGACGTCCCGATTACGCGATTGCCATAACGATTGTAGCGTCGATTCCAGCCGATACTATTATGCATTGTAAAAACGCGATCTCTCGGCTTTCCGACACTTCCGATGGCTACTTTCGCTTTCACCGACAGCTTGACAACGTGGCCGCCATTTAGTAAACGCGATAGTATGAATTTGAACGGACTTTTACGGACAATTTTTGATAGTTTTCAGGATTTTTACGCTGTTTTTCAAAATGGATTTTGGCGATTCTTCAAGTGATAGCCGAGATTTCGCTAGGTTCAATTTAAATGACTTTAAAGGGCACGAAGTTGACTATTAATCGGCGCTAGATATCAGTGCAAAGCGTTACTTTGCATTAGCAGTCTGAGTCCGGACTTTAAAGAAAGTGATATGATTCTGAAAATGTGTTTGGTAAATTGCTGTATAGATGACGGAAAATCACAAACACATGCCGTATTTCGTAAATATTTTGTGTTCATATATGGATTAGCGACAACAATCACGTGAGTAACATTCTGCATGCTTTTCCCTTCATTGTGTTGTTTATTTAACTAAAATCGGTTGACTAACACCTTATTTATTTTACCGAACCTGAAAAACTCTTGCCCGTTCAGGGCTAGAAAACGGACAAGCGTCTGCCCTGTAAAGGGTTAAACAAATAGCATGGAGTCAAGGGCCACTATCAGTTGAAAGATCAAGGAACTTGAAATTTCTTGGATACCCAAGTGGTGTGGCAGGACTGCGTGCATGAAGACTCGTGGTTATTGTTGATGTGGCCTAACCTGTGGGCCTATCTTTCAAAACAGTTCCAAACTTGATGTTATTGTCAGTATGGAAGTATAAATAAATGTATATAAAAGTAGATATGTAAAGTATATTAATTTAATAATACAGATAGACATAATGACAGTTACTGATTAACACCAGTATCAGTTCTTGTATTGTAAATGAATGAATACGGCATCCTAGTTCTTGTTCTTATCATGGAGGCTAGTACATTCAATCACACACTCATGGATCAGGAGAGATAACACGACCCACAGGTTCATTATACTATCATATTCCACACTGTGAAACTGGTTCTTTCAAGTTGAAGGCAAACTAAGACTGGCCCCCCCCCCCCCCCCCACCCACCCCCCCCCCCCCCAAATCGTAATAACCAGCAATCATTATACCAGAATATCATCACGGGGGTCATCATTGGAGGTCAGTCATGGCTGGATGGATAAGCGCGCTTGCTCTTAAACTTCAAGTGTGCTGTTGGTGAACTAGCAGTCAGCTGGACTAAAATGATGTCTCATCCTTGACTTGGGGACATAAATTACAAGTACTCCAGAAGTCAGAGTGGGTTAGCCTGATGGCGAGGTACATGGTAATAGTAATTAACTGCGCTAACCCACACATACACACAAATTAATTAGTTCATTGTGGACATCACTTGAGTTCAAAGCAAGCTAATGATAAAAAAAACAAAAAAACTAAATAAACGTCATTTAGCAGGTCCGTCAGACCACATCACAACTTAAAAAGCTCCGATTCCTTTGGCAGGATTTCTCCCTCACATATGTTTAATGCCCCAAAAAACTGTCTGCAGTTCCCGTGTCCACCATTTGCGTTTGACCCAGTTCTCTTCTACAGGAACAATGGCCATCTAACTCTTGTTCTCCGAAACCTCTGACATTTAAAAAGGCTGAAGATTTCAGTTTCCAAGACCTGATGCTGATTATGAACTAGTTTTCTTCAATATCCAGACATTATAGAATGCTAGTATTCTATGAATGTTTCTGTAACATGTGAATTCAAAATCCCCCACATATCCTTTTCAGTGACAGCAAAATGGTCCATGACTCAAATTAATGTGCATATTCTCAATAATTGTAATTTGTTTACTGGTGTTGTGCAACAAGCTCTTAATACTGTTTCACCTCTGCATTGCCACATTTGATATTTTTGTTGAAATGTGTTTTAATAACTGGGAAACCAAAAATATCAAGGCAGATACTCACATTTAATGCCAGGCTCTCGTCAGTGGATTGACACAGTTGGAAGGTGATGCTGAGAAGTTGAGGCTGACACATGACTAACACACGACAGCTCGGGTCAGCTGGGAAGCAAAGAGAATTACATTAGCCTCATTAAAATAAATAGATAAAAGCAATGGTGGCAGTTTAATTATTATCACAAACTTCACTATCACCATTCTCCAAATGATCTTATCACCATTAAATATCGTCAATAATTGCCACAGATTTGGCATCTGTACGGGGCCTTGCTTTGGCATGTTGAAGAATGACACCTTTATTGGACGAACAGTCCTATACGTTTTGTGGTGAATGGCCTTCCAAACTTTATTAGAAAGTAAAGAGGAGTATTACTCAGCATTGAAAGTTTCTCCCCTTTTCAAGAAACACACACACAATACATTGAAACCATAATTTAACCGACCCACTGAAAGTTATGTGCAAAATGGTTAGGTGGCGGTTATCATGGATGTTTCCACAGCATAGACGATCTCTTTGTTTCAGGTGTGTAGTGATGCACTCATGTCTCATCGGTTGTAACGATGCGGTGCAGAAAATCAATACCTTCATGTTTGTACCAACCCAACAGTTCTTGGCAAATCGCTACTCTTGCCTTTTTTGGTCAAATTAAGTTGTTTCAGCACCCAGTGACAAGAAACTACAAATCTGAGGTAATCTCTGATGAAAATGTCCACAGAACTGCAGCTTATGCTGGTAGCCAACGTCATGTGCAGTAACTCGCAGATTGTCCAAAACAACTTTTTCGACACTGGCTTTTCATAAAGACACTTTTCAGGCGACCTTCACAGGGCTCATCCTCGATGGATTCATGACCTTCACGGAAGCATTTACACCATAGAAACACACACATGACAGTTGAGGAATTTTAACAGGTGTTTAACCTTCTTTCACCAACAATTTTATCACAAGACACTGTTCCTGCACTTGAGTCAACTGGTCCGGTGCCATTTTGAAAAACAACACGAGAAAACTGCTGATACTTGCCCATTCCATCACCAAATGTCAGATGTATACTGTTTACTTTGGAGTAATTACTAAACTTAATAATCATCTTTGGGTTATCCTGACAAAATCCGGACACTTACCAGACGGCTCTTGTATTATCACCATCATTCTCATTATTACCATCATCACATATCCACTATCACCATCATCCTCATTTTGTTGTCATTACTATCATCACATATTGACTGTCACCATCACCCTCTATTATAATGACCATCATCACCACCATCCTCTTTATTATCACCACTTCACCCTGATCACAATCCTTCATATTTTGTTCACTTGAAATTGTTCAATTGTCTCATATAAACATCACTGTCCTGTTCAATCCACTCAATGGTCTGTAAAATTTAGCTTCCACTGTTGCTTCTCTAAGCCACAAGGTTTGCCTTGAAATGTCGTATTCAGGGTATTGTTGGAGTATATGATCTGCAGTCTGAGGTGGACATGACTAATTTATCTTGAATTTTGTAATCATCCATCCTTATATTATCATCCTCATCATATCATTATCATCACATTATAATCTACAGCGTTACTTTGTTATCACATCACAGCTCATCACGTTATTCTCACCACATCACCCAAAGAACATAAAACACATGTAAAACTGCTCTCTTAGCTGCACTAATCTCAGTGCTGCTGCACAATCACACATATGCCACAATCAGTACAGTAAAGGTAGTCCCATGACAGATGCTGCAGTCTGATTGAAAAGTGCTAGATCTTCACATATTGTAGTCCAATACAAACTGAGGTGAAGTAGCCAGTTCTCTTCCTCACTATCTTTCCTTCCCTGACATGGCCAATACTTAAATCTTCATTCAATGGCTTGTCCTGTGTCATGCCCATAAGCGTGGAAAGTCATAGTTTGCCCTCCGACACGATCATCAGTCTTGAATCAAACATTCGTGCTCCGATTATGCCATGTGGCCAAGCCATCCAAGTATTTATCTGTCTTCATTTTGCTTTTTTCCCCATCAAGTTTTCCAGTTATAACTAAGTTTTCAAGTATTCATACTACATCCAAAATATTCTGGACTGTCTATGTCAAATTTCTCTAATCAATTTATCGTTTTATTTCTTGAAGGACTATCTCATTCACTTTTCTGTCCAGTCGTAGCATTGTTTTGCATTTCCCTCAGAATCCATTTTTCCACTGCCACTATACAAGCTTAGCTTGTGTGTTTATTGTCCATGATTTACATGCATACACCAGTATAGGTTATATACCAGTGGTTCTCAACCGGTGGGGAATTCCCCCCCAGGGGGGAATTTTAGGGTTTCCAGGGGGGAATTAAGATTATTTCAAGATCGCGTTAATACAAGAACCGATTACTTGACATTGTTTTTCCCTTCATACTTTACGGTTCTTTACGTCTCACCCTTCTAAAATTCATTTTATAAAGTAAGTAGACCCACAAATCACGTTTTATGTGGACGTCTAGACTTGTTTTAGTATGCGCTATTTAATTTAGCTTCCATTATTATGTATACTGTGTAAGGGGGGGGGGGGGAATTTTTTAGGTAGGAAATATGAAAGGGGAGGGGGGGGGGGGGGGGGGGGAATGATGTTCTGAAAATATGGTGAAGGGGGGCATGGGCCAAAAAAGGTTGAGAACCACTGTTATATACAATACTTTAAAACTAATTTTCCCACTGCAAGTGACAGCTATATTTTTGCTTTCCATCTCACAAAAGGCTACTTTTGCCATGGCAATTCTGATTCTAATCTCTACAAGGTATCTTCCACCAGATGTCATGACTGTTTCAAGTTGTACAAATTCATGTCACGTCATGTCCTTTAAATCCTAAGACTGCTATGAAGTCTCTGAACATCTCACTCCTTTATTCCAGAATTAGGATCTGCTCATAAACTTACTCTTGGGAAAATAATGTAGTGGTTTCTCCTTGATTTCCTCCATCTAGATCTATGGTTTGTAACCTCCATCTTTGACAGCAATTTCTGGCTGTCAACACAAGTGTACGGTACAGAGATGCTCACTTGCTCCGGTGGAAACTGCACCCTGAACTGCTTCTGCCACACATTGTGTTGCCCATACATCACTTCCACAATGTATTATAAGGATAAATGAGAGTATTCTTAAGCAAGTGAATCAGTACAACTATCTTGGAAGAGTCATAACATCTGATGGGAGGTGCCTTGATTAGAACAAGAATCGCTAATGGAAAGGTAGCCTTTTGCCAAATGGAAAACATACTGACTAATAAAAAGATGTCAACTGCAACGAGAAAAAGAGTTTTGAATTGCTACATAGAACCTGTACTTTTGTAAGGATGCGAAATGTGGACAATGAGTAGACAAGCTGAAAAACATCTAATGGCAGTGGAAATGTGGTTTCTGAGGATAATGCAAATAATACCATAGACAGACAGAAAACCAATGAGCAAGTCCTACAAAAGGCAAATGAAAACCGCAAACTGATTACAGAAATTAGACTTAGATAGTCAAATTGTTTTGGGCACGTTATGAGAAGACATAAACGAGAGATCGTGGTGGCATCTGGCAAAATTGAGGGAAAAAGAACAAGGGGAAGGCAGAGAAGTAAATATCTGGATGCTTGGCCGCTTGACGGTCGAGACAAGAACACAGAGCTGATCGTGTGAGATGGCAAAACATGACTGTCCATGCTTACCAGCATGGCACAAAATGATGATGATACATCACTTCCAGGAGATGCAGGTGGGAGTTTCCCCTTGATCAAGCCCAGGTCAGGATGCTATTTCTACTATTCAGCACTTTGGGACCCGTGGTAGTGCAGTAGCTAGCATGCATGCTTGCAGCAAAGTGATCACATGTTCGAATTCGCATTAAAGCGGGGATATTTCTTTAACGACTTTGATTCCCAAGTCGATCTAGTCTGAAATAGGTACCAGGAAATGTGGGAAACAAAGGCAGCAGGTGTGAGGCTAACCCATTACCCCTCAGATCTACAAAATATGGTCATATAAAGGCAGCAGGTGTGAGGCTAACCACATTACCCCTCAGATCTACAAAATATGGTCATATAAAGGCAGCAGGTGTGAGGCTAACCACATTACCCCTCAGATCTACAAAATATGGTCATATAAAGGCAGCAGGTGTGAGGCTAACCACATTACCCCTCAGATCTACAAAATATGGTCATATAAAGGCAGCAGGTGTGAGGCTAACCACTATTACCCCTGAGATCTACAAAATATGGTCATATAAAGGCAGCAGGTGTGAGGCTAACCACATTACCCCTCAGATCTACAAAATATGGTCATATAAAGGCAGCAGGTGTGAGGCTAACCACATGACCCCTCATATCTACCAAATATGGTCATATAAAGGCAGCAGGTGTGCTAACCACATGACCCTTCAGATCTACCAAATATGGTCATATAAAGGCAGTCACACAGCAGATACTGCCACTGGAGTGTGAAGTGTTAGATCTTCACATATTCTAGGCCATGACTGAGGATGGGTAGCCAACTCCCTCATCACCTTTTCATGCCAGAAAATGACATTGTACCCATTTCTTATGACACTGGGTCGACTCCATCACTGTAATGGTCAGAAAAAATCCTCCTGGTTATGCTGGAGATTAGACCTTGACCACTGTCTTGACAGCAATCATACTAACCGCTATGCCACTGCTGCTCTCCAGTGAAGGATCAAAAACTAAGGTCAGAACCATATACCTAATGTGCCTCAAGGTGTTGAAGAAGGCCGTTTTTATGTTACTTACTTTAAACCTGATGCCACCTACCCATAAAATTGACCAAAATCCACAAGGCTTCTTTCTGTATGAAGTCAGTATTACTTGTGAGGCATGAGAAGATTGTGGGTAGGAAGTCAGTGTTGTCACAAGCTGTTAGAGCCATGTCTGGACTGAGTCCTATCATATTGCCTAGGCTATGTAGGTACGGTAGAATTACCTGAATATAACAAAAATACAACTTGAGTATGCCCTGAAATTATTTTAACAAAGACAGACAGCCATCTGAACAAGCACAATGCAAAAAACTATAGGTTTATTTCTTATTGTTATTTATTTTAAAAAAACCAACAAAACAAGAACAATGTGATAAATTCTGATTATTGGTTATTATTAAAAATCACACACTAACAAGGAAATGAAGAGAAATAGTCACTTTAATACACAGGGAGGTAATCAACAGAACAAGAACAACGATGTGAACTTTAAAAATAAAAAAAAGACACAGTATCATAAGAACAGGGAAAATGGTCACTTACCTCGGGGAGAAAATAATAAAGACAAGAACAATGAGACAAACTTTTAAGTTATTTTAACAAAGGGTGAGAATCATAAGAACAAGAACAATGGTCACTTAACACAGGGAGAAAGCTATAAAAACAAGAACAATAAGATGAACTTTACAAAGGGTGAGAATCATAAGAACAAGAATAATGGTCACTCACACAGGGAGAAAATAAAAACATGTAAATGAGACGAACTTTAAACAGTTATTTTGACAAATGGATAGAATCAAAACAAGAATTAATAGATGGCCCTTATTTAATAGTTATTTTAACATATTGTGCTGTAACCAGGTCAGGATTCAGCACAGCACATACAGATTGGCTGACCATGCCTAGGGTGGTCATGATTTCCCCCACAGGTTTGAGGGATTTCATTGTCAACAGACTCCAACCCAATGCCCACAGGAAAACGTGTTAAACACAACAAATGTGGGCAGACTGCATGCTACCATGGTTGCTGGTGCACCTCTTGGTCACGTACGTTGGCTTCATGAGCTATTACCTCCTATGGGCAACAATACCTTTCAAATTAATTTCCAAAATGTGACCGATTTGGTCACAGGATTATTAATGTGAGGCTGGGATGTGATTCTCTTCTGAGGATTAACGGGGTAGGGGTAATGAAAAATATGACATGACATTAGCTTCAGCACCTGCTCTTGTTTAAAGACAGTGTGCTCATGTCACCTCGCTCACCAACTTTGGGAGAGTTCATTTTAAGCTTACCTATTGTCCCATCTGGTCTCCCACTTGGGTTAGTACCAACCCTTTGTGAAGATTACTGGATAAAATCAGAATCTGTCACAGATAGGTGAGTTCGGCCTGATCAGGGAGACTAAGAAACAATGTGAGTCTTGTTTGAAAATCCCTGTCCCATTAGGACCTCAGGACATTTAGGTCAATAACTTTGCTAACCTTATCACGTTGAGCACTGTCCTCCAACTGGATCACCTGAGACAGTTTTGTTATAACAGAACTGATAATGTGGTAGAACTGATCCCGATGCTCTACAAATGTCTCTTTCCTGTAAGAACATAAAGTAAAGAACAGGACAATTTGAGATGCATTTACTTCCTGGCAGTTCACTTTAGCTTAGAAATCAAGAATGAGATAAGCAAAGCAAATATCATCCACATATGGGTTAAAACCCTGGTGCAACAAAGTCGATCTTATGTCTGTAAACCCTCTGTAAATATCATCATCATGTGCCCTGCTGCTGGACATAGGTGTTCATACATCACAGATGTCGGTCGCTGGTTCTCTGGATCAATTCCACTGATGATATTCATATTCCTCCATGCCATCGTCCCAACTCATCCAGCATCATTTGCAAAAGTTTTCCAATGTCTCTCTTCTCATTACATGACCAAAGCATGTTTGTCTCCTCCTCATATTTATATACAATGTTCTACTTTCATTATCCATTCCAAGGCAATCGTTGTTAGTGACTCTGGCAGTCAAAGGTATTTGCCAAATTTGTCTTAGAAACTACATGTATATTTTCCTCCAAGCTCTTTCTAATTTGTTTGTGCACATTCCATGATTCACTGCCATGCAGTAGTGAAGATTCAAAATAACATTTCAGCACTCTTTTTCTAAGTGTAATATAACAATGTGTAATATAAGTGTCATTATATCAATGTGTGATTGCCAAGTGCCATACCAATGTGTGATTATATAAGTGTCATTATACCATTGTGTGATCATACACATATACCAAGGTGTGAGTATATAAGTGTCATTTTACCAATGTGTGATTATATGCATGTCATTATACCAATGTGTAATCAAATGCATGTCATACCAATGTGTGATTATATGAATATCTTTATACCAATGTGTGATTATATGCATGTCATTATCCAGTGCCGCCCACCAGGCGCTGGAGCGCAAATTATTCCTCCCCACGATGCTTAACTGCAGAAGTAGAAGATGATGATGATGATGATTATACCAATGTGTGATCATATGAATGTCATACCAATGTGTGGCTGTATGCATGTCATTATACCTATGTGTGATTATTGCCATATACCGAAATAGGGGTTACACAGTACAAGTGACAGTCAACTAAAATAGACCATAGAAGAGTTGTACACGAGATACAATCACCACGAAAGCGTGGCATAGTAGAATAGTCATAATATAGTGATGACAGTTCAACTATAGAAAACAGGCCCAACCAAGGGAAACTACTCAAGTGATTAGGACCCCAAAACATCACGTGATGGGATGGAAGAACTAAATTTCAGTTAGGTTGAGAGGTTGCTACTGAGAGGTTTGAAAAATGCATCCAGGCGTCCCAGAAACAGCAAAACATCAAGATAATATAACCAGCAAGTATGTTTTACAACAGGCTATAAGAATGAACAGGGTCTCTGCTGTGGTAGCAGCACATATTTCATGAATGTCGGCCGGCAAGTGAGTTGAGTGTTTGCTCCAAGATGGCCTGACAGAGTTGTAAGTTGGCTATTTTATAAATGAACATATTGTAGAATAGAGGAGATAGCTTCACCCTAGACGATTACAATAGACACCTAGAAACAAAGTATTACACCGTCGTCATAC
This sequence comes from Cepaea nemoralis, assembly GCA_014155875.1. Classification (NCBI taxonomy): domain Eukaryota; kingdom Metazoa; phylum Mollusca; class Gastropoda; order Stylommatophora; family Helicidae; genus Cepaea; species Cepaea nemoralis. The sequence goes on from JACEFZ010021879.1 coordinate 10,858, forward strand.
AATAATATGATCCTTCTACCCTCCGATCGACAGAGGATGATGTGAACATGGGCGACATGGTGATGTTATGTCAAAATAAAGTGGTGATCAACTGTAAGAACGCTGGCGTTTGCTCTTGATTTCTAGACCTTGCGAATGAGTTGTCATGAGAATGTCATGTTCTTTACAATGAGCCAAAGCTAGAACTTGGCAACTATATGCATGTCATTATACCAATGTGTGATCATACAAATGTTATACCAATGTGTGGCTATATGCATGTCATTATACCAATGTGTTATTATATGAATGTCATACCAATGTGTGATTATATGCATGTCATTATACCAATGTGTGATTTATATACATTTCATTATACCAATGTGTGATTTATATACATGCCATTATACCAATGTGTGATTATATGCATGTCATACCAATGTGTAATCATATGCATGTCATTATACCAATGTGTAATTTATATACATGTCATTATACCAATGTGTGATTATATGCATGTCATTATACCATGTGCGATTATACGAATGTCATACCAATGTGTAATTATATGCATGTAATGATACAATGTGTGATTATATGCATGTAATTATACCAATGTGTGATTATATGCATGTCATTATACCAATGTGTAATTATATACATGTAATGATACAATGTGTGATTATATGCATGTCATTATACCAATGTGTGATTATATGCATGTCATACCAATGTGTAATTATATGCATGTAATGATACAATGTGTGATTATAAAAGTGTCATTATACCAATGTGTAATAATAAAAGTGTCATTATACTAATATTTGATTATAGTAGTGTCATTATACCAACGTTTGATTACTTAAGTGTATTATAACAATATATATTACTTAAGACTTAAGTGTATTATAACAATGTATATTACTTAAGCGTATTATAACAATGTTTGACTACTTAACCCTCTTAGGACGGAAGGGATGATATATCGGCCATGACGTGCCACTAGCCAGAAACCCGCTTGGCCGATATATTGGCCCCGCTGTAAGAACTGCTTTGATTGGTTTGCTTTTAATAGTACAGACCAATGAAATGCTCCCATGTAATCCCCAGCCATTCAAGCAAATTGCCGCTTGCTGAACGAAATTCAAACAACTGGATATTATTTTATGATATTTTAGCACAGTAACCCAGTTTTTAGTTGATGTTTTATTTTTAAAATGGCCAGCTTTGAACCCGAAGACATGCTAGCATTGACTAGCTCTGATAGTAGTGATCTCAACAGTTCAGGACTGTCAGATAATGACTGCAGTGATACTGAAAGTGCCGATGAAGATTCCGACCTGATGTTATACTATTATCTGGATGAGAGGAGGATTGAAGTATTGGAAGAAATTAACTTTCAATATTCTCTCAAGAATGATGCTGAATGCGTACATTTTGTACAAAGCTCATTCGACTGTAAATGTGATGGCTAGATACAAATTCACCACATTAGCAATTGAAGCACTCTGCGAGGAATATCGTACCCCACAGGTAATCGATGAAGTCCCTGAAGTTAAAGAGGTAAGTTCCATTTCAGATGGAAAAGATAGACTCTTGTCTGTGCAGTGACCGAAAAACTCCTGGAGGGCGGAAGTGAGCCCGGATAAATGTGCAACAAATGTCAAAAGGGACTTCATGGTTGTTGTTTTTCTAACCATAAGGGTTTTTAATTCTTCTAAAGTAGTGTAGGTATTCAATGAAGAAATCTTAGGTGAGTACCATTTTTGTAAAAATATGTAGTTTAAAAAATGTTTGCATATCCTTTACAGGACATCACTGTCAACATCAGCATCTTTCAGCTGATTGTTGATTTCTTGGCAAGAGTAGATTGCCATTGCTTTCTGAGCAGCCGGCTCACATATCCCGTAAGTTACCGACACGATTCGACCCACTGCTGATTCTCACCGTCGTCACATTACTTACGAGAGTATACGAGATTACGGAGAAAAGTTGCTAACCTCTAGGCCAGGAAGTCGGCTAATATGTAGTACCAAAAAATATATACTGGTATGAAATATTTTATTTTTCACAAAATGCAAATGGTCACTAAATGTGCATAAACATGAACAAAACAACTTCAATCATACACAGAAATAACTTTAGTATATCCTCTTTAAGAATATATATATACTTTTATATATCTATATAGGGTTCTAAGATTTTTATTTTGAATTTTCAAAATTGTCACTTCAGTCATTTCTGTACTCCAAAACAATTAATCAGTAATCTTCAGAGGGAAAGCTAAATTTGGCCCAATGTTGTTCTGTCCTAAAAGGGTTAAGTGTATTATAACAATGTTTGATTACTTAAGTGTATTATAACAATGTTTTATTACTTAAGTGTATTATAACAATGTATGATTACTTAAGTGTATTATAACAAAGTATGATTACTTAAGTGTATTATAACAATGTAGATTACTTAAGTGTATTATAACAATGTAGATTACTTAAGTATTATAACAATGTAGATTACTTAAGTGTATTATAACAATGTATATTACTTAAGTGTATTATACCAATGTATATTACTTAAGTGTATTATAACAATGTATATTACTTAAGTGTATTATAACAATGTATATTACTTAAGTGTATTATAACAATGTATGATTACTTAAGTGTATTATAACAATGTATGATTACTTAAGTGTATTATAACAATGTTTGATTACTTAAGTGTATTATAACAATGTATATTACTTAAGTGTATTATAACAATGTATGATTACTTAAGTGTATTATAACAATGTATATTACTTAAGTGTATTATAACAATGTATGATTACTTAAGTGTATTATACCAATGTTGATTACTTAAGTGTATTATAACAATGTTAGATTACTTAAGTGTATTATACAATGTATTATTACTTAAGTGTATTATAACCATGTATATTACTTAAGTGTATTATAACAATGTATATTACTTAAGTGTATTATAACAATGTATATTACTTAAGTGTATTATAACAATGTATGATTACTTAAGTTATTATAACACTGTTTGATACTTAAGTGTATGATAAAATGTATATTCCTAGTGTATTCATAACAATTATGATTTACGAAGTGTATGATAACAATGTATATTACTTAAGTGTATTATAAACAATGGTTGATTTTTTTTTTTGCATATCCTTACAGGACATCGCGGTCAAACACCAGCCAGACTTCAGCTGTATGTTGATTTCTTGGGCAAGATTACGCTCAGTAGTTTGCATTGCTTTCTGAAGCGGTCCGGCTCACATAACCCGTAAGTTACGGTTGCGATTCAAACCACTGCTGATTCGCACCGTCATCACGTCACCGACGAGAATATACGAGTTTACGGAGAAAAGTCATAACCTCTGAGCCACGAAGCCAGCAATGTTTGATACTTAAGTGTATTTAACAAGTTGCATACTTAAGTGTATTATAACAATGGATATTACTTAAGTGTATTATAAACAATGTATATTACTAAGTGTATTATAACAAAGTTATGATACTAAGTGTATTATAAAAATGTAGATTACTTAGTGTATTATAACAATGTAGATTACTTAAGTATTATAACAATGTAGATTACTTAAGTATTATAACAATGTATATTACTTAAGGTGTATTATACCAATGTATATTACTTAAGTGTATTATAACAATGTATATTACTTAAGTGTATTATAACAAATGTATATTCTAAGTGTATTATAAAAATGTATGATTACTTAAGTGTATTATAACAACGTATGATTACTTAAGTGTATTATAACAATGTTTGATTACTTAAGTGTATTATAACAATGTATATTACTTAAGTGTATTATACCAATGTATGATTACTTAAGTGTATTATAACAATGTATATTACTTAAGTGTATTATACCAATGTTATGATTACTTAAGTGTATTATAACCAATGTTAGATTACTTAAGTGTATTATAACAATGTAGATTACTTAAGTGTATTATACAATGTGATATACTAAGTGTATATACCCACTGTATATTACTTAAGTGTATTATAACAATGTATATTACTTAAGTGTATTATAACAATGTTATATTACTTAAGTGTATTATACCAATGTTTGATTACTTAAGTGTATTATACCAATGTTTGATTACTTGAGTGTATTATACCAATGTTATGATTACTTAAGTGTATTATAACAATGTATGATTACTTAAGTGTATTATAACAATGTATATTACTTAAGTGTATTATAACAATGTTTGATTTTTTTTTTTTGCATATCCTTTACAGGACATCGCTGTCAACACCAGCATCTTTCAGCTGTATGTTGATTTCTTGGCAAGATTACGCTCAGTAGTTTGCTATTGCTTTCTGAGCGGCCGGCTCACATAACCCGTAAGTTACGGTTGCGATTCAAACCACTGCTGATTCGCACCGTCATCACGTCACCGACGAGAATATACGAGTTTACGGAGAAAAGTCATAACCTCTGAGCCACGAAGCCAGCAATGTTTGATTACTTAAGTGTATTATAACAATGTTTGATTACTTAAGTGTATTATAACAATGTATATTACTTAAGTGTATTATAACAATGCTATATACTTAAGTGTATTATAACAATGTATGATTACTTAAGTGTGTTATAACACTGTTGATTACTTAAGTGTATTATAACAATGTATGATTACTTAAGTGTATTATAAACAATGTATGATACTTAAGTGTATTATACAATGTCTTAGTACTTAAGTGTATTATAACAATGTATGATTACTTAAGTGTATTATAACAATGTTTGATTACTTAAGTGTATTATAACAATGTATATTATTTAAGTGTATTATAACAATGTATGATTACTTAAGTGTATTATAACAATGTAGATTGCTTAAATGCATTATACCAATGTTAGATTATAGTAAGTGTATTATACCAATGTTTGATTATAGTAAGTGTATTATACCAATGTTTGATTACTTTAGTGTATTATACCAATGTTTGATTACATAAGTGTATTATACCAATGTTTGATTACATAAGTGTATTATACCAATGTTTGATTACTTAAGTGTATTATACCAATGTTTGATTACATAAGTGTATTATACCAATGTTTGATTACTTAAGTGTATTATACCAATGTTTGATTACATAAGTGTATTATACCAATGTTTGATTACTTAAGTGTATTATACCAATGTTTGATTACTTAAGTGTATTATACCAATGTTTGATTACTTAAGTGTATTATACCAATGTTTGATTACTTAAGTGTATTATACCAATGTTTGATTACTTAAGTGTATTATACCAATGTTTGATTACTTAAGTGTATTATACCAATGTTTGATTACTTAAGTGTATTATACCAATGTTTGATTACTTAAGTGTATTATACCAATGTTTGATTACTTAAGTGTATTATACCAATGTTTGATTACTTAAGTGTATTATACCAATGTTTGATTACTTAAGTGTATTATACCAATGTTTGATTACTTAAGTGTATTATACCAATGTTTGATTACTTAAGTGTATTATACCAATGTTTGATTACTTAAGTGTATTATACCAATGTTTGATTACTTAAGTGTATTATACCAATGTTTGATTACTTAAGTGTATTATACCAATGTTTGATTACTTAAGTGTATTATACCAATGTTTGATTACTTAAGTGTATTATACCAATGTTTGATTACTTAAGTGTATTATACCAATGTTTGATTACTTAAGTGTATTATACCAATGTTTGATTACTTAAGTGTATTATACCAATGTTTGATTACTTAAGTGTATTATACCAATGTTTGATTACTTAAGTGTATTATACCAATGTTTGATTACTTAAGTGTATTATACCAATGTTTGATTACTTAAGTGTATTATACCAATGTTTGATTACTTAAGTGTATTATACCAATGTTTGATTACTTAAGTGTATTATACCAATGTTAGATTACTTAAGGCGAGATGTGCGGCAGTAAAAGCATCGATTTTGGTCAATTCGCTATTTTTGGAATATTTCATGTGTAGACACCTATCATGTCTCCTATCAGATTCGGTACTGTTTTTGTTTAAAAACTGTTATTTTAATGCAATATTATTTTTACTGAACCCACTAGGTGTCAAATGTCTACATATTGAAATATGTTGCGAAATTGACGGTTTTCAAACCCTAGCAACGATTATATGGGAACACCACGACACGCACATGTAGGTATCACGAAAAGGTCATGGTCTTCGTTAACTCGTGAAACTCCGAGTTCGTCTAATCAGAAACTTTTCTGTGTACATCGGGTTTATTCGTATTTATCATCTTCCCCCGGAAACTTCCATATATGGAACACGGTAAGCAATCCGCTGTTCGCCAATGGCTGAAATTGATAACGTGGGTTTCCAAAATGGCGGCTTTGTGTTGTTTACACCTCGCGATGTGCTGACGTTCATTGTTGACGACAGAGGACACACATTGAATATTACCTCGTTCTAAGAAATTTAACATCCAAGGTCATAATCTACTTAACGTAAGAAATCTCTCAGGACTACAACTCGCAAATGTCGTAAGCAGCAAAAGCCTATCAGAACGTTTGTAAATAATACAGGACAATTCTGAAAACTACTGAAAGCTGACCAGCTCTTAAAGTGCACATGCCACTTTACCAAATCCAAGTGTTTTGATAGTGAATCTGAATGAATCAGTATGTATCGTGTTCTTCTCAATGTTGTGGAAGTGATTCTTTCTTACACGAAGCCAATTTAAAAGAGATACGTATAAATACACGACATCCACTAGCAGCAAGTATGCTTCTGGTGACGACAATGGAATTCAAAAACGGAACAAAGAGCAATAGTTGATTGTTCAGAAATTGAGGGCAATAATCAAAATGTTATGTTGTCCAGTTTGTAAAAATTCTAGTCATTTTGAAAACTGACAGCACAAGAAAGCCAAGGATTAGCTGTGTATGCAGAGGTTTACTGCTCTTGTTGTGAGAAGAAGTGGTGTGTGGAAGATACCTATCTGACAAGAAGTAATGATGGGGATAGATCTTTTGCTGTCAACGAGCAGTCAGTATATTCAGCATTAGTCTGTGGGATGGGTGCAATGACATTCAACAATTTTTGTGAAAACATGAACCTGCAAGGCTTCAACAAAACAGTTCACAGCAAAGCGAATAAAACTATATTCAAGAATAGAAGATCTGGAGGGACACTGTTTTCTCTCAAACCGTAAAGTATGTTCGACAGGTCAATGCACAACAGTCAGGCATAACTCTACACTGACAATGGATGTGCTAGATATTAGTGTCAGCTATGATGGCACCTGGATGACTAGAGGCCACACATCCAACATGGAGTTGGCTGTGCAGTGGATGTTCTTACAGGACTCTCGCATAGATGCCCATGTTATGTCCCATATTGTCAGTGTCGTGAAACCACTGGTAAGACATTCCAGGGACAAACCAGATGAAATTTGCCGCAGGAAGGCAGAACATCCTAAAACTGTGATAACAATTTCAACAGGATCTGCTGGAATGATGGAGGTGGAGGCTGCAAGGGTGCTGGTGGCGACGGTCTATGGCCCGTCATAAACTTCGCTACACATCAATACTTTCTGATGGTGACACCAAAACATTTGCGGAATTTACCCCCAAGATCAAACCATATGGGGATGACATTCAGATAGACAAAGAGGAGTGTATCAACCATGTCAGTAAACGCCTTGGAACAGCACTCCGCAATATTGTTGCTGACTGCCGAAAGCAAGGTGTGACCCTAGGAGGACCCGTAAAGGTCAGCTTACACAAAATGCCATTCGTAGGCTGACAATTATTACAATAGATCCATACGAAACAAACACAAAGTGTAGAGTCCATGAGGAAAAGTGTTATGGCTTCACTGCATCACTGTTTTTCAACAGACAAAAGTCCACGTCATGAAATGTGCCCAAGTGGAGAGCAATCTTGTTGTTTTTTTCAATTCGCCCTGGCTAAGCATCAGGTCCCAGGTCCTCATGACCAAGATGTTACACACATGGCTCAACCGTGACAAGCTTGAGAAATATCTGTAGCCAATTTATGAAAGGCTGTCTGGCACTAAACTACTTAGTAGATGTGTGTCAGGACAAACTCAGAATTCAAATGAGTGTTTACACAGCTTGATATGGGCTCGATGCACTAAAGACAACTTTGCCTCTCGCAAGCGCGTTCAGTTTGCAGTTGTAACTGCAGCAAGAGAGTTCAACTTTGGAGCTGCTGCTGCCCAAGACACTGCCCAGTTTTATGGACTTTCTACAGGCCTTGCATATGCAGAGACTAGGAACATTTAGGATGCAGAAGCAAGTAAGAAATAGTTTGAAGTACAAGAAGGACAAACAAACTAAAGACGTGACACTGTATGAGCGGCCAAACTGAAGAGACAAGGTGAGCTGCATGCCCTGGAGGGGGTCCTGCATATCAGCAGGACTATTTTAACAGTCAGTACAGTTTTACACTGTTTTTCTCTCTAAAAGAGTGTATTAGTAATAAAAAACACAAAAATAATAAGTTTTTCCCCATTTTCTCATTTTGCATGTATTTTATACATAAGCACAATTTTTTTTAAAACTAGTCATTAGATTTTAATCAAACTTTGCAGAGATATTCTTTATTATATCACTTACATTGTGAGTAGATCAAACTTCAAAATTAAGTTTTAGTTTTTGTGCTGCAATTTAAAAAAAAAAGAAAATGTCATGAAAAATGTCAAGATTTTCAAATTATGAAAAATAAAACTGCAAAGAGATATCATTAAAATTTTCTACTAAACTTGTAAAGGGTCTATTTATTACACATAAAACAAAGAATTTAGCATGTACATTAAAAAATAAATGTTTTTAGAGGTACATTAAGAAATTCAATATGGCCGCTGTTTATCTTGGTTTCCATAGCAACAGTTAAGTGAAAAGTCAATTTGACAATATTTTATCAGTCTTCAATATCAAACCCTATACCACAACAGAACATAGAAATTAAGTATTATGGAATTAAATTTGTTACGGTTAGCATAGCCTTAAGTGCATTATAACAATGTAGATTACTTAAGTGTATTATAACAATGTATGATTACTTAAGTGTATTATAACAATGTATATTACTTAAGTGTATTATAACAATGTAGATTACTTAAGTGTATTATAACAATGTAGATTACTTAAGCGTATTATAACAATGTATGATTACTTAAGTGTATTATAACAATGTTTGATTACTTAAGTGTATTATAACAATGTATATTACTTAAGTGTATTATAACAATGTATATTACTTAAGTGTATTATAACAATGTATGAGTACTTAAGTGTATTATAACAATGTAAATTACTTAAGTGTATTATAACAATGTATGATTACTTAAGTGTATTATAACAATGTTTGATTACTTAAGTGTATTATAACAATGTATATTACTTAAGTGTATTATAACAATGTATATTACTTAAGTGTATTATAACAATGTATGAGTACTTAAGTGTATTATAACAATGTAAGATTACTTAAGTGTATTATAACAATGTAGATTACTTAAGTGTATTATAACAATGTATATTACTTAAGTGTATTATAACAATGTATGATTACTTAAGTGTATTATAACAATGTATGATTACTTAAGTGTATTATAACAATGTATATTACTTAAGTGTATTATAACAATGTATATTACTTAAGTGTATTATAACAATGTATATTACTTAAGTGTATTATAACAATGTAGATTACTTAAGTGTATTATAACAATGTATATTACTTGCATTGGCACCTTTCCGTCTTGACAGACGATAGTTTGGTACATTGTGCTTCAAAAAGGCTTAATAACTACGACCCATGGCGGTGGCGAGTGTGGCTGGTAAGGCCAATTCTTGCTGCAAATGTTTGCCCACAGTAGATGCATGTGAAAACATGGTCATTTCCACCATTGTGCACCATCTTATGTCTCTCACGCTCTGTGTATGCTTTATCTGCAATGATTTTCTCCTTTGTTTTTATTCCATTTCTGATAGTTGCCCTCCATGCAACACGTTCAGCGGCGACTTGCTCCCAATGTGCATTATCAATGCCTGTATCAATCATGTCCCGCTTACACACATCTTTGTATCGTAGTAGAGGCCGACCCTGAGATCTCCTACCCGTCTGTAATTCACCAAAAAAGATGTCCTTTGGTATTCTACCATCATCCATCCTCCTAACATGTCCTATCCATCTAAGTCTACGAAGACTGAGCATGGAATACACCGTCACACAACCTGATCTTTCCAATACTTCAGTATTTGTGATTTTGTCTTGCCACTTAATACCAAGTATTCTTCGCAGACACCGCATATGAAAGCTGTTTAAACGATTCTCTTGGCGTGAGTAAGTTGTCCAGGTTTCACTGCCATAAAGAAGAGTACTAAGGACACAGGCTTGGTAGACGAGGACTTTTGTTTTGGCAGTAAGCTTCCTGTTCTCCCAGACTCTTTTTGCTAACATGTTCATTGTTGTTGCTGCCTTGCCAATCCTGATGTTGATTTCCTGATCGAGGGATAATTTGCTATTTACCTCTGATCCTAGATATGTAAAATGGTCTACTATTTCCAGTTCGGCGTCGGCAATAAAGATTGATGGTACACCATGTGCACCTTGTGACATAATCTGTGTCTTCTTTTTGTTAATTGTTAAACCAAATTCAGAACAAGCATTGGAGAATGCAGATAGTAGATGTTGTAATTCTTCCTCAGAGTGGGTCGTAATCGCAGCATCATCCGCAAAAAGCAAATCTCTGATTAGTACCCTCCTAATTTTGGTCTTGGCCTTCAATCTCTGAGAATTATAGAGGCCACCATCTGAGCGTGAGTGAATGTATATACCGTCATCCTGATCACGAAAGGCATATTTCAGTAGAAGTGAAAAGTATATCCCAAAGAGGGTGGGGGATAGTACACAACCTTGCTTAACTCCACTCTTGATTTCAAACTCTTCTGAAGTTGAGCCATCAAACTTGATTATACCCTTCATGCCTGTGTGGAACGATTCCACAATGGACAGAAGAGTTGGTGGGCAGCCAATCTTCTTTAGTGCTTTGAACAGACCCTCACGACTGACCAAATCGAATGCCTTTGTGAGGTCGATGAAGGCAATAAACAGTGGCTGATTTTGTTCCCGGCATTTTTCTTGCATCTGTCGCAATGAGAAATCATATCAATGGTAGACCAGTTCTGACGGAAGCCGCACTGTGATTCGGGGTAGACTTGATCTCCCAGGACTTGAAGTCTGCGCAGAACAATTCTGGCAAATACTTTCCCAACAATACACAGAAGTGAGATACCCCTATAGTTGTTACAGTCGCTCCGATCGCCCTTGTTCTTGTACAGCGTTATGATGTTTGAATCTTTGAAATCCTGTGGGACTTGTCCTTCTCGCCAGCATAGCTCTATTAGCTGGTGGATCTGTAGAGTGAGTGTGTCTTGCCCACTCCTGATTACCTCTATTGGAATCCCATCCTTACCTGGAGCCTTGCCAGACTGCAAGTTCATTTATAGCACACTAACTTCTGTTATGGTGGGAAGTGTGTCCAGGTGGTCAAGAGTTGGTAGAGCCTCTATGGCGTTGAGGGCATCATCCGCTAGTTTGGTCTCACTTGAGTAAAGCTCTAAATAGTGCTCGACCCATCTATCCATCTGCTGTTTCTTATCAGTGATGATTTCTCCAGTCAAGGTTTTCAGCTGGTGCACTTCTTTTGATCATTGGACCACAGGCTTTCTTTATCCCTTCATACATGCTTCTGATGTTTCCCTTATCACTTGCGATTTGAATGGACTCACATAACTTGATCCAATAGTCATTCGCACACTGCCTGGCAGCCTTTTGCACATCCTTCCTTGCTTGCTTCAGCTCACTCAGAGTGTTACGTGTTGGTCTTTCCTTGTTTCTTAAGAGAGCTATCTTCTTTTTATCAATCAAGGGCTGCAGTATCTGGCTGTTTGCCGCGAACCAGTCCTGCCTCTTATGATCCACAGTGCCGAAAACCCCTACCGCTGTTTTATAAATAGTTTCCTTAAGTTTACTCCATTTATCATTTACTATACAATTTTCTGATGTATCATTGAAAGCGTCTTCAAATTGCTGTTGAAATTCAAAGCACTTTCCAGGATCGTGAGTGTTACTAACATTAATCCTGGGGCTAGACTTGTGTTTAACTGTGTAGATTCTCTTTAGTCTCAGTCTAACCCTTGCAACAACCAAAGAATGATCTGTATCACAGTCAGCACTGTGGTAACTTCGAGTTAATGATGTATGGTTCAGATGTCTCCGTGTGATAATAAGTCCAGCTGATGCCAATGGCCGGATCTTGGATGTTTCCATGCGACCTTATGCAGCTCTTTTGTTTTAGAAAAGGAGTTTGTAATACATAGGTCATTTCTAGTGCAATGCTCCAGCAGCCTTTGCCCATTATCATTCATGCGACCGATGTATTTTCCAAGGCACACTGGCCATGAACTCGAGTCCTTGCCCACACAAGCATTGAAATCACCGAGAATATAAATGTGTCAGATTTTGGAACTGCCTTGATCACGGAGTCTAACTCCTCATAGAACGAATCCTTCACATCATCAGAGGAATCGAGTGTCGGTGCATATGCAGTAATAATGGTGGCAAATCCACAAGAGGTTGTCAAGCGCAGTGATAATAATCTTTCATTACCTCCAGCTGGGATATCAAGCATTGCCAGTAGCGAATTCTTCACTGCAAAGCCCACACTATGATGCCTTTTTTCTGCCTGCCCTCTTCCCTTCCAAAAAAAGGTGTAATTGTTTTCCCTGAGTGACCCTTCCTCAGCAAGGCGAGTCTCCTGCAGGCCAGCAATATCAATGTTAAGACGATTGAGTTCAGCATCAATCACAACCGTTTTTCTCACATCGTCAATATTTGTCAAGTCAGTGGAAAATCCTGGACACATGGTTCTTACGTTCCAGGTTGCAAGCCGTAGCTTGAGGTTTCTATTATTCTTTTTATTAGTACCTGGTGCATTGGTTTTACCGCCTGCGATTCAGATTTTGTCCTAGCCCCAAGCACCCATTGAAGCAGGCAGGCTGTGGCGGATCAGCACCCAATTGGCCGGGGGCTGCCCAGCTTGAGGCGGGCGGTAGCTGATCAGTGACACCTGTAGGTGTCTCCCACAGTCAGAGGCAACGCGTGGCGCCCCATGTCTACGCCAACTGACAAGGACTTATAACCCGTAACAGTTGCCTCTCGCTTTGATTCCAAGACCAGTTAAGACCAGGGATGGAGTTATTGCCTCTCCATAGCACAAAGCCTGGGCTAAAATAAAGAAACCATGTGTTGCCCATGCAGCATGATCCCTCTCTCGGCCTGCCTAGTTCACTCCAGAGGAAAGTTAACACCTATACATCTGGAACAAGACAAGCTGCAGAAGCTGCCGGATCAGCAAAGCAATGCTCTAACTGTCCGCCTGTCGGAGCTTCGATCCTAGACCAGCTGCCAGTCAAGGCTTAGGGCCTGGTCTGCCCTGCCATGACTATTTTGTCTTTGGGTTGCATTTCCTCGCACCAGGATAAGGCTTGTACCCTCCCAATTGTGCTCTTCCGCCCGAAGCCGTTGGCACAATGTGGGGTGTCGGGTTTGGTAAGCGCGGCCCAACATTCAGCGCTGACAGAAAGCAGGTAGTACCGTCTACTGTCATACGGTAGCTCAGTCATATCTGACTAAGACCTGACTGCTATATTACTTAAGTGTATTATAACAATGTATTACTAATGTATCTTATTAAGTGTATTATACCAATGTATATTACTTAAGTGTATTATAACAATGTATATTACTTAAGTGTATTATAACAATGTATATTACTTAAGTGTATTATAACAATGTACATTACTTGAGTGTATTATAACAATGTAGATTACTTAAGTGTATTATAACAATGTATATTACTTAAGTGTATTATAACAATGTATGATTACTTCAGTGTATTATAACAATGTATATTACTTAAGCATATTATAACAATGTTTGGTTATATTAGAGTCATTATACCAATGTTTGATTATAGTAGTGTCTTTATACCAATGTTTGATTACTTAAGTGTATTAATTATAACAACTTTTGATTATATAAGTGTATTATATCAATGCACGATTGCGTAAGGGAGGTCCGCATAGCTGAATGGATAAGTGTGCTGATTCTTAAACATCTAGTGACATGGCCAAATGGATAAGAACACAAGTTTTTAAACATCCGGTGTGCTGATGCCGAGATTGTAGGTTCCACCCCTACACCATTCTGTTGGACTAAAATGTTTACACCTCATCCTTGACTTGGGGACGTAAACGACAAGTACCTCAGAAGTCGGAGTGGGTTTGCCTGGTGGCGAGGGACACTGGTAATAAGGAAAGCTAATCCTCACACAACAATCAGTCCAGTGCACTAGAAGCTGTGTCATGTATATGGACACTGGTAATAGGGAAAGCTAATCCTCACACAACAATCAGTCCAGTGCACTGGAAGCTGTGTCATGTATATGGACACTGATAATAAGGAAAGCTAATCCTCACACAACAATCAGTCCAGTGCACTAGAAGCTGTGTCATGTATATGGACACTGGTAATAGGGAAAGCTAATCCACACACAACAATCAGTCCAGTGCACTGGAAGCTGTGTCATGTATATGGACACTGGTAATAAGGAAAGCTAATCCACACACAACAATCAGTCGAGTGCACTAGAAGCTGTGTCATGTATATGGACACTGGTAATAAGGAAAGCTAATCCTCACACAACAATCAGTCGGTGCACTGGAAGCTGTGTCATGTATATGGACACTGGTAATAGGGAAAGCTAATCCTCACACAACAATCAGTCAGTGTACTGGAAGCTGTAGTCATGTATATGGACTATGCTTGAGTTCAAAGTCAGCAAACACAATATTTAAAAAAATGACATAAGTGTTGATTGCCTGAATGTGTGATTACATAAGTGTTATTGCCTGAATGTGTGATTACATAAGTGTTGATTGCCTGAATGTGTGATGACAGAAGTGTTGTTGCCTGAATGTGTGATGACAGAAGTGTTGTTGCCTGAATGTGTGATGACAGAAGTGTTGTTGCCTGAATGTGTGATGACAGAAGTGTTGTTGCCTGAATGTGTGATGACAGAAGTGTTGTTGCCTGAATGTGTGATGACATAAGTGTTGTTGCCTGAATGTGTGATGACATAAGTGTTGTTGCCTGAATGTGTGATGACATAAGTGTTGTTGCCTGAATGTGTGATGACATAAGTGTTGTTGCCTGAATGTGTGATGACATAAGTGTTGTTGCCTGAATGTGTGATGACAGAAGTGTTGTTGCCTGAATGTGTGATGACATAAGTGTTGTTGCCTGAATGTGTGATGACATAAGTGTTATTGCCTGAATGTGTGATGACATAAGTGTTATTGCCTGAATGTGTGATGACATAAGTGTTATTGCCTGAATGTGTGATGACATAAGTGTTATTGCCTGAATGTGTGATGACATAAGTGTTATTGCCTGAATGTGTGATTACATAAGTGTTATTGCCTGAATGTGTGATTACATAAGTGTTATTGCCTTAAGTTATTGCCTTAATGTGTGATTACATAAGAGTTATTGCCTTAATGTGTGATTACATAAGTGTTATTGCTTAATGTGTGATTACATAAATGTAATGATATCGAAACAAGTACAAGACGGAAGACATTTTGCATCCCAGAGTAAAAGTTGAGGGTTCAAGAAATGATGAGTAAGTAATAATAATCAATGAAAGATATTTGTAAATACTGTATACCTGGAGTAAATGGTATTGACTAAACAGCCTATCTCAAAGCACAGATCACAAGTCACATCCACTGATCTAAGCAAGAGATTCAAGTGAGTAAATATGGAGTGATCCTGCATACATCTGAGGAAAGAAACAGTGATTAGTAGAATCAGCTGGTCTTTAACGTTATATCAGTTTAGTACCAAACAAATAAATCTGTATGATAATATACTCAAGAAGAATACTCAATGTATCAAGAAGAGATAAGATCAGAAATGAAGAAATCAGGACTAAAGTGGGGGTTATAGCTGCACTAAATTTTATTAGAAAGCAGCAAGTCAAATGGTTTGGCCATGCAAGTAGGTTACCAACTAACAGTATACCACGACAAGCAATGATGTAGAGACCAGAGGGAAACAGAGGAAGAGGCTGGCCACGTAAACGGTGGACGCAGGGAATAACAGAGTCCATGGGAATATCGATATATGAAGCCCATAAGCGGGCACTCTCCCATGCCACATAGCAAGTGCCCAGATCATGCCATACAGAGGATAAAATGAACTCTCAATGCAAACAGGGCACGTAAACTATGGGATACGAATATACGTCACGCCAACGCTAGCGTGACAACGAAATCATACGTTGTACGACAATCAAGTTGAATGGGCGTGGATTCGATTTGGAGAACTTGGTGTGGCTATTAGATCGTTGAAGGCTAGCAGTGGACTCACTCCAAGCTAAGAACAGCTTGAAGCATATATAGAGAACGCCATGGATTTGAGAACGACGGGAAAACTCTAGACAGACAGAATCGGAGGAAGATGACAGCAAGGACGATCTGAATGAACTGAGGAAAGGAAAGTATTACTGAGTGACGATAAGGAAAACTCAGAAGTTGTAACAACAGAAAGGTTAATGCACGAATATATTAGATGCTCTACCGGCAATAATGGGACTTCTAATGTGTCACAACAAACTGTAGTATAACTTGTCAACTCCGTAATAAAGCGGCGTTAGAGTTTCCTGAGATCCGATGTTTACTTCTTGTCTAAAGGTTCTTCAGTGAATTCATAAACTGTTATTGTTACACCGTTTTGAATGAGCCAGTTCCTTTCGTAAGTTCTAACATATTCCACATGGCAAGACACAGCGAAGAAGGACTTACGATTTGGCATCCCGCTGTTTATAATTCACCTCGACACCGCAAGGTACAAAAGGAATATGATGAGATGAGATAATGTACTCCCATATGATGTTGGAGTAGTGTATTATATACCCAGCATTCTTAGGTAAGTATAAAATAACCCGGAGAGCTAGTGTATATGTTGCACACATTAAAATCCTTCAGGAGTTGGAAATTGAAATGAGCAGGACTAATGAGCTGCTCCTCAGGCTAAATTTAAGAGCCGGCTCCATGGCAAAGGGGTTATGGTTTTATGAAATGGTATGGGTGCCGGTCGTTCAGGAAGCAATGGCAAACTACCGAATGTAAACTCGCACAGGAATCACGAACAGCCAAAAAATGCTGGGGTTAACTGCTATGTCCGTAAAGGATATGCAACTAACTTTTAAAAAAACACACACTAGAAAAGACAATTTATAGTGTGTTTGATTGGCAAATTATATACTTTTATGGACAGCAGAGTTAAGATCAGCTAGCCTCTCCCAAGAGCAGTGAAAAGTGAAAGTTAGTAGCCTGGCAATGACCCGCAGACTACACAAGTGAACCTCACCTCCCTGCGTAGTAGACCAGGAAACCATGACCATGAGGTCATGGGCAAACGGGGCTCTGCCTCACCAGGAGGGACAGACTCCCTTTGGTCAAATTTTTGTCATAAACCTGTGACTGGCCTAGCAAGCTGGCATGGGATTTTCATGCTACTCGTACAAAAACTAATAAGTATAATCGGAATGATCGAAATGTATAAAGAAGAAGAACCATCAAATTATACCAATGAAGAACTATTTGCAGACGATCAAGCACTAATAGCAAAATCAGAACAGAATTACAAGACCACATGAATAGTCTAAACGAAGTGTGTAGGGAACAGTAACATAAAAATTAGCACAAGTAAAATAGAGGTAATGACTATAACCAAAGAAGACAAAAACAAACAAAAACAAACGATTCACCCACAAGAACACCCCCTGAAACAGTAAAGTGCTTCAAGTACCTAGGAAGTATATCATCAAATGGGAAATCAAAAGATGAGATCGAAAATAGATGCAATAACGCTAACCAACTCATTGGACAAATTGCATCAATACTAAAGAACAAACATGTATCAACAGTTACTAAGAAAGCCCTCTACAACACAATCTTCCTTCCAACTCTATGCTACCATTGCCAAACCTGGACAATGACAGAAACAGAGAAAGAAAAATCACAACAACAGAAATAAGATTCTTGAGAAGAATATTCAAGTTATTTTTTTTTTTTTTTTTTTTTTTTTCGCTTTTCCATCCTGTTTCAGGATATTGCGGTCAACACCAGCATCTTTCAGCTGTATGTTGATTCCTAGGCTAGATTACGCTCATCAGCACGCCACGACTTTCTGAGCGACCGGCTCCATACTCTCATAAGTCACTTTTGCGATTCGAACCACTGCTAATTCTTGTCGCGTCACGTGACGAGAGTATTCGGGGTTAGCGGAGAAAGCTGCTAACCCCTCAGCCATGGAGCCGGCTAATATTCAAGTTATATTTCCATTAAAAAATTACAGATTATTACTTTTATGGTCATATCTAGTGGTTTGTGCAGGAACGGTCCGGGGCTAACAAAATGCCCAATATATTGAAGTGAGGAATTAAAGCAGCCATGAACAGGATGTGACGATTCCCTCGGTGAGCCCAGCACCAGGGCGCTATGTGTCGGCCCTGCAATTAAGGAAGCCACCCTGGATGGCGGAAAATGCCATGGACGGTCCCTGCCTTCCTTTGAGGGATGACCGTGAAGTCTTCAAATGTTCCAACTTGACCAGCTGGGATGTGGACGGTCCACAAAAGTGAGTCTCCCAGGAATGCTAACCTGGTCAAAATTGCACGCTAAAAGTCGGATGTGTTGGAATAAGGGTTTCGACCCAAGGGTGCCTAACTGGACACACCACAATCACATCTGAAAAAAACTCTCCAGATGAACGCAAAGAAGAAGAAGATATCTAGTGTCAGGACAATGTTTTAGACTAATTTCCTAGTGATCCAGCAATCGGAATTTTAAAAAATAAAAATCCATGACCGGCGAACAGTTGAAATTTCTCAATTTTGAGCTATGTCAATTTCGCCCCAAAAATTGCTCTAATAGTGCAGATTATTACTTTTAGCCACCTTGGTGGAATTGTGAGGTGGAAAAGGATTGGATGGATAAGCATGGTGTTTAAGGAAATGGCAGAATGCCAAGAAGAATTAGAGTTGCCTAAGCTAGTCTTATCATGCTTTTGGAAAGACAGATGGGCACAAAAGTTAGCTATTTCAAAAACCTGGTTAAAGTAGTTAAAAGTGAAAAGTGGGCAGAGTTGTGTCAAAGAATAAGCACAGACAAGTCAATGAGATCATTCTGGCGACTACATAAAAGTATGAATGGGGGTAGTCAGGAAGAAGAGTGTTCCTTACTTCCAAAGTGCTGACCTTATCTGGCAGAGGTCTGATGAGAATAAGGGAAAGCCCTTTTTAAATGCTATCTAGAGCAGAGCAACCAGACAGACATGAGAGGCTGAAATTTTGCCAAGGTGGTTATCTCAGATAGGTATAAGGTACAGAACATTGCAGTTGAAGACAGTGACAGTGAAAGATATCAAGGCTGTGCTTCAACGAACAATATTTAGTGTCACGACATTGTTTTAGACTAAATTCCTAGTGATTCAGCAATTTTTATTTTTTGAGAAAAATCCATGACTGGTGATCTTTTGAAATTTCTTTTTTTTTTAGCTATCTCAATTTCCCACCCAAAAAAATTGCACCAATCGGGCAGATTATTACTTTTATGGTCATATCTAGTGTCAGGACATTATTATAGACTAATTTCCTAGTGATCCAGCAATTTTGATTTTCTGAGAAAAATCCATGTCCGGCGACCTGTTGAAATTTCTCAATTTTGAGCCATTTCAATTTCCATCAAAAAATTGTTCCAGCAGGGCAAATTATTACTTTTATGGTCATATCTAATATCAGGACACTGTTGCAGACTAATGTCCTAGTGATCCAGCAACTTTGATTTTTTGAGAAAAATCCATGACCATGTTGAAATATCTCAATTTTGAGCTATTTCAGTTTTCCCAAAAAACGAGCTTCAATAAGGCAAATTATTACTTTTATGGCCATATCTGGTGTCAGGACATTGTTTTAGACTAATTTTGTAATGATCCAGCAACTTTTTTGAGAAAAATCCATGACCGGCCGCATGACGAAATTTCTCAATTTTGAGCTATCTTATTTTTCCAAATTGCTCCAATAGGGCAGATTATTATGTGTATGGTCATATCTAGTGTCAGGACATCGTTTTGGACTAATTTCCTAGTAATCCACCAACTTTTATTTTTTCAGAAAAATCCATGACCGGCCGTATGACAAAATTTCTCATGTATACATGAATTTAGCATTTCATATTACAATGGGGAGGAGCTAGCCAAGTAGCTGTGAATGCTGGTTTCTCCTTCGGAAGATCCGGGTGTGAATCCTCAGTAAGGTGTGGATTTTGTTCTGTTGTGGGAAAAAAGAACATCCTAACTTGCAGAGTTTGCAGTGACTGCACTATTCAGGTGGCCTTAATTCCTCAGGCTCAACACCCCACCCCCTTAATTTCATGACTGCATCTTTTTCTCTTTCCCTGTTGGGCCTTTCAGATGAAGTTTAAAAAGAGACATAAAATATGATATACAGCAAATCAAAGTGATTACTTTGTTACAGGGAAATGTAACAATAACTGAAGGATCTTCTGTAATGCATTTATAACAGATTCTCAGTTATTTCTGTCACATTCTTTCTAAAGGGGGTGATCGTGAACTACCTTATGCAGGCATGATCATCTCTGGCCAGGTTAATGAGGGCAAACAGCACACTCTGCGATCTTGCTTGAAATGTCAGGAGATTTGTCTATTCAGAAACAGAAATAAAATTGTATTTTAATCAGACAGACAAGTAATAGGTTGCACAATTTATGGCTTAGACATGTCCCTGCATCTTGTCAGGTGCATACTGTACAAATAAACATAAAACAAAGCAACATCAATTAATCCTTGAAGCTGAAATATACAATACATATATTCAAACAAATTAGTCAGGTCTTGGATAAGACTGAGCTACCATAGGACAGTAGACAGTACTACCTGCTTTCTGTTAGTGCTGAATGCTAGGTGGCACTCACCAAGCCTGATACCCTACATTGTGCCAAGGGCTTCAGACAAAGTAGCGCAACTGGGAGGCTACAAGCCTTACCCTAGTGCGGGGAAATGCAGCCTAAAGACTAAATGTCAAGGCAGGGCAGACCAGGCCCTAAGCTTTGGTCGGCAACTAGTTTAGTATCGAGGCTGCGACAGGCGGACAGCACTGCTTAGCCGATTCAGCAGCTGGTCTTGTTCCAGATATATTCGTGTTCAACTTTCCTGTGGAGTAAACTAGGCAGGCCAAGAGAGGGATCATGCTGCATGGGCAACACATGATCTCTACAATTCAGCCCAGGCTTTGTCCTATGGAGAGATATTTTATAAACTATCTATCAAGACAGTGAGGTGCCTGCCATCATATTCCGACAGTATTTTAGACCATCTAACATTGTAATTTTTAACTAACTATCATGCATTTATGTTTACACAATGGCCTAACCAAGCTGCTTCAGGATATCTTTAACATTAATCCATTCTGTGTTAACCAACACATGAAACATGAGTTTATTAATCCATTCTGTGTGTAACACGATTTATTTAAGACTATAAACGTTTCATCATCAAACCACTACACCACATAAATATATGAGAACATGAATACTCAGAATGGAACTGAGCTGAAGAGAAGTGGTGAGAACAAGAGCATGGGGTAACACGATCAATAATGTATAATATACAAATCATGTAGACTAATCGACACTCTGTGAATGTGGTCAGTGCCATGACACAAAGAGAGGTTGGATAAGAGTTAATACACGGGAGTTAATATAAAAGTGAGATAAATAAAACAGCTTAGCGGAACAGAGTTGCAACCCAGTGCCATACATTGAGTGTGGTTTGTTTAATCTCCTGGCTCAATCTATAACTGTCCAATATATGGCAACGGTAAACACACTGAAGACAACGGACTTAGGATTGCAGTCTCACAATATTGGATTTTTATTGAGCACACCTCAATGTCCAGCTAACATGCTGACCAAGTTATGTATTGTTTGAGTACATTACACTCCCAGATGTCATAGCTATGGTAGTCTGTCAGAGGTGGCCCTAATCTTCTATCAAATGGCAGTCAACTGATCCATCAGTTAGCTGTTCATTACCAGCATTACACATACAATTGTTGAATACTTAGTTATGATGAGTATGAAAATTACACCACAGACACTGGGTAAATGAATATACATGGTTATGTAGCGTCACGCCACTCGAGTAGAAGGCCTGTCAATCGCCCACTGTAAATTCTCATTGGTTGGCATTCTCTGAGCTTCTGTCGTCAATTTAATTAGTAACCCTTCAGCTCCATCACTAGATATTCGCCATAGCTGGATACGTTTCAATATAACTTACATAGGCTGTAGAAAATGGCTGATGTTACTGCTTGACTGTAGAAATGGCTGATGTTATTCTTTCAGTGCCCTGGCCGCAAGTGAAGTCTCCAATCTAACATGCTGTGAGTTGCGTGTAATCACATGACTTCCCTCCGTGTGTCACTACTTCCTCGTGGCAATGGCCCGCATTACCAGCCTGTGCTGAGCTGTTATCGATTCTACTCAATGACCCTGGGTCTCTGTCCCACTAAGCTGTTTTATTTATCTCTCCTTTATATATAAAAGTATTAACTCTTATCCGACCTCTGTCATGGCAGTCAGTATCTTCCATGAAAATGAGAAAATTAAACAGATTAACACTGCTGTCAAGTTCGATGATCAAATTTTTGATACATACTTGCTGCCCAAACTTGACTATCATCAAATACATTATATTATGCCAGTGGAAGTGGACCATTACCCATTTGTTCCCAAGGCCTAGAAGGGAAGCAAAGAATAGCAACACTGTAACCTGCGATGTATGTTGTCTCATCTCCTTTCATCATGTTACTCTTGTACCTTGCGGTGTCGAGGTGAAGTATAAACAGCGGGAGAGTGCCCATTTATGGGCTTCATGTATTTATACTCCCATGGACTCATTCCCTGCGTCCATCGTTTACGTGGTGGGCCTCTTCCTCTACTTCACTCTGGTCTGTACATCATTGCTTGTGGTATTGTTAGTTGATAACCTACTTGCATGGCCAAACCATTTGACTTGCTGCCTTCTAATAAAATCTAGTGCAACTATAACCCCCACTTTAGTTCTGATTTCTTCATTTCTGATCTTATCTCTTCTTGATACAATGAGTATTCTTCTCAGGAATCTCATTTCTGTTGTGATTTTTCTTTCCTCTTTTTCTGTCATTGTTCAGGTTTGGCATTGGTAACAGAGTTGGTAGGAAGATTGTGTTGTAAAGTGCTTCCTTAGTAGTTATTGATACAAGTTTCTTCTTTATTATTGGTGTCATGTGTCCAATGAGTTGGTTTGCCTTATTGCATCTATTTTCGATCTCATATTTTGATTTGCCATTTGATAACGTACTTCCTAGGTACTTTAAACTATTTGTTTCAAGGGATGTTCGTTTAGGTGAATCGTTGCTTTTTCTTCTTTAGTTAGTTATCTGTTTTACTTGTGCTAATGTTCATGTTGTTCCCTACACATTTCGTTTAGACTATTCATGAGGTCTTGTAATTCAGCTTCTGATTTTGCTATTAGTGCTTGGTGTACCAGTACCCCCGGGCTTTGACAGGTAGGGTACACTTAGATATATCCCCGCTCTGCCCTGACCACCTCACTAGGACTTTCCGTCTACTGGCCCCTCCCACCGAGCCGGGACTCCACCTGTCCTTCCCTTCCCACCTATGGATACCCACCCACAAGGGGCTCGGACCAGACCCTCACACCAAGACATGGTAACAAAGCAGTTTATTTACAAAATAATCCAGAGTTGGAAGGCTGAAAAGCCGGGATAGAAGTATGTCTATATACAGAGCTAAAGAAGAGAGGTGAGAAGAGCTAGAGATGATCCATCTTCGTCAGTCAGCATGTGAGATCTGTTCAGTGCGTTAGTCCAGTCATTGCTATGCACTCACCCGGATAACTTCTGGCACAGCGGACTCCCAAAGTGTAGACACCTCAGGCGTAATCCAAGTCCACCGTGATTACTATGTCGGAATGGCCATTCTTATGTCCGATATCAGAATGTCACACCTACATGGTTCAATGATGTCACTCAGTGACGTAACCAATCACCACTGGATACTCACAACTGTCTGAACAGGGCGACCCTAGGCATCCCCCTCAGATATTCGTACTGCTGCGCAAGGCTGGAGCGTGGTAGCTCCTCACAATAACAATGTCACAGATGATCTCGACAGCAGCATAACATTGGAGCGTGGTAGCTCCCTACAATAACAATGTCACTGAAATGTACTTAACCGCAGCGCATTAGAGCATGGTAGCTCCCTACAATAACAATGTCAATGAGATGTTCTTAGCAGCACAACATTGGAACGTGGTAGCTCCCCACAAGTAACAATGTCCATGAGACCCAGCTGGGTCCTAAACATTCTCAGAAGTTCCATCTCCAGTAAATAGCAACTACTACTTAACTTGAATAGTGGCATATCAATGACACAAAAAATCACTCATCCTGAGAAATAGGGCCTGATACTACCTGATAACATTACAGGTCTAAGTCTATTTAGACCAGTGGTTCTCAACTGGTGGGGAACCGGATCCTGCCACTTTGTGCTATCTCTTTTCTCCATCTATCATCCACCATCAACATTATTATACATATACTTCTATTTAAGTGAAGTGGTTTTACCATCTGGAGGTGTCCAGTGGACAGTTCCTCCTCCTCATCCTAACTAAAGAATTAATTAATTAATTAAACCATTAATCAATCATTTAATTAATCATTCATTAATAACTCAAGAATTATTAACAAATCAATAAACAAGCAATCACTTCTGTTCTTGGATCCCAGTCCCAGTGTAGTTCCATACCATGTTATTGGTGAAAATCCACTCCCGTTCCATTATCCCAGATCAGCTGTGGACAAAGAGTGAACGGTTTCCATGGCGTATTAGGCCACTCCATCTCTTTTAGAATGACATCTAGCAACTCATCCCCTAATTCCCAATGTCTCTCTGCAAGTGTATCAAGGCCCTCTTCTGTAGCACCCTCCCCCTAGTAGATGTGACCCCCCACTAGCAGGATAGGGCTTAGAGAGAGGAGTAGAGAAATTTCATTGAACGTTCCGCTCAAATCTCGTCTTCGTTTCAAATGCATAAGCACTCGGTTGTGACGCATCGTCGCAGTACACACCGGTCATTCCAAATTAGCAAGTAACATCACCACCACGGTCCCACATGAAATAAATTACTACCACTATCACTGTAACTTCACAGCAACACTTCCTTGGACCAACAGCATTGCCACATTCACATAGCAAGCAATTCACTGCACTTCCTTTTAGAAATAGAACAAAACCACATTTCCTTGAAATACCCCAGCATCATATATCTAGAGAATGTAACACACCACTAGCTACTCAATAAACAAGTAGGTCAACATACATGTTATGCGAAATCCTACCATATTGACAAGGACTCCAATTTAGCAGTGCTACTTTTCTAGTAACTCTACTCTTTTAACAACACACAAGTATTATGTATATTTCGCAACACAGTGCTTGTGTAAAGGACTGGGTTATAATCCTAAATCTACACACAACATTGTACTAGTACTGTTAGAATGCAGGTAGTTACCACTCGACCATGGCCTAGATTTACAACCGGCATGATCGATAATGCTACTAAATTATTCATGAGATCGGTTTCGGCAAACACAGCGTGATGGTAATATTTATATTTGCATATTGCGGCTCGGTACGAACAAAGACTAAGTAAGATGGTCTTTACCTTAGAATGAGAGACACTGTAGATTTCTGCTGTCTCAACGTCAGGCACTAGCAAGCGCCTTGAAGACAAGAATGTTGACAGATCTAATTCTATGTCTGTTTGAGTTGATAGCTGAGGTGCGACTGACACTGACAAAGCTAGCCCATTGAGTTGCGTACACCACTCAACACTCGAGCTTCAAGTGATTCACGGAGGAAGCCACTTTCCCATGTAACTCCTGTTGAGTGATGCCCTACGTGATTGGGCGCATGTCGCTAACTCAACCGACCATTCACTCGACTGTACTAGAAACGTCTAGAACAGAAGAAGTCAGTCAGGTTCCCCCAAGTTATAATTAGCCTGGAAAGGAAACAACTCTGTTAACCCCAGCCTATAGGGGATTCCCCTGTGTGAAGACATGTGAATTGGGTCATCCTGTTACATTAGAAGAAATGAATTGGAGAACTTGCAAGATCGAAGGGAAGAGACCAGGGGGGAGACAGAAGTAAATACCTGGATGGCTTGGCCATGTGGCATGGTCAAGACAGGAATACGGAGCTGATCCACAACTCTGGTGATCGAATGAGATGGCAGAACATGACCGCCCATGCTTACCGGCATGGCAGATGATGGATGGATGTTACATTAGACTCCCACTTAAGAATGTCAACCCTATCGAACGTACTCTACCCAAAAGCTGTATGAACCTATTACTCTTCAGAGACAGGATGTCGGGAAAGGAAGTCGGCTCTGACGTTCTTTCCCAGGGATGTATTCTACTGAAAACTGGTAAGGTTGCAGGAGTGACGACCCCCTCATCAGACGCGCATTTAATTTCTGCGATGAGGCAAGGAACATAAGTGGCTGGTAATCGGACTGCACTCTAAAAGTGATGTATCAGCTTCCGACTAGCGTAAGCCATCAGATAACTTACAGAAAGGACGCCCTGCCCCTCTGCGAATAAGGTTTCCCCTATTCTGACTCGGCATCGTACACATTTTCGGATCGCGGATATCAACCGAAGTTAATGGTCGCTTCTTCCAGAATCTTCTGGACCTCGGCAGCTCCCACCTTCTCTCCCGAGAGTAAAACAAGTGAGCCTGTTGGCAGATCATCAAACGTTTGCGTTGTAGTAGACGTGACCATCTTGTTCCGACCTTGGTTCCCAGTGATGTTCTCACTATGGGCCTCTACCCAACGGTTGATTTTCCCTCTATCCCTGGATGGATAATCAGAATGAACCAGAACATTCCCACAGGGTTCCCTGGGTAGTACTTGGTATTTTCTGCCCCTGTCTGGACCCGAAACTGCCCCTAGTGCAACTGCTGTCGCCCTAAAATGTGGAGACAACTCCTCGGACTTCTCAAATTTCTTGAGATTGTGATGGAAATTTCTCAATTACCCTAGGACCTTGATCCCATACGTGGTGCGGAACACCACTCGTTCCATAGGAAAATTACCCTGCCATTGCAATTTCTACTTCAGCACCCTGGACTGGGAGTAGCACTAAAACTATCTCCTGTCTGCAGAGATATTCTATGCTTTGGTGCCACCATATGGCATATAAACAGATCCTGAAACAAGGACGTCGGTGAGAGTACTCGGCTACAACTGTGGCTAACATGCACATCAACAACATCACACGCATCAGTACATAATATCATGACACAATGATATAAAAGATCAACATAGTAGATCATCTCTCCTACCAAGGAGGTACATGCATGAGAGCGCCTTAGTGAGCAAGTAGATAAGTAACTCTTCTGGGCAACATCTGGCCCAATAACACCAGAGTAGTCTGTTTGACTCTGTCATAGGATCCTACTACCTGGTGTTATTCCATTCCTCCGTTTCTCCTCCTACAACAACCGTCGAATACACCTACTTATCTTTCAGTGTAGAGGTTTAATTATCTGGGAGGTGTCCAGCCGGACATTTCCTCATCAAAATAACTCAACAATTAATTAATTATTTAACCCATTAACTAATTAATTACATCATAATTCATTAATAACCACACAGCATTAATAAATTAAATCATCAGTTGTTAATAACTCAACAGCATTAACAAATTAATACATCAAGCAAATACTTTTGTCCTGGGATCTCTGTCCCAGAAACGGTATGACCTTTCTTAGTTGACCTTGTCTCCTGAAGGTCGAGTCTGTGCAGGTCTATCACAGGTTTGGTTGAAATCCACTCAGTAGTCTTTCCCCCAAAGATGAGCTGTGGAAAAAGAGTACCTTATTTCCGTGGCGATTTAGACCACGTCATCCTATTTAGAATGGCACCCAGCACCTCATCCCATAAATCTTCACGTCTCCCCTAAGTGTGAATCAAGGCCATCATATGCAACCCCCTCCCCCTAGTAGATGTTTCCCCCCCCCCCCCCCCACTAACAGGGTCGGGTTTACAAAAGAGAAGAGAAGTAGAGCCATTCATCCAACGTTCCGCTCGTATTTCGGATCGGTAAAAACGCAACAGTCTCATTTATAACGCGTCATATCACTCTCAGTTGGGCATGTAAAATAAACAAGTAGTGACATCACAATTCCACAGGTAATTCATAACTACCACAATCAGGTAACTACAAAGCATTCCTACATAGAGGTGTAACAGCACTGTCACCCTCACATAGCAACCACTTCACTACACATCCTGGTGGAAATAACATAACACCTTGGTTCCTGGAATTCACAGCGCACCATCTATCTAACGCATAGATTACATCACTATCTAGCTAACAAAGAACACATCACTCGCTTGCTAAGGCAGATAACTCATCACTAGCTATGCAACTAATATCACACAGCCTAACTATTGTCAAGGATTCAACACAGCCCTAGCTATTCAATCAATAAACAAGCAGGTTAACAGTTGTTACACATACCGTTATTAGATTGACTAAGCCATATGTCACACAAAAACTAGAGAGGGATGGCTGAAAAGCCTGGATAGAAGACTAAATATGTACAATGCTGAATGAGAGAGGTGAGAAGATCTACAGGTGATGGGCCATCATCATGTAGTATGTGATCTCTGTTCGTGCCACGTCCAGTCATAGCTAACCACTCACCCAGTGAACCTCCGGTGCAAAGGAAATCCAAGGCGTAGACCACAAGTCTTCTCCTTCCACTGTGAGTATGATATCGGACTGGTCAGGCGTATGCCTGATACCTGACTGGCACTTCAACAAAGTTCGCTGGTCATCCCTCGATGATGGAATCACTCGCACCAGATTTCACCCTACTGATGAAATATGGGTGACCCTAGGGTTCCAGGTGTCCCCATCTGATGGAAAGTACTGCTGTACCATATAATATAAGAGCCTGGTGGCTCTTTGGTATCTCAAGGTCAATTGGATGAACTATTCTGCAACATAAGACCGGAGCGTTAGCTCAATTCACTAACACTGTCACTATTCAATAACTCCAACTTAGGAATGTAATGACTCAGCACATTAACAATGCCACAGTTCAACAACACCACCTTAGGAGTATAGTGACTCAGCACATTAGCAATGTCACAGTCTAACACCACTTTAGGAGTATAATGACTCAGCACACTAGCATTATCACTGTTCAGAACACAAACTAAAGAATGTGGTGACTCAGCATACTAGCATTATCACTGTTCATCAACAGCACCTAGGAATTTGGTAGCTCCCTACCATAACATGAATGTTCCTCAGATGTTCATGAAAATAGACTACTGTTGTGGTTCACTGACCAAGTTCAAGGTTTCTGAGATGATCATAAATGTAGATCCACACAGAAAATAGATGAATCACTATACATTTGACATCACTAAGACCCAGCTGGGCCTGAAATATATTTAAACTGGCCAGTGTAGTTGCTGTTCCACACAAGTTCACAACAGCCAATTCAACTTGACTATAGATCATCAAGGAAACACATATTCATAGAAGTATCACTCAGAGTTCTCATAGGAACACCTGTTACCTTACAGGCGTGAATAAGAGACGCATCAGTCCTAGACCCCATCTGGATCTGTTGACCAAATCTTCGTCAGACTCATAGCGGTTGTCTTAGCTTAGACACACCATGAACTTATTAAAACTCATGTTTCTCATATGTGTTGACTCTGACAGATTCATGTGACCGCTCCCAGTATTGCCCCAAAACATCACATTGACTGGCACTGGAACGAGCTGGTCCAATTGAGTTCATGGTATAACTCTAGAATATCCATCATATAAACAGATCCTGAAACAAGGACCTCGGTGAGAGTACTCGGCTACAGCTGTGACTAACATGCACATCCACAACATCACATGCATCAGTACATAATATCATGACACAATGATATAAAAGATCATCAACATAGTAGATCATCTCTCCTACCAAGGAGGTACATGCATGAGAGCGCCTTAGTGAGCAAGTAGATAGTCAAGTAACTCTTCTGGGCAACATCTGGCCCAATAACACCAGAGTAGTCCTTTGACTCTGTCATAGGATCCTACTACCTGGTGTTATTCCATTCCTCCGTTTCTCCTCCTACAACAACCAGTAGAATACACCTACTTATCTTTCAGTGTAGAGGTTTAATTATCTGTGAGGTGCCCAGCTGGACATTTCCTCCTCATCAACATAACTCAACAATTAATTAATTATTTAACCCATTAACTAATTAATTACATCATAATTCATTAATAACCACACAGCATTAATAAATTAAATCATCAGTTGTTAATAACTCAACAGCATTAACAAATTAATACATCAAGCAAATACTTTTGTCCTGGGATCTCTGTCCCAGAACCAGGTATGACCTTTCTTAGTTGACCTTGTCTCCTGAAGGTCGAATCTGTGCAGGTCTATCACAGGTTTGGTTGAAATCCACTCAGTAGTCTTTCCCCCAAAGATGAGCTGTGGAAAAAGAGTACCTTATTTCCGTGGCGATTTAGACGTCATCCTATTTAGAATGGCACCCAGCACCTTCATCCCATAAATCTTCATGCCTCCCGTAAGTGTGGATCAAGGCCATCATATGCAACCCCCTCCCCCTAGTAGATGTTTTCCCCCACTAACAGGGTCGGATTTACAAAAGAGAAGAGAAGTAGAGCATTCATCCAACGTTCCGCTCGTATTTCGGATCGGTAAAAACGCAACAGCCTCATTTACAATGCGTCGTATCACTCTCAGTTGGGCATGTAAAATAAACAAGTAGTGACATCACAATTCCACAGGTAATTCATAACTACCACAATCAGGTAACTACAAAGCATTCCTACATAGAGGTGTAACAGCACTGTCACCCTCACATAGCAACCACTTCACTACACGTCCTGGTGGAAATAACACCTTGGTTCCTGGAATTCACAGCGCACCATCTATCTAACGCATAGATTACATCACTATCTAGCTAACAATGAACGCATCACTCGCTTGCTAAGGCAGATAACTCATCACTAGCTATGCAACTAATATCACACAGCCTAACTATTGTCAAGGATTCAACACAGCCCTAGCTATTCAATCAATAAACAAGCAGGTTAACAGTTGTTACACATACCGTTATTAGATTGACCAAGCTATACGTCACACTAAACTCAGAGAGGGATGGCTGAAAAGCCTGGATAGAAGACTAAATATGTACAATGCTGAATGAGAGAGGTGAGAAGATCTACAGGTGATGGGCCATCATCATGTAGTATGTGATCTCTGTTCGTGCCACATCCAGTCATAGCTAACCACTCACCCAGTGAACCTCCGGTGCAAAGGAACTCCAAGGCGTAGACCACGAGTCTCCTCCTTCCACTGTGAGTATGATATCGGACTGGTCAGGCGTATGTCTGATACCTGACTGGCACTTCAACAAAGTTCGCTGGTCATCCCTCGATGACGGAATCACTCGCACCAGATTTCACCCTACTGATGAAATATGGGCGACCCTAGGGTTCTAGGTGTCCCCATCTGATGGAAAGTACTGCTGTACCATATAATATAAGAGCCTGGTGGCTCTTTGGTATCTCAAAGTCAATTGGATGAACTATTCTGCAACATAAGACTGGAGCGTTGGCTCCATTCACTACACTTGTCACTATTCAATAACAACTTAGGAATGTAATGACTCAGCACATTAACAATGCCACAGTTCAACAACACCACTTTAGGAGTATAATGACTCAGCACATTAGCAATGTCACAGTTTAACACCACTTTAGGAGTATAATGACTCAGCACACTAGCATTATCACTGTTCAGAACACCAACTAAAGAATGTGGTGACTCAGCATACTAGCATTATCACTGTTCATTAACAGCACCTAGGAATTTGGTAGCTCCCTACCATAACATGAATGTTCCTCAGATGTTCATGAAAATAGACTACTGTTGTGGTTCACTGACCAAGTTCAAGGTTTCTGAGATGATCATAAATGTAGATCCACACAGAAGTTAGATGAATCACTATACATTTGACATCACTAAGACCCAGCTGGGCCTGAAACATATTTAAACTGGCCAGAGTAGTTGCTGTTCCACACAAGTTCACAACAGCCAATTCAACTTGACTATAGATCATCAAGGAAACACATATTCATAGAAGTATCACTCAGAGTTCTCATAGGAACACCTGTTACCTTACAGGCGTGAATCAGGAGACGCATCAGTCCTAGACCCCATCTGGATCTGTTGACCAAATCTTCGTCAGACTCGTAGCGGTTGTCTTAGCTTAGACACACCATGAACTTATTAAAACTCATGTTTCTCATATGTGTTGACTCTGACAGATTCATGTGACCGCTCCCAGTATTGCCCCAAAACATCACATTGACTGGCACTGGAACGAGCTGGTCCAATTGAGTTCATGGTATAACTCTAGAATATCCATCATATAAACAGATCCTGAAACAAGGACGTCGGTGAGAGTACTCGGCTACAACTGTGACTAACATGCACATCAACAACATCACATGCATCAGTACATAATATCATGACACAATGATATAAAGATCATCAACATAGTAGATCATCTCTCCTACCAAGGAGGTACATGCATGAGAGCGCCTTAGTGAGCAAGTAGATAGTCAAGTAACTCTTCTGGGCAACATCTGGCCCAATAACACCAGAGTAGTCTGTCTGACTCTGTCATAGGATCCTACTACCTGGTGTTATTCCATTCCTCCATTTCTCCTCCTACAACAACCGTCGAATACACCTACTTATCTTTCAGTGTAGAGGTTTAATTATCTGGGAGGTGTCCAGCCGGACATTTCCTCCTCATCAAAATAACTCAACAATTAATTAATTATTTAACCCATTAACTAATTAATTACATCATAATTCATTAATAACCGCACAGCATTAATAAATTAAATCATCAGTCGTTAATAACTCAACAGCATTAACAAAATAATACATCAAGCAAATGCTTTTGTCCTGGGATCTCTGTCCCAGAACCGGTATGACCTTTCTTAGTTGACCTTGTCTCCTGAAGGTCGAGTCTGTGCAGGTCTATCACAGGTTTGGTGGCAATCCACCCAGTAGTCTTTCCCCCAAAGATGAGCTGTGGAAAAAGAGTACCTATTTCCGTGGCGATTTAGACCACGTCATCCTATTTAGAATGGCACCCAGCACCTCATCCCATAAATCTTCATGTCTCCTCTAAGTGTGGATCAAGGCCATCATATGCAACCCCCTCCCCCTAGTAGATGTTTTCCCCCACTAACAGGGTCGGGTTTACAAAAGAGAAGAGAAGTAGAGCCATTCATCCAACGTTCCGCTCGTATTTCGGATCGGTAAATACGCAACGCGTCATAACACTCTCAGTTGGGCTGTAAAATAAACAAGTAGTGACATCACAATTCCACAGGTAATTCATAACTACCACAATCAGGTAACTACAAAGCATTCCTACATAGAGGTGTAACAGCACTGTCACCCTCACATAGCAACCACTTCACTACACATCCTGGTGGAAATAACAACACCTTGGTTCCTGGAATTCACAGAGCACCATCTATCTAACGCATAGATTACATCACTATCTAGCTAACAAAGAACGCATCACTTGCTAAGGCAGACAACTCATCACTAGCTATGCAACTAATATCACACAGCCTAACTATTGTCAAGGATTCAACACAGCCCTAGCTATTCAATCAATAAACAAGCAGGTTAACAGTTGTTACACATGCCGTTATAAGATTGACCAAAGCACACTCACAAGTAGCAGTGTTAGATTCGTAGCAAATATCCTGCTCTAACAATCACTGTGAATATTATCAACATAGCAACGTTAGCCTACAATAACGCCTGTTTTAAAGGACTCATCATGTACTTCTAACTACACATGCAGCAGTGTCAGCGCGAACAAACACTTGTACAAACAGTAGGCCTCTGACCCAGATAGTCACTAGCCGATCAATAACGCTAATTATGTATTCATACAATCGGGGCAGAAATCAATCGCGTGTCAGTAACAATAATTTACGCAGACGGCGCTTCACTAAGAACAGATTCTAAGTACTTTATCATTTACCTTGCTTTAAGAATCACTGCAATTATCAGCTGCCTTGGTCTCATGCCGTGGCAAGCATCAATAGACAATTCTCTACAGTCATGATATTGCGGCCATGTTTGTTGACATATGGATGGCGACTGAAACCAACTGAGCTATTGCGTGAAGTTTTTAATCCTCCTCGACCTCTGATCATCTCATGTTTCACGGAGAATACCAGATCCCCGTGATACCTATTTGATGTGGATTGATGTCCTACGTGACTGCTATCATCACGTACACTCTCCGGATCTTTCTCTCTCGACTTGTCAAGAAATCTCTAGAAAAGACGAATTTCGCTGGGGTTTCCCCAAGCTATTTTAAGATCAGACGGGAGCCCACTCGCCTAGCTACGACTGATAAGATTTTTCGCCGAGTGAAGACAAGTGACCTGGGTGGTTTTGTCACAGTTGGTGCTTTGAAAAGACTAATGAAAGCAGTACGTTATATTCAACTATAAGCAAGAGATAATGTTCTTTGGTCATGTAATGAGGAGAGAAGCATTGGAAAATAACTGCAAAGATCAGGAACTGTCTCTGAGGTAAAGAGGTTGAGGCAGATGAGGATAAATATTACTGGATGGCCTAAGACAGTGGCAAACAGGAATAACAACAAAACTGATCCAGAACACCAGGGATATATGTAAGCCAACACATGGGCAGAGCACATGATGACGACGATTAATGTACATGTTCTGTAAATACTTACAGAGGAAATTAAGGCAATGAGTGCTGGTATGCAGCCTTGCTGCAGCAGTATGTTCCTATGTTTACTGGAATCTGCAGCCATATTTCCAACTGCCCAAGCACATAGTTCCTAGTAATATAAAGACATGTATGGGAACAAAGAGACAACTCCGGCAACAGATCATGTTAAAAATAAACATTTTCCTATAAGAACCCTTTTATATGCCTTAGGCGCACTCGGTATATGATGCTAAACAATATTTTTATAGACTGATCGGCACTCTGTGGGTGATGTGGTCGGTATCACAATGGCCGTCTTTATTTCCCAAAATATTTCCTGGACCGTCTTTCAGTAGTTTTGTATTATTTCTAATTTCTTCATTAGATTATTTTTCACAGTTGATATCCAGTTCCACTTCTGTCGGCTGGATGTCAGGTGGGTTGTGTGGAACTGGTCGATTCAGAAGATCCTTACAGTATTTAGCCAATCTGTTCATTTGATCTTTAATGTTGGTGAGAACTTTTCCTTTACTATTTTTGTTAAGTCCACTGGGTTGATTATATTTTCCTACCAATTTCCTTGTGGTGCACATCGGACGGCTCGTGGGATAGGGACCAGACTAAGAGAGACAACCTGCTGCTCTGCAGGTGACTGAGGTTAGCAGTCAAAATCAGGCAAACAATCCCAAAAATCTCAGTCCGGACATAACCTCAAAGGCTCCCATCCGAGGTGTATGGCTGAACGTCTAAGCCATAAACTCTCGGAAGTGAGAGCCTGGCCAACACAAACCTACATCAAAATTGTGATGAGGTGCTGAGCACGCTACATGCTCAGCGCAGATACTCGTTCGATAGCTCTTAGCTGGGGCATATGAGGTATCCCCGGATGAAAGGGCCTGACCGTTATTCGCCCACAGACGCACGGAGGTAAGGTGCTGAGCCGGCAGCACATGTAGCCTACCTCGTGAGCGAGTACAAAAGGTGGAAAAACACCTCGGTCACACGTCCCGTAGATAGTCTGTAACCATACTCATGGAGTGAGTGTAGTCAAAGGTGGAAAATTGTCTCGACACGAAATGGAACGCGTTTTGCAAATCCATTACGAGGCAGCCCGAAGCAAAAGCTTGCTGTGTGGAAGTCGAAATAAGAGTCTTGACTGACTGGAAAACCGAGGAAGGCTAACATCAAAAATGCCCGCCGAAGCTGGAAGTGCCAGCCTACGGGCGGCAAAATAAAAATGGCACTACGCAATTACGTCTGAGTGAAATGTCTTTCGTGACCGGAAAAGCTCTAACTAGTCTTCCCTCGTGCTAGGAACAGCTACCTAGTTTCCGAATGCGCTCTTGTTCGGAACAGCTCTGACTAGGTAGTTTCCGAATGTCCGACGTGTCTGGAACAGCTCTGACGGACACAATGACAAGCACATGTCCGAAAAACTCGCTGAGTGGAGATTGACTTCAAACCAGTCTGGTCTGTGCGGGAACGGCCCGGGGCGAACGAAATGCCCAATATATTGAAGTGAGGAATTAAAGCAGCCATGAGCAGGACGTGACGATTCCCTCGGTAAGCCCAGTACCAGAGCGTTATGTGCCGGCTCTGCAATTATGGAAGCCACCCAGGATGGCGGAAAATGCTATGGACTGTCCCTGCCTACATTTGAGGGATGACCGTGCAGTCTTCGACTGTTCCAACTTGACCAGCTGGGATGTGGACAGTACCACAAAAGTGAGAGTCTCCCAGGAATGCTAACCTGGTCAAAAATGCACGCTAAAAGCCGGATGTGT
The DNA here is from genome assembly GCA_014155875.1 of Cepaea nemoralis. Classification (NCBI taxonomy): domain Eukaryota; kingdom Metazoa; phylum Mollusca; class Gastropoda; order Stylommatophora; family Helicidae; genus Cepaea; species Cepaea nemoralis. The sequence goes on from JACEFZ010021879.1 coordinate 47,802, forward strand.
TGGCCTAAGGGTTTCGACCCAAGGGTGCCTACCCAGACACACCGCAATCACATCTGAAAAAACACTCCGGATGAACGCAAAGAAGAAGAAATTCTTTGCTAGCTTCTGTATATCTTCCTTGGGCTCTGACTTAGCAGATCTGGTTTTGCTATTAAGATAGCCATTTTACTTTTTCTTTCTTCTATTTTCTTGAGGGTTTTGGACATTATCTATGTTTTATTTCCTTCCCTTTTCTACTTGGCCTTCCATATATGCGTCGCTTAAAATGCTGTTAACCTGTTGCAAACTCTTCTCCATGTTCTCGTCTTCTAAGTGTTGCAAGATCTGGACTTATTTGAGATTGTGACCTTAAACTGTTCCTTGGATCTGAGACATCCTACATTATACTGAATTCCTTGTGTATAAGATGTTATATAGCTTTTAAGTTTTAACTTAATTTTACTTAGCAGTTAATTGTCCATATTTACAATATATTTACAGCACCTCTAAAGACTTCTACATCATGTATAGATGATCTAAATTTCCTAATACATATATGATATTTTTGGTTTTCTGTTTTGTAGTTGAGTTATGCCCTTGTGGCTTTATGACTGATTCACTGAATACAAATTGGTGAATAATTCTACACTTTCATTTATTACCCCTAGTCCATGTTTCCAAATGTCTTTGTAACCAGTATTATCCTATCCTTTTGTGGCATTTAGGTCACCCATAAAAATTTTGATACTGCCATTTCTTAGACTACCAATTATGTTTTGAAGTTTCATGTAAAATTCCCCTTTTTTCATTTGTTGGTTCATAGCACTGGATCACATTAATGTGTATTTTCTTTCTGACAGATTTAAATCTTGCTGTTATTCTAGAACTCACTGCTTCCCACTCTAATGCTTTCTTTGCCTCTGTGGATAACATTAGGGCCACTCCTTCAGTCTGGAGAAGTTTCATCTTTATGGCCTGAGTACAGCATTATTTCACCAGTGCTTAGATGTTCACCTGTTCTAGTCCATCTTGTTTCACACAATCCCAAGATGCTAGTATTATATTTCATTTCTGCTGTCACCTGCGCTGTCTTATCAAATATATAGTTTTACCATTCCAGTGCCAATCCTTTGAGTTTTCCCCAGGTGAAAGAAATTTAATCAGCGCTCTTTGAGGCTTTCTCAGCAACGGATCATATTTCTTTTATAAGAGCTTGATTTCCTTGTGGTAGCTGAGTAACTATTCTTTATGTGACTTGTTCATGGTTTGTTGGATTTTGTAACAACTTTTCAATGTGATGTGGTAGCCTACCCTAAGCACAATACTCCCCTAGCTGCCTTTTACAACATGGCGGATAGGGTCCAGTGTTACTATTCTTTGCTTCCCTTACAGGTACCGATAACACACAGGTGGAATCCTTAGTCACCTCTTACGACATGCAAGGTGTTACTATTCTTTGCTTCCTCTTAGGGCCATGGATGATGTGCTATATGGTTATAGAAAGTATTGGTCTAAGCCTATTTTGATGGAGCCACAGTTGTGCAGTGGCAAGGATGCTTGTCTGACAGCCCGGTGGTCATGAGTTTCATCCTGCTCAAGGTGGGGATTTTTTAAAACTGACCTGATTCCCCCCGGTCGACCCACCCTAAAACAGGTACAAGGAAATGTTCTGGGAAGTAAAGGCTGTCAATGTAATATTAACCACATCACCCATCTAGGGTCAAGTGGTCTATAAATATGGGGCTAGCACCATATACTGGCCGGTCTCCCTGGCCAAGGTGTTAACGACATTGTTCGTAATCCCGTATATCCACGTGGGGAAAACAGCAGCTTTGAGAATCGGCAGCAGTTCGCGCCGCGCTCGTAACTTACGGGGGTATGTGAGCCGGTCGTTCATAAAGCAATGGCAAAGTACTGAACGTAAAACTTATCTAGTACATCAATAGCAGCTGAAAAATGCTGGTGTTGATTGCAGCATCCTGTAAGGTATATGCCCCCCCCCCCCCAAAAAAAAAATTTTTTTTTTATTTTACGCATGGAAAAAGAGTCCTCTAAGATTTAATAATATATTTAAATTGTCCTTAATGGTATCTAACCTCGGTGAATTTCTGCTTAAACTATCACTGTCACTAAACTTGCTACGATTGGTGTGTGATGAACCCTCTTGGAGGATTCAGTTTTGTCTGATGTATGGCATTCAGGTCATCTGACTCTGAAAAGACTATCAGTATGATATTAGGGTAGAGACTTTGCTCCTGATCCGATACCAAAATACAGTCTCTACAGGACTATATTACAAAGCTCTCATTCCCCCTTCAAATTCAGAGACTAGTGGAGTATGCAAAACTAGTACTGAAACTTCACATCCAGGGAGAGTAACCAGGTCATGATTAAGCACAGCACACATGCACCAGCTGAAACTTGGGGGCCAAAGGTGGAAATTTTTCCTATACAGGTTTATCACACTTCACAATCATTCATCACAGACCTGCATTTGTGGGTCAGAACCTTGCAGGAACTGTATCAGAAGAGGAGATAATTGCATCATGCTCCTAGCACTCAGGGAGGCTGCTGCTGACAGATTGATGGCACACCATGCAGCTGCATACAAGACTGCTGTATCAGTTGATAGAAGACAGCTCTGCAAGGCTTGCAAGCCTTCATTTCTATCAAACAAAAATTGTGTTTTAATTAGTTTGTAATAATGATGTTTGTGAAAAGTAAGTAAAGAACAATCTGCTAAATAGACAAACAAAACAGCAGTAAAGCTAATAAACTTCTGAAGAATGGGAAAGCTGCTGGCCCACATGGCATCCCAGTAGAGGCTGTAAAGTTAATATAAACATCTCAACTAAATTACTGCACAAATTATTTAGCAGCATCTGGGAAGCTGAAGAAATACCAGCTGACTAGAAAGAAGTTGCCAAAGAATGGGGGTCTAAAGGAGTATGAAAATTATACAGACAAAGTAGAAGCCTAAAATGTTATGACAGAATGAAATGTGGAGCTCATGGAGACAGCTAAACAAATACCAGCGAATCAAGAGGTGAAGAGAAACAGCTGGCGTTGAATACAACATCTGAGAAAACATGAGAACCGTATAGCTTGAAAGGCCTGTGTCTAGAATCTACAGGGCAAAAGAAATTGAGGAAGACCTAAAAACATATTAAGAAGAGAAGTAGAGACATAAATAAATATGGGGAGGATATGGATGGAGATGCATGGGATAGCTAAGGCTAGGACAACAAGGAGTGAGCGGGTTTAGGGCCTATCCCACATTGGGGGATAAAGGGTGAAAAAAGAAGAAGTGAGGAAAACAAGACTAAACACTAATAAATTAGTGTAAAAAACACATGACCTTCTGAAGAAACAGACTCAATAATCTAGTAAAGAAAACAGGCTTAGGAATATAATAATACAGTAAATAAAATAGATTAATGAATCTAATAATGTAATGAATAAAGCAAGATCTATGAATCTGAAGAAGCAGTAAAGAAAATATTTATGAATCTAAAAGTATAGTGAAGAAAACAGACATCTGAACATAGTAAAGAAAACAAACATGAATCTAATCTAGTAAGAATACAGGCAAGAACATAATAGTCGAATGAAGAAATACTTTTGAATCTAATAAAATAGAGGAAAAACCTGCATATTTAATCAAACTTAATAAATGACGAAAACATGTACCTAAGAAAGATCCTGGCATTGTTGGAATCTCGAGCAAAACATTTCCGAAGTACGGTCAGTGCTTCTAGGTTTTTTCTCTGTTTCAGCAACTTTGTTGCTTGTGTTATCTAAATGAATTAAAATATATTAACAATCAACACAAATGGTAAAAAGTTTGATATGATTTTCATTGCTTTCATCATTACCTGAGTATTATCTTATGAAGGTTAATTCAATACTTTTTTCCTTGTATACCTTCTTACGTCAACAAGAATGTATCCAAAATAGCAGCTGTCAACTTGACTTCATAGATTCTTGACATTGAGTGGGTGTCGGCCAAAACAGTTTTAAAGCAGTATGCATATACAGAAAAAAAAAAAAAAACTACGGGAAAATGGAGGCGGGGGGAAAGCGGGTGTGTAGGCGAGATAAGAGAGAAATAGGAATTCTTTAGGATTTGAAACATGGGGCAAAGAAAACATTCAGTAGTAAATGGAATATTCTCACATAACTTCAGAACAGAGGTAGAGGCCTTGAAAAGTCCAGCAAAATGCTGTTGACAGATAAAGTGAAAGACGTAGCTCTCTTCACAGATGTGAAGTCAATTGTTTCACTACTGCAGAGAGACATAGCTCTCTTCACAGATGTGAAGTCAATTGTTTCACTACTGCAGAGAGACATAGCTCTCTTCACAGATGTGAAGTCAATTGTTTCACTACTGCAGAGAGACATAGCTCTCTTCACAGATGTGAAGTCAATTGTTTCACTACTGCAGAGAGACATAGCTCTCTTCACAGATGTGAAGTCAATTGTTTCACTACTGCAGAGAGACATAGCTCTCTTCACAGATGTGAAGTCAATTGTTTCACTACTGCAGAGAGAAACAGTGCAGACCTGAGAACAGCACTTCATGGACAATGCCAGCAATCCACAAGGGGTTGTAATACAATGGATCCCCTCGCACTGCAACATATCTGGAAATGTAGACTAACACACTGGCAAAGTAAGGTGGAAGACTACCTCAGCCTGATATAGACATAACCTATGATCAGGCCATGAGATTTATCAGAAGCAATTATAGAACCAAGTGGGAATAAAAGCATCCAGGCCAACAGAAAGACCAATTCCACTGAGAATAAATAGTAATCTTCAGACTCTGCACAGGACACAACAGGCTGAAACACCAAGTGTTTAATAAACTAAAGATAGGATATACTGATGAATGCAACTGTGCACTTGGTAAAATGACAGCTAAACATTTGTTGCAGGAGTGTCTAACATATACAGAATAGAGAAAACTAACTATTCTGACCTACACAGACTCCATTTGAAGACAAAAATCTATGGAGATGTCAACAAGCTTAAGTTGACCGATAGTTTCTTTGGAAATATGTAGGCTGGTAATTGAAGGTGTAAAAAAAAGCAGGTTTTTTTTTCTACAGAATCATCCATTATGAAATTACTGTCTACTGAATTATCTTCCACCATCTATATAAATACCTTCTCTAGCTCCTCCTCTCTTGAGAGTACTGCTTCTGCTTCCTCCAAACTTTCTACTTTTAGTCGCTTGCTTAAGATCACCTGGTCTCTGTTACGAGTCTGTTCATCTGTGAGTAAAAGGGAAAAGATCTTACAATGGAAGCGTACCTGAACTGTGACAGCAGAATTCATGTCTTCAGTTTTACTTTCATGCATCTCAGTTCTATTCCTACAAGTAATCTTCAGCACATATGCTTTCATTATATTAGCATATATTTTTTTTTTATTATATTAGCATATATTTTTATTATATTAGCATATATTTTTATTACATTAGCATATATTTTTATTATATTAGCATATATTTTTTTTATTATATTAGCATATATTTGTATTATATTAGCATATATTTTTATTATATTAGCATATATTTTTTATTATATTAGCATATATTTTTATTATATTAGCATATAAATACACATCTTATGCAATAAATTCCTGTCACTCTAGATTAGATAAAGAATATATGTGTATCACATAGAGCCAGTTTTATCAGATGGCTGTGAATCCTTGACTGGCACCTTGCTATCTTGATAGATGATAGTTTGTAAAATGGAGTTATGTCTCCGTAGCACAAAGCCTGGCTGAATTTAAAGACCATGTGTTGCAATGCAGCATGATCCCTCTCTTGGTCTGCCTAGTTTACTCCAGAGGAAAGGTAACACCAATACATCTGTAACAAGACAAGCTGCAGAAGCTGCTGGATCAGCAAAGCAATGCTCTGTCTGCCTGCCTGTAGGAGCTTCCATCCTAGACTGACTAAGGCTTAGGGCCTGGTCTGCCCTGCCATGCATGACATTTAGTCTTAAGGTTGCATTTCCTCACACTAGGGTAAGGGCTTGTACCCTCCTAATTGCGCACCTCTGACCAAAGTCATTGGCACAATGTGGGGTGTTGGGTTTGATGAAAGCCACCCAACATTCTGTGCTAACAGAAAGCAGGTAGTACCGTCAGTCATATGGTAGCTCAGTCATATTTGACTAAGACCTGACTATGAGTCTGAGAATACTGGACAGTTAGTAAACAAGCAAACATCGCTTGAGGTCTCAGAGATGTGGTTTTACAGAAGAATGCTAAAGAGTTCCTTTGACAGCTAAAATTAATTTAAATGTTTTGAAAGAGGATCAGACAAAGGCAGCTTAACACAAATATCAGAAAAATTTTAATATGTTGTGTACATTGTGACAACTGGAAATGTGTATCGAAGGAAAGATAGGAAGAATGCAAAAGAAGATTCTTGACAACCTTTTGTCATATCACGGAAGGGTGTCAACGTACAAACTGATAAATGCTGTTGGAGATTGCATGTGGAAAAACATGATTGCCCATGTCAGTCAGCAACACACTTGATGATGATATATAAATGCAGTGTAGTTCACAGTAGTCCTAAACAATTGAGCAGGTTCTCATTAACATAAGGTTTGACATAATACAGACAAGTTACATCTGATCACAAAGACCTACATGGCTGTGAATAAAGTTAGTTGCATGTTCAAATCAGGACATAGCAGTCACTTCCAGCATTTTTTTGGCTGTTATGATTACTGGTCAAGTTTACATTCAATAGTTTGCCATTGCTTTCCGAATGTCCGGTACTCATACCATTGTATGGAAACCAACGCAAGGTGGTCTGCTTCTACGTCGCCTGCAGATGTGTTTTGAACAAGGTCTGCAGGATTATGAACTGCTTTTGTAACCTCTTCACCACGAAGCCAGATAAGTAACTAATTTAACACGGACACATTAATGGTTCTTAGACAAACCCAAGGTTGTTCTGTGTCAGAGTCCAAAAAGGGTACAGTGATGCAGCGACATCGTTACGCCCGCCAGGCGACTTAGCTCCCAGTAGGGATGCAGGAACTTCGTTACGCCGCCAGGCGAGTAGTAGTTACCGGCCTGCAAGACTGCTGGCTGACGAGCGACCAGCGGTCAGGCCAGGACGACGCTAAACGCACGCACGCCTCGTGAAGCCACCTGAGGTGGGAGGCAAGTGGCGAACTAGCGGCAGACAGCTCTGGGACACGGACTTGGACGGACGCAAGATAGAGAGAAAGGCGTGTGGTTTCTGTGCTGAAAGTCGAGTGTCTGGACATCTTGAATGTTAGACTTGTGAGCTGTATTGTGGATGTAAGTGTATTGAAGTATTAAGTATATATTGTTGTGATCATCGTAATGTATTTGATCCGTGAATAAATCCATTGAACGGTGTGTCGTTGAGTCTTACGTCAAATCACGTTGTACTTGTACTGTCTCACATGTGTTAGGTTAGCGAGCCAAGTTTAAGACCCTGACATGTGTGAACGTGGGGGCTCGTCCGGCTTTGAGATGAACGTGTTTATGTGATTAACGATTTAAAACTAGAGTTTCTGAACTTAGAATTTTTGTCAAACTTTATAGTACATGTAAATGTGATCGTGGAAGGCTCATTTTGATTTATTACTACATTATTTAAACATGTGTAAGACTAGTTGTAAACGTACAGTGCATACATATTGTTTCATCTTGCAAGCGTGTAAAACATTTGTGATTTGTGAAACTTGTCACCGTTTTGACCTTGTCGACATTGTGATCTTGTCGCCATTTTGACCTTGTCGCCATCTTGTAAACTTGATGTCTATGTCCTTACTGAATGTCATCTTGATGTAAGTGATGTGTCATCAATGTTGTAGAGTGTTGAGATACATGTAGATTGTCTTTGTGCATTGAGTTTGTGGAACGCAAAAAGCTTTGGAAAGAAAGTAACTTGTTTTGAAAAAAAAAATTGTTGACGGACAAACTTACGACCTACAACTACACTCAACGCCATACAAACCTAATCAACACTTAGTGACAAGCAGGCACACACCAACAAATAGACGCTAATTTATTTTCCTCCAAAAACAAAGCAGGTTTTCCGTACCATCCGAAACCTTGCCGTAGAGGTCATTTGTGTTTCGAAGTAGCGACCCTACAGTTCCTAGCCCGATTTCCAACCATTCTTCACCGCATCCAGGGCACTTGAGTATATTTTTCTTTTTCGTTACTTTAAGGATGCAATTTTAGGCACGTATTGTCAATAGAAATCAATTGTAAATTATTCATTACTAACCACTTATAACATATTTTGTGTGGCTGGTATTTCATTGACATTCTTCATCATGTCTTCATTGAATGATTTCATCGATATGGGGTTAAAATTAAAGTTAACAGGTGATGAGTTAAAGTGGAGTGAGAACAAATACTCTGAACACCTTCGCGAGAAAGCTACTGAACGTGATGAAAGAGCAGCAGAACGAGCTGCCAAGCAAGCAGAAGCAGAACTGGCTGCAAAGACAAAGCAAGCCGAATTAGGTCTGGCTGCAAAGCAAGCTGAGATAGACAGTGAACTTAAGAAGGCAGAAACAGCCTTAAAGCAAGCTGAGATAGATAGTGAGTTGAAGAAGGTAGAAATAACAGCTCAGAGTAAGAGAGAAGAACTGGAGTTACAGTTGAAGATGAAACAACTTGACACTGAGACTGCGATTAACAAAGAGTCTAAGAAATCTGAGAGACTGGAGAAAGAAAACCAGTACAAGAAGAACTGACAGATGCTAGGTTCTTCACGATGATAGATATGACTAAAGGATATTATCAGATAGAAGTAGACGAACAGAGCAGACATCTGACAGCATTTGCCACACCGTGTGGACTGTACGAATGGTGCAAACTTCCATTTGGGCTAGTCAATGCCCCAGCCACCTTCGTACGTATGAAAGGACTTCTTCTTGTAGACATTCCTAACATAATTTGCTATATCGACAACATCTGTGTTCACACAGAGACGATGACAGAGCACATTAAGACGTTAGAACAGACATTTGAACGTATTAGACAGCACGGACTGACTGTAAAGCCTGCGAAAGTAGACATAGCCTACCAGGAAATATCTTTCTTGGGGTACAAAATATCCAATGGCTTTGTCATGACAGACGATAACATTGTGTCCAAGATACTAAAACTCTCACTTCCGACTACAAAAAAACAAGTCAGAAGTTTGTTGGGACTGATAAACTATTACCGGCAGTTCATTCCTGATTTTTCCGAACTGACCGAAGTGTTTACTAATGTACTAACAAAAGATAAACCAGATAAAATTGTACACAATGAATGCCTAAAAATTGCATTCCATAAAGTAATAGCATGTTTTTCTGATAACTGTTCAAATAAGCTCATCCTGAAATTGCCCAACCTCCATTTACCTTTCAGATTGCGTACAGATGCTAGCTCCGTGGCGATTGGAGCAGTCTTGTTGCAAGAGTACAATAACATCCTCCATCCAGTGTACTTCGTATCCAGGAAACTAAAGCCCAGAGAACGGGCGTGGTCTATCCCTCAATTGGAAGCCCTAGCTTTAGTAGTGGGTATAACCAAATTGTCCAGATTTCTTCTAGGACGGCATTTCATCGTGGAATCTGACAGCAGCCCGTTGCGTTTTATAAATTCAGGTGTACCGTCAAACCATATGGTAGCGCGCTGGTCTTTGAAACTTCAAGATTATAGCTTTGAGGTTCGACATATCCCAGGCAGATCCAATTCAATTGCCGATCTTTTGTCTCGTTGTCCAACCGACCCAGTAAGCACCAATGTCTGAGTGCAGTGTGTACAAATACACTCAGACCGACACAGCCATTTATCAGTGAATATATTTTTTCTATTCACAAAAAGCTGTGCAATGTCTACAATATTGTGATAGGGATTACTCCCATTATATATAGTGTTCTTATTTTACTAATTCATGTAGTGATTGTCGTGTATAACTGTGTAGTGTGTGGTAGAAAGCGAACTTTATTAATTGTATATACCAACAACAAGAACAGTGTCACATTCGCTCAAAAACTTACCGTAGGCGAACTGTCTAATTTGACAGTGACATCTGCGTGTGGAGCATTCCAGGGTTGTTTTAAAGACGTGTGTGAACGTGTAAACTGAACATTGACAGCTACACCATTGCAGTGAACCGAAAGCCATAATGTTCGGTAGTGAAACATCCAACACATGAACAGTCAATCGTAATCCAGAAGGTTTTGTAGTGAAACATCTAACACATGAACTGTGAGAACATGGTACTTTCCGTAACTACATCAAACCGGAACAAGTGTGTTCTGCAAGCTTAAACATCAGCTGATTTTAGTGTTCGTGTGTACTTCCGGATTAGTTAGAAATTTAGAGCAAAATTAGCAGACGACAAATAAAAGTTTAAAAATCTATGACGATTCTAAAATCTTTAGGAATCAACAAAGTTAAATACACGAATTGTGTGTTTATATATTTAAGTAGTGTAATCTTAGAATCATATCTTGATTAATGTATTCATATTACCGACTTTTTCTCGTTAATATGAAGAAACGTCAAGCAATGACGCTAAGAAATAGGATAATTATTGTAAATTATTGTATTTCATAAATGTTAAAATTATTTCCCTTTCATTTAGTTGTTATTACAGCATTACAAAAGGGCCATAATTTGAAATGTATTCAGTAGTGTGTTGTGTATAAATAGACATGCTGTTGCCAGATTGTCGACACAACAGGTAGCCATCTACTGGGCATGGCAGAGGGTTGCCGACATTGCAGATCAACACAAGAGCTACTGGCCAAATAAGGTCAGGGTTTGAGCGTTTTATGCGACTTATAAACAGCCGCATTTCGGTCTAGCTAGATGGTTTTTGTTTCAAGAACCATATTATTACATTTTTTTTTTAATGCTGCGAGGTAGATGCGTGAAGCTGGTACTACCGATCTGACTGGGTCATTAATGCAATTAAGGTAATCAGCCATCGAGAGGATGAAACCTGACATGTGTTAAACATTGAACACCACATGTCGTTGAATGCAACTTCCATTTCTTATATATTTCTATGGCATATATGTATTTATGTGTATTTTGATACTAATGTATATAACAACAGAAGGGTAGACTCTGACAAGGTTAGAATATTAACCTAATATGTACATATATCATACATGAAAGATGACATCTTTCATGAATTTGCCGGGGGAGCGTGTCAGAGTCCAGAAAGGGTACAGTGATGCAGCGACATCGTTACGCCCGCCAGGCGACTTAGCTCCCAGTAGGGATGCAGGAACTTCGTTACGCCGCCAGGCGAGTAGTAGTTACCGGCCTGCAAGACTGCTGGCTGACGAGCGACCAGCGGTCAGGCCAGGACGACGCTAAACGCACGCACGCCTCGTGAAGCCACCTGAGGTGGGAGGCAAGTGGCGAACTAGCGGCAGACAGCTCTGGGACACGGACTTGGACGGACGCAAGATAGAGAGAAAGGCGTTGTGTGGTTTCTGTGCTGAAAGTCGAGTGTCTGGACATCTTGAATGTTAGACTTGTGAGCTGTATTGTGGATGTAAGTGTATTGAAGTATTAAGTATATATTGTTGTGATCATCGTAATGTATTTGATCCGTGAATAAATCCATTGAACGGTGTGTCGTTGAGTCTTACGTCAAATCACGTTGTACTTGTACTGTCTCACATGTGTTAGGTTAGCGAGCCAAGTTTAAGACCCTGACATTCTGTCTCTCTCATAAAATGTCATTAAGGTGTGGATGCTGACTGATTCAGTAACACATTTATTGTGCATGCTCACTCATACAATGTTTCTTGTTGGAACCACACCTGAATCCAAACTCAAATAACCTTAAATACGTTGTTTCTTCTGTTATTGTGTCTTCAGCCCGCAGTTGTTCAAAGATAAGTCTTCAATATTTCTCCCTCGTCCATCATGAGTGGTGTTCCAAATACTGGTTATCTTAGTTAGTCGACAGATCATTCTCATTGCACATAAAATCATTCAGCCCTAAGTGCTTGGATCCCCTCCTCAGTAAATCCTACAGCGTGTAGTGGCTCACGATACCAGTTCTGTGTTGGTTTATTTATCTTCTTTGGCTTCCTGCATGGTGCACTTGTCTGGCCACACCTCTTTTAACTTGCTGTTCTCACAGTCTGACCATTGTTGTAGATTCAGTCATCACTTTATTCTCGCAAATGTCTAACTTCTCGTAGAGCATTCAGTATGTCAGCCTGGTCCATGGCCCATCCGCCCTCCACAGCAGCCTTACCTGCAAGCCAAAAATTCTCATAGTATTCAAGGCCACTCAAGGCTCACTCACATACTAACACCTCAAATACTGTATCTTGAAGCCACCAATCCACTTATCACACTCCAGCATAACCTGGTCAGTACATCCATGTAAGTCTGTAAGAAAGAAGTGTTTGTGCTCAGAACTCACTCATGCCACATTTGTCCATTGTGAACTCGATGAAATACGGACAGAACTGTAGAATGATTGCTCTGGTGCCTTGAGTACCCACCCTCCACCTCAAGACCACTATGATCACACCCACCTGTTTTTATACTGGAAACTGTAGACCTATCGAGTACCCATCATCCACCTTAAAGCCACTATGATCACAGCCAACTCCGTTTTCATGACCTATCGAGTACCCACCATCAACCTCAAAGCCACTGATCACAGCCACCTCTATTTTCATACTGGAGATTGTAGACCCACTATCCACCCTAAAACCACTATAATCATAGCCAGCTGTTTTCATATTGGAGAACGTAGACCTATAGACTCCATTCTGCTCAACAATGACCTTACCTTAGACAAACTGAGAATCTCCTAGCAAATTTTGTCCAAGATGAAACAATCTTCAGTCTATGCTATTACATCATTTCTGTCTGCATTTTCGTTTATCAATTTTTAGACCGCCAGTTCTGTCAACCCACTAGACCACTCTCTGCCCAATGTAATTATGACCTGATGGAAGATCCTTTTGTGCCTGCCGTTGTAAATACATTTTTACCCCCAATGTATCTGCTGTAAGTTTGTTTTCATTAATCTGAATGCAATGCTACACTCATCGTCATCTACAGTACCTTCCAGTTTTTTTTAATGTATCTAAATTCTAATTAACACTTAATTGGGAGCTTAAATATTTCATAAACACAAAATGTGCATACCGTCTTGGTTGTACATGGTGTTATAAAATTTCTCTTAAAAAGTTAAGGTTCGTAGCAGTGCTCATATTTCTCTGGCGGTAACGAACGAGCAAATCTTTTGGGTTTAGTAATGACAGTAGAAGGAAGACACTCATAATGGGCAAGGCAGACACTCTGAAGACTCTGAATGACTGCTAGTTGTAGATACAATAACTAGATAAAATATATTTAAGGATGCTTGAATTTTGATTTAATTCTGGTTCTGGCAAAGAGGTATGTATGAAAGGACAAATCCAATGTATTTATGGCCTGTGTGTTATGATAGCTGCTGTGGTGCTGAGGTGGTGCATCTATGTGTTTACCCAGTAAGCTTTGATGTTTATTAGATCAATCAATCAATCTCTGGATTAAAAATTATTACTGAGGGTTAACATGGCCAAACGGACAAGTGTGATTTCTCTTAAACTTCCGGTGTACTTATGCTGAGGTTGTATGGGTTCAACCTCTACACTGGTCAGTTGGGACTAAAATGTTGACTTCTCGTCCTTGACTTTGGGATGTCCTTAGAAGTCCTTTAGAAGTCAGAGTCGATTCACCTGATGGCGAGGGACACCGGTAACAGCGAAAGCTAATCCACACGCAAAAATCAGTCTAGTGCACTTTCCTGTAGCGGCAATTAGTAGCATGTGTAGCCGGAACATGGAGGATAGGCATTGAAATGGTTATGGCCTCTGAAGTGTTTATGCTCATGGCTACCGTTTGCATTCACATTTTCCTCATGTTGGACTGAAGTGTTTATGCTGGTGGCTACCGTTTGCATTCACATTTTCCTCATGTTGGACTGAAGTGTTTATGCTGATGGCTACCGTTTGTATTCACATTTTCCTCATGTTGGACTGAAGTGTTTATGCTGGTGGCTACCGTTTGCATTCACATTTTCCTCATGTTGGACTGAAGTGTATGGTTCTGTCGCCCTGTTACTGAGTTGAGTGCATGGCACGACACTGAGCTGCGAATTTCGTGTGAAATGCTTTTACATCTGCCCAAGGTTGTTTGGAGAACTGCATGTTCGGAGCAATGGCGGCTGGCTGTGTTGCAGAATTGACCAGTTTTTGCCTTATGCAGAAATTTGCGGCTGCTGGTTTTCTGGTGACTGCCGCTTCCATCGAAGATGAACCATTTTTCTTCGTGGAGGACTTTTGTGTTGACATTCTGGTGGTGGGATTATGCACAGTGGACCTGTGCAGGCTGTTGGTTGTTGAGCCTCCTGTCTTTTTCACTTTTCACATGGGGCATTGAGAAGCATTTTGTGTGATATTCACTGGTATAGGAACAGGCGCATAATGGGGACGAACCATTGCTGTGAAGTTGGAACCATGACTAAGTACATGTGTATGGACTACGCTTGAGTTCAAAAGTGAGTGGGGAAAAAAACAACTTGCTAAGATTGCTATTACAAAATACCTATAAATGATGGATCTTTGCAGGGGTTCATCCAATGCCAGTGATTAAAACTTGCCTCAGCTGTCTGGATCAGGATTAATGAATCACTTAGTAGTGCAAGCATGGTTGTAGTTTTGAGATTCAAACCAACATGGTGCCACTGTCAATATCATAATCTTGCTGCTTATTGTCATAAATGTACTACTGGTCTCCTTAATGATTATGCCCCGTGGGAATTGATGTTTGAACCAAAAAGGGAGTATGGTTGTTTTTGTAGAGACCATGAGTCAGTAGTAAAGTACTATCTCAACAATGATTGTGTTGCATTGCTTCTTCTTCTTCTCCTCTCCAAGCTCAGAAACCAATGTTGTGTTCAGTTGAGTTCAGCTAAGAACTGACATCACAGCACTCTGGGAATTTCCATAGGTGCTCCGTCCCCTCGTTCAACAGCCAGCAAAGAGTCATACTACTAATTGTTACCACCGCTATCTGACTGAAAGTTCTCCTTGTCTTCTCTCTCAGTTTTGAGATTCTTCCAGAATCCCTGCCAATCCCCCGCAATATTTTCTTCACATACAGGTTCTCAATCTGTTCCCCCACCTTCTCCACCTGGTCCCACAGGTGTTCGACCACCTCTCCTTTGTCCTATGTCCAACACAGGTAATCTACAACTAATGTGATGTGCAATGAATCTCCAACATTCTATGCCTCTCCCTTTTGTTGTACACATTAACCAACTGCTGTTCACCAATCTCTTGATGTTATCTGTCCACTTGCATTTCTGTGTACCTCTTGCTCACCTGCCTTCAACTCTTCCCTCCATCTTTCCATTCAGTTTTTACCAGTGCAATAAATACAAAACAATACAGGTCACAGTTTCTTGTCAAATTGTATATGGACGGAAAAATTAAAGGATTCTTTAACATGTCTGAAGCATGGCCCAATGGATAAGAACGCATGTTCTTAAACATGTGGTGTGCTGATGCCGAGGTCAGGGGTTCAACCTCTACACCGGACAGATGGACTAAAATGTTGACCTATTGTCCTTGATAGGGGATGTAAATTACACTATTAATAAGGAAAGCTAATCCACACACAAAATTCAGCCCAGCGCTATTAGAAGTAGTATGTGTGTGTGTACTACGCTTGAGTTGAAAGCGAGCGAGCGCCTAAAAAAAATAGTCTGAAGGTGCAGTTGACATGTGTTGCTAGACCCATGCCCATGGCATATGTTTGTGTTGCTAGACCCATGCCCATGGCATAGGTTTGTGTTGCTAGACCCATGCCCATGGCATATGTTTGTGTTGCTAGACCCATGCCCATGGCATATGTTTGTGTTGCTAGACCCATGCCCATGGCATATGTTTGTGTTGCTAGACCCATGCCCATATGTTTATACAAATTCACAATCTGGGGCGATGTGGTCTGTATCAAGCCGGTCAACTTTACTTCCCATGATATTTTTGGTACGAATTGTTAGCTTACATTACAACTTGGGAGCGCAGGTGGATTTTTAAAATACGCCATGGTGCAGATACGAACCTATGACAACTCTGCTGGCAGGTAAGATCTGCCACTACGCTACCCTGACTCCTATGGACAGAAATTATGTCCTTAATTAATGGAAGGCGCTATGACCATTGTGCATCTTGGACCGATATCTTCTGGAACTGAGAAAACTTTTCTGAAAAGTTCATCATTTTAAATCATAATTCATAATTATTAATTTTATTTTTATTTTTATAATTATAATTAATTATTGAATTTTCGGCGATGAAACTAAAACTTTTCACTCGTAAATGCTGACAGAAAATATGTGTCATGTTTTAATCAGAGATATAATTATAAACAAGAACAAAACAGATTACTTTTAACAGAAGTTTTAGCTGCAAGTTTGATGTGGGTGAGATTCTGTGTCCCCTTATATTTGTAGAGATCTTGGCGAGCAGACGACAGTTGCCATGATGCCGCTAGAACAGTCTGTGATTGTACAAAACTGTGACGAAATATCACGAAACAAAATGTTTCGCTTTGTGAGCACAAGTCAAGGCACGGATCAAATCAGCACGAGAATGAGTAGCACGTGAATGGCCTACGCTTAAGTTCACATCAAGCAAACGATTAAAAATTTAAAAAAATAAAAACACTTCCAGTGGTTAGGCTGTGGAAATGTCAATAATATAAAAGAACAGGGGTAATGCAGCTTGACAGTGTGAGTTTAATTAAAGTCTCGGGTTCTGTGATAAGTAATCACTGTCCCCCCTCTCCCCCCCCCACCCCTTTTGAAGATGGTGGCACGGAACTATAAAGCGGACATCTACCGCCCAAACTCTACAATGGATGCTATGTACCACGCATAGCAAAAGTTCATAGCAAAAGAACAAGAATGCTTTTATTTTATATTTTCTTTTTCTCATCTTCCCCCCCCCCACCCCCATCTTCCCAAGCTTCTCATTCGATTTTTATGTCTTAATGTAGTCACTGTAGTGTCTTCCACGTATTTCTATCTTGTGTTTTCTTGTGTTTGTTTGCTGATGAAGATTAGTTAGTCGCCGTAACGTCCTTTGTTTTCCGTAAGTCAGTGTCCTGTAAAGCTGCACTACTTCGTGTCCTTGTATATTGTGAATACAGTGTCAAAGAGGCGGCTGGTGATAATAGAGCGCACACAGAATGAAGCCATGCGGATTATCCTGGTGTGCATAATGTACACACCGGCAGTGTGCATGAGATACATCCTAGTTTTGCCGAGGATGGTGGACAGGTTCAATGTGCAGCAGGCTAGGCCATATCTCCTGCATGAAGTCCCGGAACTGATACGGGCCATGGCTGATAACAGGAAGATCGTGGATGGCTCAGGTAGAGAGAGGACTACAGTAAAAAAAGTGTGCATGCTTGGCGAATACAGTTATATAATTTAATACAATTCCAGAATACTTGGAAAATAGGAGATGAGCGTAATGAGTCAATACCAGAGAAGAGCCCGAGGAATTAAAGCCGCCTGGCTTGTGCAGTCGCCGCGAACTGTGCAGGTTCAGATTTTCATTTTTCGCCCGACAGAAAAATATCCACACCTTACAATAAAACCTGCTTGCTTTTCTAACCTGTTAGAATAACAATGGAAGCTAAATCTTATGACCGCTGACAGAACTAACAACTACAGTACAGATTATAGAAGAAACACCAATACATATATGAACACTATTTGAAGATAATGAACGAAAGAAGGAGGAGGAGGAAAAAGATGAGGAGACGGAGGCGAAGGAGGAGGAGAAGGAGAAGAAGTTTAACAACTTCGTCACTGATATTGATAATAAAATGATACTAAACGTACTGGTCTGGGGAGGGGAGGGGTCAGTTAATCCGTTAATCCTGCCTATGTTGGGGTTTGAACCCGGATCACTGCAATGGCAGGCAAGAGCACTATCACTAAGCACAATGCCAGAGCCGCTCTGCATTATTCTCATTAAGAATACACACTTGGTATTTCACTTCGATTGCAACAGAAATTGATTAAACAATAACTGGAAGATTTTGTTTCGTTTTCAATGGAGGGGTGGATTCTTATATTACCACGAACAGGAAACGCATGGAACCTATGCTACTATAAGATAAACAAGAGGCTTTTCCTAACTGATCAGTTTATTCGCAAAACTTTAATGTAAAAAAGCTGCGTTTTGATAAAATAAGCCCGTGGTTCATCATGGTTCTGAAAGATTTACTCAACAGCCACCCAAATGCTATGTCTATCGCGTTGTTTGGGGCAGGTTTTGCTGTTGCTACCTTCGTATTCAGGTACAGATCTCGATCTTCCAGAGGACTGCTTTTCCAAAGTTCCAGCAACACAACAAACGCTGTCAATGGGAAAGTAAGTATCTTGTGGGAGCTGCCGTATTGTAATGGCTAGAGAGCCGATGAGTCTGTAGACATATTGGTCATGCACCATACATAATAACATAATTCATATTATTATTATTTAAATATTTGTGGGTTCGATTCCGGGCTACGTTCATGCGTGAATTGAGTGCATTTTTCTCGGAGACTCCTGGGGGTCTTCGCCAGAGCTACGGAGTTCGTGTTTTATGCGATGCTTTCTGCTGGTCGCCCTACAGAAAGAGACCGAGCCATATGGGATAAAACCCGGGGCAGTGAAGTTGACCCTCTCGATTTTTAAGACGTTAAACTTTAACTGATTGCCTGCCAAACAAAAAAGCGGTCATGACCAAACAAAAATTCAAGGCAGAAAATTTGAAGTAGGGGTGTGTCACAATAATGCTTTTAAAATGGTTAAAATGGTAGCAGGTGTATTGTATTACATATCAAATTAAAGAGGAATTCACAGGGAACATGACAGTGTTAATAATTAATTGATAGGTTACAAATATTATGACAATAATGAGAGGTTTAGTAATAACAATTGAAATTAAAGTGCTAAAAAATTTTTAAAATTAAAAAAATTATGAAAAAAATTCACTTACCAAGGTGTTATTTTCTATCCGCCGCAGCTAATCCAGTTAAATTTAGTGAATAATGGTACACACAACACTTGTGTTCACGAATATCACAAGAACTGCTCCATAACACGAATAAAACACAATGAAATCATAAAATTTTGAAGCACATAATTTTCACACAAAATGGAAAATGTCAGGAACACATCAGGCAGATTACTGAGGAGTAGAGTACTGAGAAACAATATAACAATATTTTCTATTTAGTTATTATTATTATTATTCTAAATTTAATTATTTATATACTCCTTACATACTTTGTGATAGGCAAAGTAAATTTAGTGGCACAAGTGTGGCCTATTAGTAGCTATTTTGATCATGATATTAAAATTGATCATTTACTATTGGGAGAACCACAGATAGATAGGCCTTGAAAAACCAAATCTAACGGTACCTCAATGAGTTTTGTATCTCGATTCTAAGCTGAGTTATGTAAATTTGAGTGTCGTGACCTTTGGACTAAAATTTTCACAAAAGAGTGCTCACTGAAGGAATTTTTTGCGTCCTGGTCAAAATGAAAGCACAGATTATCAAAATTTTGGTTTTTTGAGACTATCTGTTTTATTTTTAAACGAACATCTTAGCAACCATACATCACTGCGATCGGGGTTGCAAGGCCTAACTGGTCATGTTATTTATTTTTTGATATGATGTCTGGTGACCTAATTAGGAAGTAAAAATGGCCGCTAATTATTTACTAATTAATTACTAAATCAGAATTTAACCTGCATTTTATTAATTTAATCTTTAAAAATTACAATTTATGCATGTTGTTATGCGGAATGATGTTACGCATCTAATTGTCACTTTGGTGTTTTAACAATGTTTGTTGTGGCCTAATTAGCAATTTAAAATGCCTGCTAATTAATTACTAATTCATAATTCATGAATAGGTCTCCGTTTTCTTAATTTTACCTTTAAAAATTTTGAGATGTATATGGTTTTATGCGGAATGATGTTACGCATCTAATTGTCACTTTGGTGTTTTAATAATGTTTGTTGTGGCCTAATTAGCAATTTAAAATGCCTGCTAATTAATTACTAATTCATGAATAGGTCTCCGTTTTCTTAATTTTACCTTTAAAAATTTTGAGATGTATATGGTTTTATGCGGAATGATGTTACGCATCTAATTGTCACTTTGGTGTTTTAACAATGTTTGTTGTGGCCTAATTAGCAATTTAAAATGCCTGCTAATTAATTACTAATTCATGAATAGGTCTCCGTTTTCTTAATTTTACCTTTAAAAATTTTGAGATGTATATGGTTTTATGCGGAATGATGTTACGCATCTAATTGTCACTTTGGTGTTTTAATAATGTTTGTTGTGGCCTAATTAGCAATTTAAAATGCCCGCTAATTAATTACTAATTCATAAATTGCTAGATGTATATTTGATTTTCTCCAAGCAAGAAGAATGTCATGGAAGATAAAAGATTAAATCGTTGTTGGACTGTCTACGTTTAATTAATGGTTGGCAATAAAAAGTACAGCATGATCTGTGTTTATGATTTTGTGTCTTTTGTATCTTATTTATATGACATTGTTGTGACGACAGCTGATCTGGCATCTATGACTACGTATCTGCCTATATGACTGTGTTTGTGTGTGATTGCATACAGGTCTGTATCAACAGAGTAAAATGTACTTACAGTTTCTTATTGTATTTCTTTAAGTGTAAGTACATCTGGTACAGAACGATGATCCACTACCAACAGTTGGGCAATGTAGCCTTTTTCAATGGGATATCCAGGTTCATACACTGATAGATGCGATCTCAGATGATCAAGATTCCTTTTTCTTGCCATGATAAACCTAATGAGAAATAGTAAATAAAAGCAAACAGTTAAATAAAAATTAAATGCATCTTATGATCTTTAGGAATTTTTTTTTTAAACAAAGTGATTACACGCAATGCCGGCTTCGTGGCTTAGAGGTTATGACTGTTCTCCGTAATCTTGTATACTCTCGTGTGACGGTGAGAATCAGCAGTTGGTTCGAATCGCATTGGTAACATACGGGGTATGTGAGACGGCCGCTCAGAAAGTGTAATCTTGCCAAGGAATCAACATACAGCTGAAAGATGGTGTTGACAGCAATGTCCTGTAAAGGATATGCACAAAAAAAAAAAAAAGATTATACGCAGCGCGCTGCAAATAATGCCTCCCTATGAACTCTGCCTACGAACTCCATAGCTTTTAGCAACGACCCACAGGAGTCTCCGAAACATTTAACTCGTAAACCGAAGGACGCGGCCCGGAATCGAACCCACAACCTTCAGAGCACGAGTCAAACGGCTTGACCACTTCGCCACAGAGACTCCCAAAGAAATATGTATAAAAATAAGACTATAATCAGAAAGACAAGAATAAAAGCTTAACAGGTTGGAGATATCAAAAACATATAACTTATCTTAAATTTAAATATTATTTAACATCTACAATATTTTTACAATTTTTCAATTACATATTCTGCCAGAGCGGAGAATACAACAAAGTCATCCATGGACGGATTTGAAAAATGACTATGTATCACTTGATTAAATATTTTTAAAGCAACAAATCAAACTATCTTTAGAAATTATTTGATATTTTGTATCTTATGATTCTACATCTCCAGTGTTTCAATAAAAACAGACACTAGTGTGATATGTGCTGGGATGCCGCCATTGTGAATTTTTCCGATTGTAAAGATGTAACTAGGTGGTCTCACAAAATAATTTTTTTTCCACACCTCTGCATAACGAATCTTGCTAGATCCTCTATAGTTGTGTGCAAAAATGGACACAGCATTCATAAATGTACAATAAAGTATAATTCTCTTGATAAGACATTTATCAATACAAATAAAACTGTGAACCAGTCAATTAAATTTCAGCAATGGACGATGGACAAGTTTGAAAACTGACTTGACTTTCATAAATTTTAAGTCAAGTAGCAAGATGAACAATAAATACAATAAATATAAAGCAACAAAATAAATATGTAATAGAATTTAAACGTATATTGATATTTTGTTTAACTTTGTGATTGTAAATCTTCTTGTTTATTAAAAAAAAAAGCAAACACCAATTAAATATGCCGCGATTCCGAAATTATGAATTTAAAGAGTACACACCTTGGCCAAGTTCACAGGAATTTTTTTTTCTAACTCGTCCGCATAACGAATATTGTTGAAAGTCAGCATTTATATGTAAAATTGGATGCGCAGTTCAAAATGCAGGTTAAATTAGGATATCTTTGATAATAAACAAGCCAAACTATAAACTTCCTTACCTTTGTCAAAAAACGGGGAATATCTTTCAAACAAGCCACTTTCAACCGCTCTCAAGCATGCAGGCTTGAAGAATAACCTTTTGGCCCTCGTTAAAGTTGTCATTCGCAATTTTCATAAAAATAGTTTCGCATTTATCCAATAGGAAAAACGATAGGGTTATTTTCGTATACTGCACTCACGGGCCACCGGAAACGGTCCTCGGATCTGATGACCTTGAACTTTCAGAAAAAAGGCGTCCTCCGTTAGCAACGAAATCGCTACTATTAGCGCAAGCATAAGTTGGCATTTGCCACAATAATATGAAGAACTTTCACTGTTAGATTTCTTTTGAAATAATGACCGTTTTCTAAATTAACTGACTACTGCACGTGGTAGAAGTTTTAGAATCTTTAACAAAGTTCTTTACATCACAATAACTATAATATAAAATTGTTTTAAAACAGGTAATTTTATTAAAATATATGAGGTCCAGAACCAGAAGCTATTGTCACTTCAAATTTCGAATCACAAGAATTATTTCGAGTCGCACCAAACTCAATTTCTCCTAAACAAGAAGCGTGCTCTTGCACACGGGCGGAAGTGAAATCTTTCGTTGTAAAGTTTAATTCAATGGGACACTAAAAATTGTGGACTAAAACAGGAGAAATGGATCAATAAACGCACTATATATACTGAACCGACCTATCAGTTCGCGAGTGCCAAAATAGGGTGGTGGAACCGACCAATCTGTCCGCGGCAGAGAATCAGTTAAGACACTCATGTATAAATTATATTATAATTATAATAATTAATATATGCATTAAATTTAAGGTGTCTTAACAATAACAGTAATTTTTAAGTATCTTTTGCATACATTTAGTTATGCTTACGTTTATAAGTGTAATCATCATCATCCAGTGCCTTATCGGCTGGCAAGGGCGATCATGCCTCTCCACAAATTACGAATTACGACGTCATGGATCAATTTGTGTTTTGACTTCCTTCCGTGTCATGACACAAGACTTGATAATCGTTTCTTAACTTTTCACACTGTCTTCCTCTATCTCTCTTTCTGCAAATCTTTCCGATTTTCACATGTCCAGTTTTTGTCGTCTCATAACGTGGCCAAAAAACAAGGACTGCCTCTTTCTGATGTTTGGGTGTAGTAAGTTGTCTTTGCGACTCAGCTTCCCTTAAAACATCCAGATTACTCAGTTTGGGTGTCCAGCTAATTGTCAGCATTCTTCTATAAAACTACATCTCAAAGGCTTCCAGGGATTTTTTTGCCTGTGTAAATTGGCTAGGACTCGCAGCCGTGTGTTAGAACTGGTTCTACGTAGCATGCAAGAAATCTTTTCCTGACTTAAAGGACAGTGACTTATTGCACAAAACATTCTTCATTTGATGGAATGCAGTTTTTGCTTTTCCTATTCTGCTCTTTACCTCTTCCATCTGATGTTATCCATGTGTAGTAAATAATATTAATAAGAAGACCATATTCTTGTTGGCTTCTTTGCACTCAGTAAAAAAGTAAAAACCTAGGCTAATATAGACACCCCCAACAAATGTTGGTGAAACAAACATTGTTTAGTAGTGATACATGAAGGAAGTAATTCAGAAAGCAAAGCCAGAACAATATAACAATGAAACAAAAAGGAATGTTAGAATTCTGCCACACTTATGTACATGATCTCATAAAGATGAAACAATTATGACCAGTGCTAGACCTGAAGACCTAATTTGAAATCAGACGTAAAAGTTTTAAAGGCTACAGGGCAACTTCATTGCACTGGGTGTGATCCCATCTTGATCTCTTTCCTACAGGGTGGCCTGCCAAAATCTGGAGATTAAGTGAAAATGTGTGACTGTTGTTGGGATTATATTGTCTTTAATCAGTTTGCATATTTAAGTAACCAGTTATTTACTATGTTCGTGACAAAAATATTGTGATGACTTGAGAGATCTCTTTAGAGAGACAGAGAGAGAAGAGGGATCTCTTTAGAGAGAGAGAGAAGAGAAGAGAGATCCGGCAACAAAACAATTCTTGTTTTATTCCTTGCTTTATTTTCTTTCTTGTTCTTCTTGTGATAATTCTGAGTAGAAGCTTAATGATGTGATTTATGAGGTTGGTTGTTTGAAAATCTTTGCATTCAATTGCTCCTGGTCTTTTTGGTACAGCTATAATACACAGATTTCAGCATATCACTAGGTATATATCCACTGTTGTAAATATCATTCAACATTTTGGTTAATATTTCTTCTCCAAATTCTCCCAGTACTTTTAATTCTTCTATAGTGACTCCATCTGGCCCAGCTGTTTTTTCATTCTACATATGTTTTGTAGCGTCCATGACTTCTTTTAGAATAGATGGCCATTCTAAGTTACTTTCTCTGCTCTTTCTTCATCACACAACTCTCTTATATTCTTAGCCCATCTCTGTATTATAGCAACTTCTTCCAATAATATCTTTCCCGTTTTTGATTTCAATCATCCTGTGTTTACTCTTTTCTTCCTGTGAGCTCACTGATTTGGCTGTGTGTATTTTTGGTATCTTTAATAGAATTTAATTCACTTTTGTTGCACTGCTTGTTCAGCCAATTTTCTTTTGCCTTTATGCTTTTATCTCTTATTTCTGTATTTATTTGATCATACTCTTGTTAGTCATTTTTAATTTGTCTTTTGTCCTTCAGATTCAAGATTTCGTCAGTCATCCATGTTTTCTTAGTTTTTAATTGTTTGTCTAATAATATCTCATTGTTTGATGAATGGAGTCTTTAGCATTTCCCATTTTCATTTATACAGTCTTGTTACTATTGCATTGTACATATTTTTCACAATCACTCTATCGTTCTTGAATTTCTTTATCTGCTTTTAGGACTTCTTTATTAAGTCTCTTGTTCTTAACCTCTTCAGTCTTAATTTTTGTTTCCATATAGTGTTACATGTTCACTTTTACAGTCAGCGTCAGGCATTGTCTTAACATTTATTAATATTTTTCTGATTCTTGTATTAAGTATGTAGTCAATCTGGTTACTGGGACAACTATTGCTACTTCTGTCACATAGAAAGATATCTAGAAGTACTAAAGCAAATTTCATGAGAACTATTTCTTGGCCGACATTAGGCTACCAGTGTCAAACATGGACGCTTATTGCAACTAATGAGCTCAAAATAAAAACAGAGATAAGATGCCTTAGAAAAGCTGCAGGAGTAACAGTGAGAGATGGAATTAGGAACAGGGACATTAGAAGATGGCTGTGTCTGAAACCAGTCATGGACTTCATTATAAAACAACAGATTAAATTGTTTGGCCACTTCACATAATGCCCTGGTACCATCTGCCACAAAGAGCCACACTGAAGAAATGTAATGGGTACAGAGCAAGGGGAAGACCATGTAAAATTTTGTGATTGTATCAAGAACAACCTTAGATGAATAGAACATGAATACCAACTTACAAACATTAGAAAGAGCACATAAAAGATCTTTACATCTCCCCAACACTTCACCGAGGTAAAAGGAGGAAGAGGAGAAGAAGAAGGTTTGCCTTTTATATTGACCATAGTCTAAAATACACCATTACAATTAATTGATTTAGCTGTTTTTTTCATTAAATAGTAGTCCTATTTCATGTTTATCACCTTTTTTATGTTTATCACCCCCTGAATATATTATTGTGTGCTTGTCTGTTATTACTTTACTGTATCCCTTCCACCACATCTCACTAATACCTAAGGTATTCATTTTCATATTTTTCATTTCTCTTATCTGGTGTATAAGAGATTACGAATGCAATTCGTAATCATGCATATCGTGTTTGAAACACAGCTGTGGGTGAGTTGGAAGCCAACCGTCTTGGTTTCCGTACAATGATACGAGTGCTAGTCTTTGAGAAATCAGTGGCAAACTAATGAATATAAACTTGTCAAGAAATCACAGACCGCCATCGTAATGTTCTGTAAAGGTTAGACAGCCATTTCCGACTGTAAGGACAAGTGAGTGCCCTGTTCTGTTCAGCTGCAGACATGCCCACTTATCCCTGTCTTTTATTCTTGTTTTCTATTTTTGTTAGTACACCAAATATTTGTTGATGTTGGTGAAATCACTATAGTTCACACACCCCGGGATGGTTAACCCGGTCAACAAATGCCCGCAGAAGTCGGATGTGTCGGCCGAAAGGTGCAAATATCACAGCTCTACTGTAAACATGCACAACACAATTACATCCAAAAATATTCCGGATGAACGCAGCAGCAGAAGAAGTTCACAAACCAAATATTTACTGATGTTGGTGAAGTCATTATAGTTCACAAACCAAATTGTTGTTGATGTTGGTGAATTCACTATAGCTCATAAACCAAATATTTGGTGATGTTGGTAAAGTTATTATAGTTCACAAACCAAATTTTTGTTGGTGTTGATGAAGTCACTTTAGTTCACAAACCAGATATTTGTTGATGTTAGCGAAGTCACTATAGTTCACAAACCAGATTTGGTTGATTTAGTTAAAATACAATATTTTCTGTACATGTTATATAGGGGGATCATGGTCTGGAAACCAAGGTTGCATCGGAAGAGTACAAAATGGTTCTTGTGGTTCGGACAGACTTGACAATGGGCAAAGGGAAAGTTGCAGCACAGGTATGTTGTCAGTTATGTTTTTGTTGTATAAAATTCCTATTGGACGTCAATGTCCTAAGACAGCCATTAACAGCTTTCTCTGACTCTGATCTGTTGAATTCCATTAACTCTTGGGAAGTTAATGTGGTTTTCCCTTGACTTCCACGTCTACATGAGGCTATGTTATGCTTGCCTTTGACATAAATTTCTGACTCTCAAGACAAGTGAGTGCCCTGCATTGCTAAGTTGCAGAGTTGTCCACTTATCCCTGTGGTTATTAAGTCCCCATGGCTGCATTTGCCACACTGTGGTGGGTTTCCAATCCTTCACCGCATGGAGGTGCAGTTGGATTTATCTCTTCACCAAGTTATGAGACCATGATGGCATTTCCCAAACTAGAGGCTAATGAAAGTAGAATATTAGTTAGATACAAATTAGATTTGAAAGAGACAGTGTTCTTTGGTCATGTATTGAGAAGTGAGGCATTGGAGAAGATTTGGACAATGAAAGATCAGTGGTAGAAGAGGCAGACAGAGAAATTATGCTGGATGACATAAGACAGTTGAATTCAGGAATAGCTTCCGGAAATTTTATCCATAACACCAAGAACCGACATCTATGAAGGTACTGAATGCTTATGCCATTTTACATGGCACAAGATGATGGTAATTGTATAAACAAGTTTGTTAATAATGGTGCTGAAGAAGAAGTAGATGATTTCTGCAATGAAGCAACCATAAATTACAACATTATCAACACGGAGATTTGTATCATTGCTATTTTGATCAATTCTGAGGATTACACCCACTTGCCTCATCCATTGTCACACTGTTGTCACATGTTTGTCACACAGTTGTTGATTGGCTGGTGAATCATCTTGAAGACTGAGCTTGAACGCCTGATATACTGACCTTCAGATCAGCTAGGAACCATGCACAGGGCTTGCATCTGTCAGAGGGAGGTTGGTGTAGAGACTTTCCCCTCTCCACCCGGTACCAAAATACCATTATCTTGGGGACTATGTTGCAGTGCTCTCCTACCCCTTTCCAAGCTAAGAAATCAGCATTGTGTGCAAGACCGGTACAGAGACTTGAAATCTGCAGAGAGACATATTAGAATGTAACCAGGTCAAGAAACAGCAGTGGCTGGTGATTAAGTCTGGGTTGGTCATGTGTGAAATAGCAACAGATACAACAGCTTGAGTTGGTTGAGTGTTTATGCTCCAGTGTGGGGATACAGATCAGAAGTAGAAGCCATGTACATATTATAAACAGTTAGTTTGTCTTTAATTGAGGTTTCTGAGGGTCAGTATTGTGCTGGGAGTGTTCTCTGTAAATCTTGTTGCTGTAAAATATGCTCTGCTGTCAATTTGGATTGTTCACACACATTTAAAATTAGGTACAATTTGCCGTTTGTAGTAATGGTGACTTTCAGTGGCCTGGTAGCTAAGGTCTTATATGGAGATTTGCACTAAACTTGACCTCCTATCTTATATGGGATTTACACTAAACACGACTTACTATCTTATTTAGGATTTGAACTGAACTTGACCTACTATTTTATATGGGATTTGCACTGAGCTTGATCTGCTATCTTATATGGGATTTGCACTGAGCTTGATTTAGTTTAGTTTAGTTTAGTTTAGTCGTTGGATCAACATCACGGCACACGTTTAACCCATAAGTGCTCCGTTTTCCTCCTAACTCAAACCTGAGTCTGGCAAAACTCAGCTCAATTCACGAACTCAGTTGCATCGGCGAGGATCCTGAAATGCTTTGGGTAGATTTTTAACTCGAAATTTTGCCCGGGCAACGCCTTTAGGCTACTCTTTTTCGATTTCCAACTGCCAAGGGATTGTTTACGTGTGCAACAATACACACGGGCGTCCGATCTCACTACCCAGAGACCAGGGGAAATTTTATTACATGGAAGTCCAGGTGGATGTTTTAAATAAATCCCGGTCCCCACTGGTGCTTGAACCCGGGACCTCCAGCACTCGAGGCGGACACCATACCTCGAGACCACTCAGCCCCCCCCCCCACTGAGCTTGATTTACTATCTTATATGGGATTTTCACTGAGCTTGACCTACTATCCAAATTACAGATGGGTAAGAGATCTCAGGGTCGGCCTCTACTACGATACAAAGATGTGTGTAAGCGGGACATGATTGATACAGGCATTGATAGTGCACATTGGGAGCAAGTCACCGCTGAACGTGTTGCATGGAGGACAAATATCAGAAATGGAATAAAGACAAAGGAGAAAATTATTGCAGATAAGTCACACACCGAGTGTGTGAGACGTAAGATGGTGCATGATGGTGGAAATGACCACATGTTCACATGCACCCACTGTGAACGGACATTTACATCGCGAATTGGCCTTATCAGTCACATTTACTACTGCCATAGGTAAAAGTTATTATGCCTTTTTAAAGCACAAACTATCGTCTGTCAAGACGGCAAGGTGCCAACGTAATGACCTACTATCTTATATAGGATTTGCACTGAACTTGACCTTTTATATAATGTCTCCAGTGTGCCCATGCAGCTGTTGGAGCAGTCGAGAAGCTGGCCTATGTCAACATGGCCGCCCTTAGACACTGGCAAACTCATGGACAGCCTAAAGTTGTGCTCAAAGTGGATGGCTTGGAAGCTCTGTAGGTTTTGTTGTGTTGAAAATAGAAAGTATCTTATGCCATAAGTCACTATAATTGAATATCAGAACAAAAATTAGTCGGTTGCATTTTCTTTACAAAACATCACAGTCAACCCCAACATTTTTTTGCTGTTTGTGATTTACAAGGCAAGTTTACATTCATTGATTTGCTATTACTTTCTGAATGACCGAAGCTCATACCATTGTTAAAAATCAACACAATGCAGTCAGCTTCCAAATCACCTGAAGCTGATTTTGAGGGAAGTATGTGGGATTGTGAATCACGATCGCTACCCCTTCGCCACATATGCTGGCCAGAGAGAACTAATATTTTATATACAACCTGCTTTTCTGTACAGCAGTGAATCATGGAAGTGAACATAACTCATTAGAAAGAGCTTGGAGGCAATGGAAATGTGGTTGCTGAGACGAAGGTTGCGAATACCTTGGACTGCCAGTGTAACTAACGAGTGTCTGGACTAGGTTAATGAAAGTAGAAGGTTATATACAAATATGAGGGGCACTTCAAATGGAAACTTTAAAAGTGTGATAGAAATTACACTAACCATGTCGTTTTCTTGTGACCTGTCAATATTGTTAAGGATGTCAAGAGAGTTAGGCATGTGACATCACGATGCAGATGAACATGGTGACTCATAAATAGAGTGTAAAGATGGCTGTCCCACTCTTGACATGCACACAAGAGGAGCAGCGTTCTGTTATCTGTTTTTTAATGAGTGAAGGGGTGAAACCTATAGAAATTCATTCGGCGAATGAAGGTCCAGTGTGGTGATGCATGCCTGTCAATCCAGCAAGTGTATGAGTGGAGTAGGAAGTTTTCGACCCGCAATTAAATCCAAACGATGTGAACGTCTGAGTAAAGGTGTCCTTTTGCAACATGACAATGCGCAATCCCTCATACTCCCCATGCATTGGTTGAAATCTTTGAAAACTTACACTTTCAGTGTGTACCACATCCCCTGTTCTTGCCAGACCTAACCCCAAGTGATGTCCACCTGTTTGGACATCTCAAAGAGTCAAGTAACATTTCAGGTTTTTATTTGAAGCCTTCTCATATAAGAAGACAAACAATGTTCTTTGGTCATGTGATGAGAAGAGAGGAATTGGAATTGGCTGGGACTGACAGAGAGGAATTCTGTTGGATGGGCTGAAACAGAGGCATGGAGGAATGTCTTCATCACAATTGTTCCAGAAGACCAAGGCCGAAGATTTGTGGTGAAGCTTTAGTGTCAACTACAGGGCACATGATAATGATGATGAATATTCCCTTGTAACTTGTTTTCAGCTTAACCAGCCATATTTAAAATCTGTGACCATTTGACCTTTCTTTTTAAAGAGCTGACCTAGACCGGGCAGCAAAGTCAAAGAGTATCACCACTTGCCTGATCAGTGATGCTGGACGGACACAGATTGCTGCAGGGTCAAAGACAGTGCTAGCTATAGGACCAGGTGACCGTTTTTGTTTCAGCTGTGATACATTTATTTAGGTTAAAGTTATTACGGAAGATTCACAAGTAAAGATGTTTCAGCTGTGAAACATTTGTATAGGTTAAAGTCATTATAGAAGATTCACAAGTAATGATTCCTCCGAAGTCGGAGAGTGTCTGCCTGTACGGCGAGGAACCACCAGTCTGCACACCAATAAGCCAGACATGGGACAACGGATACTCACGCAAAACTCAGGTCCTGTATGACATCACACTGATGTTGGACAACAGGATGCCTTCATCCGACATACAGGACTTGGAGCTCAAGCCAACGAACACAAGCAAGCAAGCACAAGTAATGATGTTTCGGTTGTGTCTACAGAATTTAAATTAGGTATGTGTGTGGGTATTTAAGCAGGTAGGTGGATAGATAAATGGGTGGGTGGACATACTTAAATAGGTGGCTGGACAATTGTCCAGTGGGTTTGTCTTGTGCCAGTTGTCTAGTGGGTCTGTCTTGTGACAGTTGTTTAGTGGGTCTGTCTTGTGGCATTTGTCTAGTGAGTCTGTCTTGTGACAGTTGTTTAGTGGGTCTGTCTTGTGGCATTTGTCCAGTGGATCTGTCTTGTGACATTTGTCTAGTGGGTCTGTCTTGTGCCAGTTGTCTAGCGGGTCTGTCTAGTGACAGTTGTCTAGTGGGTCTGTCTAGTGACAGTTGTCTAGTGGGTCTGTCTAGTGACAGTTGTCTAGTGGGTCTGTCTAGTGACATTTGTCTAGTGGGTCTGTCTAGTGACAGTTGTCTAGCGGGTCTGTCTAGTGACAGTTGTCTAGCGGGTCTGTCTAGTGACAGTTGTCTAGCGGGTCTGTCTAGTGACAGTTGTCT
The DNA here is from genome assembly GCA_014155875.1 of Cepaea nemoralis. Taxonomy (NCBI): domain Eukaryota; kingdom Metazoa; phylum Mollusca; class Gastropoda; order Stylommatophora; family Helicidae; genus Cepaea; species Cepaea nemoralis. The sequence goes on from JACEFZ010021879.1 coordinate 79,781, forward strand.
ATCGGGTCTGTCTAGTGATAGTTGTCTAGCGGGTCTGTCTAGTGACAGTTGTCTAGCGGGTCTGTCTAGTGACAGTTGTCTAGCGGGTCTGTCTAGTGACAGTTGTCTAGCGGGTCTGTCTAGTGACACTTGTCTAGCGGGTCTGTCTAGTGACACTTGTCTAGCGGGTCTGTCTAGTGACAGTTGTCTAGCGGGTCTGTCTAGTGACAGTTGTCTAGCGGGTCTGTCTAGTGACACTTGTCTAGCGGGTCTGTCTAGCGACAGTTGTCTAGTGGGTCTGTCTAGTGACAGTTGTCTAGCGGGTCTGTCTAGTGACAGTTGTCTAGTGGGTCTGTCTAGTGACAGTTGTCTAGCGGGTCTGTCTAGTGACACTTGTCTAGCGGGTCTGTCTAGTGACAGTTGTCTAGTGGGTCTGTCTTGTGGACATGTGGGTCTTCTAGTGCCAGTTGTCTAGTGGGTCTATCAAGTGACAGTTGTCTAGTGACAGTTGTCTAGTGGGTCTGTCTAGTGACAGTTGTCTAGCTGGTCTGTCTAGTGACAGTTGTCTAGCGGGTCTGTCTAGTGACAGTTGTCTAGTGGGTCTGTCTTGTGACAGTTGTCTAGCGGTAGTGTCTTGTGACACTTGTCTAGCGGGTCTGTCTATTGACAGTTGTTTAGCGGGTCTGTCTAGTGACACTTGTCTAGCGGGTCTGTCTTGTGACAGTTGTCTAATAGGTCTGTCTATTGACAGTTGTCTAGTGGGTCTAATGGAAATAATAAATAATAACCTTGCCACTGCTGGATTTTCTTGGCAGAGGAACTCAATCTGACACGGGACCGCCAGTTGTGTAAGTTATTACTTCAACTCAAGATGCCACGTGTCTGAAAGAATAAGAGCACTCTTTTGAACTTCTCATGTGCTGATAGTGGGTTTGGCATGATGGGTAGTAAGTTGTCTTGGGTGAGTGACTGATGATTCAGTCAAAATGTGTATGGATTACATAACCTCTATACCAGCATTTTGACTTCTTGTTCAGAAAGCAATGGCATACTCATCATCATCATGTGCTGTGCTGATAACCGTGGGTGGTCACATTTCACCATCTCACATGATTACCAGTCTTGGATCATCTCTGTGATCTTGTCTCGATTGTGCAGTGTAGTCAGCCATCTAAATATTCACCTCTCTGGCTTCCCCTTGTTCTTTTCCCTTCAGTCTTATCAGTTGTCATCAAGTTCTTCAATTTATTTCTTCTCATGTGCCCAAAAAGATCTTACCTGTTTATGTTTAATTTCTCTAATCATTTTGCAGCTTTCATTTTCCACTTGTAGGATTGACTCAATGGTTTTTCTGTCTGCCTATGTTATTCTTTGCATTCTCCTCAGAAACCACATTTCCACTACCACTGGATGTTTTTCATCTTGCCTGCTCATTGTCTACGTTTCACACCCAAACAAAAATACAGGTTCAGTGTAACACTCTTTCTTTTGTCTCATTGCAACAATGGCAAACTCCATCCATCCATCCATCATGTGCAATGCAGACAAGCGTGGGCGGTCATGTTTTGTCATCTGACTCATCACCAGAGTTGTGGATTAGCTCCGTGTTTCTGTCTCGACCATTCCATGTGGCCAAGCCATCCAGGTATTTGCTTCTCTGTCTTCCCCTTGGTCTCTTCCATTCAATCTTGCCAGTTGTCACCGAGTTCTTCAATATTTTTCTTCTCATAACTTGCCCACAAAGCTTTGACTGTCTACGTCTAATGTCTCTAATCAGTTTACGATCTTCATTTGTTACTTGGACTTGTTCATTAGTTTTTCTGTCTGTCCATGGTATTCTTTGCATTTTCCTCATAAACCACATTTCCACAGCCAGCCATCAGATGTTTTTCAGCTTGTCTGCTCATTGTCCATGCTTCACATTCATACAAAAGTACAGGTTCTATGTAGCACTTCAACACTCTTTTTCTCATTTCAATTGATATCTTTTTATTGGCCAGTATGTTTTTCATCTTGCAAAAGGTAACCTTCGCAATGGCTATTCTTGTTCTAATCTCTTCAAGGCATCTCCCATCAGATGTTATGACTGTTCTGAGATAACTGTACCAATTCACTTGTTTAAGAATATGCCCATTTACGTGCATATTACATTGTGGCATTTCCTTCTTCCCTGTGACGACTATAATCTGTGTCTTCTTACTGTTTAATTCTAACCCTAGTTGTTCACTGTGTGCAACAACTGCATCTACTAAATGCTGCAGGTCCTGTTCATTGTCTGCAATCAAGACTGTATCATCTGCATATCTAATGTTATTGATGTATCGTCCCCTAATGTTGATTCCTTCCATATCTTCTATATTTCTGAAAATATTTTCACTGTACAGGGAGAAAAGATCTGGAGACATTACACATACTTGTCTCACACCTCTCGTAATAGGCTGATATTGACCTACTTCATTATCAATTCTTATGGCAGCTTGTTGTTTCAAATATATGGTTTTTACAAATCTAAGGTCTTTTCCATCAATTTGTAAATCTTCAAGCATCCTTATCATGGCAAACTACTGAATGCAAAATTTCCCAGAAAATCAACCAAGGTTTAATTGTAGCTTCCTGCAGAGGACATGCAACATTAAATAAAAATCATTTATCTCAACACCCAGAGATGTAGTTAAATAATACCTTACCCCATAGAAAAGCAATCACAAACAAGTCTTTAAAGGGCTGGGCTTTATTTGGTTGAGGACCTATTCGTCTTTGGGAGACAGAGGAAGAAGAATAGTTAAATAAACTGGGATAGGAGGTCAGCATGGCTGAATAGATAAGACAGCTCGCCCTTAAACAGCTGGTGTGATGATGGCAAGGTAGCGGGTTCAACCGCTACGCCAGTCAGTTGGACTGAAATGTTGACGTCTCATCCTTGACTTGGGGACATTAATTACAAGTACCTTGGAAGCTGGAGTAGGTTTTCCTGATGGAGAGGAACACTGGCAATAAGGAAAGCTAGCCCACACACCGACATCAGCTCATTGCGCTAGAAGTAATAGCATGTGTACAGACTAGGCTTGAATAAAATGCCAGCGAAGAAAGAAAAAACAAAAAAAAAACAACAGCTGATAACAAGTTTTTGTATTTTACTTTTCTTTTCAGGACCCATCAGTGTGATAGACCAGATTACAGGACATCTTAAATTATTGTAATATTTGTTGCTGTGTATATGATTGTATTGTTCATCATGGATATTCTAGCATGCCTGTAAACACCAGTGTTGTGTAGTTGACTTTTCATTGCTATTAGAGCCTGGTACGACATGTCTAATTTGGTGAATGTGTTGGTTGCTTTGGATATGTCTAATTTGGTGAATGTGTTGGTTGCTTTGGTTTAATTAAGTATCACTTTCATTGCACGCAGATATCACCTTAAGTGCTCCCATCTTCTCCAATATATCATCATCATCAAGTGCCTTGCCAGCTGGCATTGGTGATCATGCTTTTCCACAAATTGCTGTCTGTGACGGTATGGATCAATTCTTGTGTTGACTCCCTTTAAGTGTAATGACACAAACCTGTCAAGAATTTTCTCTCACTGTCGTCCTCTGTCTCTCTTTTCACAAGTCTTTTTGGTTGTCACAACATGTTTCAGTTTTTGTCTTCTCATAATATGGCCAAAAATTTAGGGCTGTCTCTTTCTGATGTTTGTAATAAGTTTGTCTTTGTGACTTAGCATTCCTCAAAATGTCCGGATTGCTCATTTTGGCTGCACACTAATTTTCAATATTCTTCTATAAAACCACAATTCTTAGACTTTTAGGAATGTTTTTGTCTGTTTACTAAATGTCCAGGATTCATAGCCGTAGGTTAAAACTGGTTCTATGTAACATGTAAAAACTGTATTTGTAACTTCCAATGACAAAGACTTATTGCATAAAATGTTCATCATTTGATAGAATAAAGATTTTGCTTGTCCTATTCTATTCTTTATATTTGTGATGCATCGTCCAACTGAAGTTATCCAATGCCTGGATATTTGAATTTCTGCTCTTGCCCCAAAATATCGTCATTTACTTTAATTGCACATTTAAGCACAATCTGTTTCTTTGAAATCATCATAGCTTCTGTCTTCCATTATTCAAACAAAGGTGCATAGATCATACAAGGAGAATCTCGTCATAGTGTATTAACTCTTCAGCCTCTGTGATGTGTGTACATGAATCACCCATGCTAGCAATATTTCTTTTGTGTGTAGTTTTGAAATTCAAACTGAATTGTGGTCTATTCAGCCTGCTGTATTTCATTTCAAACTGCTGAAGGATTGTTAGCCTGTGCAACATTTGGTCATATTTGTAGCACAGGGGCAGACTGCAGAAATCTACTCGAGAGGTGTATTATGGTGCAGACAAACACAGGAATTTTTAGTTGCATGCTAAAACAGCATATTTGGCAGCTGATGTTGAAGAATAAATGTAGGAACAACACAGAATAATTATCAAGAAATCACTATCATCCAGTCATTGAAAATTAGCTGTATAGTTTTGTTTAAAAGGATCCTTTTAATTCCATGGGATACCTCATTAAGTGCTCCAATCTAGCCCTATAAATCAATATGGGAATCTCAGCACAGTGCACAAACTTCGTAGCTCTGAAGGTGATCTAGATGTATGTGTACCAGAATTGTACATAATTCTATTGCAATGAGTCTTCAATATTCTGCATCTTCCTGTTTGTCTTCCTCTTGCATGCTTGTCCTTTGCTCTTCCCTTTGGAACAGTTCTCAATAGAGAGATTAAGGGTTAAATTCAAGAATATCAGCTTCATTGCACCGGGTTATATCCCATATGACTCGGTCTTCTTTCTGCAGAGAGCACCTGCCGAAAGTGTCTGACAAAGCACAAACTCCTTAGCTTCTGTTGAAATATTACATCTGTGAACTGAACGACAGTCCTTAAATGAACCCATTAATCCTCGCAAAGTGAAGCAGGCAGCCTGACCATCGTCACTGAGACCCCTCACTCAACGGGGATGTATGTCTGAAGCATTTCAACTCATTAACGCCCAGATTGAAAGACATGCTGTTGTGTCTGTGAATTAATTTACTTGCATGTTTCAGTCAGAAGTCAGTCAGTAACTTCAGCCGTAGTTTGTCAGTTAGTGGGGTATCAGAGTACATTTGCTTGTGACATTTGACGTTTGCTTGAGTTGCCACTTAAAATATTTGACTCTGTAGCCATGTTTTTGAAGTTTGGCTCTGACTTATGATAGATAAAAAGTTGATGGTTTAGTTTTGATCGCGTTTAGTAATGCTTGCCTTTAAAATATTGGCAAGGTGATTGGCAAAATTAATTTACAATTGACAATAAAGGCTTTGGAGCAAATTTTAGATTTCTAGCTTGATTCCTACAAGTAATACACAAGCACTCTTTTACACACCCTTAGGCACATTGGGCATATGTGCACGCCTTAAGGCACATTGGGCACATGGTCCCTGACCCACATTTGTATATACCAACCAGCACTTGATGACTGATGTGATCAGCAGCATGCCGGCCGCTTTTACTTTGCAAGACATTTCCTGGTACACATTTTAGTCTGTATCGAAGTGGGAACGCAGATCAGTTTAAGAAATGCGACCTGATGCAGACGTGAACTCATGACCACCATGCCGGCAGCTGAGCATCTAGCTACTACGCTAGCACGGAAGAATTTGGACCTGCGTAGGTTGTATAGGGTGTATTTTTAATGACTGCAGTGTTTGAAAATATTGCTGGTCCAAGTTTTGTATTCACCCTCTGTAAAGTTCATGCAACATAATAGGTAAATACAAAACTTGTACCAGCAATATTTCAAAACACTGCACAGTCATTAAAATTACACCCTGTAATATCAGTGAGTGTAAGAGTTTTAAAAGAGCCTAAAAGGCAAGAGGATTGATTTCATTACACTGGGTTTTACCCCATATGGCCTGGTCGCTTTCTGCAGGGTGTCCTGCAGAACTCCGGAGCTCCAATGACCTTTCACCCTTATCAGAGAGGGCTAAGTATTTGATCTCATTAACCAACATCTCTATAAACAGACACAGTGCTACAATTCCTGAGCAGGACTACTGCTGCTCTTACTGCCTCCCCAACACCTCCGCCTCTTTTTCTGCCGCTTCCTCCCTCTTCTTCTTCTGATTTGTATGTACATCTTCAGATGTCAGTACAAAGTTAGTTGCATATCCTGTACAGTACATAGCAATCAACTCCAGCATTTAGTTTTGGCTGTTTGTGATTCCTGGGCAAGTTTACGTTCAGTAGTTTGCCATTGTTTTCTGAATGACCAGCACTCATACCATTTCATTAAAAACCAACGCAAGGCGGTCTGCTGCCACATTTGTGTTTCGAATGCAGTATGCGAGATTACGAACTGCGTTCGTAACCCTTTCACCACAGAGTCAGTACAGATATATCCAAAATTGCAGTCAGTTTGTGGACATTTCCATAGAAATGAAGTCTATTATCTCATCTTTAAGATTAGCATGCCTCTCTCCCTCTTTCTTCCTCTGTCTGTCTCTCTCTCTTAGGGGATGGGTGGGTAGAGGATGTGTGGGTGGGTAGAGGATGTGTGGATGGGTAGAGAATATGTGGGTGGGTGAGTGTGTGTAGGTTAGGAGATGGTGGGGGATGTTTGTAGGGGTGGGCTCGGGATCTGTGAGTGGGCTCGGGAAGATGGGAGATTATGTGGGTGGGTGCGGAATTTGTGTGTGGGTAGGTGCAGGATATGTGAATTGGCGGCGAGATGTGTGTGTGCATGGGGGATATGTGGCTGAGGAATGTGTGTTTGGTTGGGTGGTTGGAGGTGTGTGGGTGGAGGATATGGGATGGGTAGAGGATATGTGAGTGGGTGGGGAGATGTGTGGGTTGAGGAATGTATGTGTGCTTGGGGTGTGGGTGGATGGGATGTGTGGTGGGTAAGAGGTGTGTGTGGGTGGGGAGATGTGTAGGTGTAAGGATGTGGTGGATGGGTGCGTTATGTGTGGGGTTAGGTGGGGGAGTTGGAGTGAATGGGGGATGTGTGGGTGGGTGGTGGATGTGTCTCATAACATAGTAATATGCATTGTTTATGTTTACAAAATTCATTTAACAATGTTTTTTCCTATGCACTGTTGATGAAAGAAAGATGAGTGATTGGAAGGGCATTGATTGGAAGGATAAGACGGGCCTGCTGTCCAATTTGTTACCCTTTGAAAATAAAGTCTGTTCTCTCTCTCTCTCTCTCTCTCTCTCTCTCTCTCTCTCTCTCTCTCTCTCTCTCTCTCTCTCTCTCTCTCTCTCTCTCTCTCTCTCTCTCTCTCTCTCTCTCTCTCTCTCTCGCATGTTATGTAACACGCGAATCCATATGTTTGTGTATTCTCATCTGTCATATTATCAGTTAAATACCATTTGATTTTATCATGCATAATATAAACTCATGTTCATTACTGTAGTTTGAGTGAGTGAGTCAGTGAGTGTGAATGAGAGACAGAACGAGTGAGAGTGAATGAGTGAGCGGGAGAGTGAATGAGTGAACGGGAAAGTGAATGAGTGAGCGGGAGAGTGAATGAGTGAGCGTGAGAGTGAATGAGCGGAAGAGTGAATGTGTGAGCATGAGAGTGAATGTGTGTGTGTGTGTGTGAGAGAGAGAGAGAGAGAGAGCATCACTATTTTTACGTCACATACATTTTATGTACACATTTTTCTCCATGTTTAACATTTTTATGAGATTGCTCATGACAAGTGTCAGTGTATGTGTGTGAGTAAAGTGTGGGAGTTTGTTCATACTAGTTTCAATACTAACGTGAGACATTTTGTATGTGTCTAGATGTGAGGAAGTGTGAGTGTATGTGGAGGATGTGTGTGAGTGTGGGGATATGTGGGGGTGGGGTGTGTGTGGGTGGGGGTATGCATTTGGATGGGTTGGGGTGTGTGGGTTTTGGTGGGATGTGTGGATGGATGTGTGGGGGTGAAAGTAGGGGTGTTGGAATGGGTGTGGGGGATGTGTGTATGGGTGGAGGATATGTGTATGGGACGGATGCAGGGGATGTGTGTTTATGTGGGTGGAGATGTGTGGATGGTTTGAGGAAGTATGTGTGGGAGGCGGGGTTGTGTGGGTAGGGGATTGTGTTGGGTGGATTTGGGATCGAAGGGCGGGTGGGGAGAAGTGTATGGTGTGTGGGTTTGAGATATGTGTGCGGTGTGTTGGTGGGGGATGTGTGAATGATGTGTGGGTGGGGGGTATGTTTGTGGTGGTATGGGTGGAGGATAGTGTGTGGTGTGGGGGATGTGTGTGATGGGTGTGGGGAATGTGCGTATGGGTGGGGTATATGTGTGGGTGAGCAGGGGATTGTGGTGGTTGGGGGAAGTATGTGGGGGAGTGTGGGTGGGAGATGTGTGTATGTGGATGGGGAATGTGTGGGTGGGGGTGTGTGAGTGGCTTAGGGATGTGTAGGTGGGTGAGGGAGTTGTATGTGTCGGGGTGGGATGTGTGAGTGGGTGGAGGATGTGTGTGGGGGTAGGGGTATTGTGATCGAAAGATCTTTGGTTGGGAGTGGGTGGGGGTGTGTGGGTGCGTAGTGGAGGATGTATGCGTGAGGTGAGTGTGTGTTGGTGGACGGGTAGGGAATGCGTGTGTGGGTGGGTAGAGGTGTGTTGGTTGGTGATATTGTGTGGGTGAGGTATGTGTGTGTGGGTGGGGGACTTTTGTGGTGTGTGAGTGGGGGTATGTGGGGTGGATGGGTAAGGGTATCTGTGTGGATGTGGGTGGGAATATTGTGTTGTATCTGGGTGGGGGATGTGTGTGTGGTGTGTAAGTGGGGATGTGTTGGTGAGGGATATGTGTGTGTGGTGCGTGGGTTGGGAATAGTGCGTGGTAGGGGGTGTATGTGATGTGCGGGTGGGGGATTGTGTGGTGGGGGATTAGGTTAAGGCATGTGTGGGTGGGTGGAAGTTGTATGTGTGGGTGGTGGGGTGTGTGTGAGTGGATTGGGGATGTATGGGTGGTTAGGGAGATGTGTGTGTGTGTGTGTGGGGGGGGGGGGGTAGGGACATGTCAGTTGGTGGGGATGTGTGTGTATGGTTTGGGGATGTGTGAGTGGATGTGCGATGTGTGGGTTGGTGGGGGATTGTGTGTGTGGGTGGGGAATATGTTGTGGATGGAGATGTGGCTGGGGGATTGGTGGTTTGAGGTGTGGGTGGGGAGAGGATGTGGATGGGCGTGGGATGTGGATGGGCGTGGGATGTGTGGGTTGGTGGAGGAATGTTTGTGGGTGGCGAGTGTGTTTTGGTTGGGGGATCAGGTGAGGGCAGTGTGTGTGGGTGGGGGATGTGCGGGAGGGGGATGGGTCGGTTGGTGGGGTATGTATGTGTCCTCTTGGTGTGCGTGTGTGTCGGTAGGTGGGGGTGTTTATGTGTCCCTTGGTGCGCGTGTGTGTGGGTAGGTGGGGGTGTGGGTGGGGTGATGTATGGATAGGTGGGAGATGGGCCTCATAACATGGTAATTAGCCTTGTTTATGTTTACAACATTCATTTCACAATGTTTATTTTTCCTCCTATGTAAATGTATAATGCTCTTGATGAACGAAAGACGAGTGATTGGAAGGGCCGAATGTAAGACGGGCCTGCGCGCCCAATTTGTGACCCTAATAAAGTTGATTTGATTTGATTTGATTTCTCTCTCTCTCTCTCTCTCTCTCTCATCTCTCTCTCTCTCTCATCTCTCTCTCTCTCTCTCTCTCTCTCTCTCTCTCTCTCTCTCTCTCTCTCTCTCTCTCTCTCTCTCTTCCCTTTCTCAACAAAATAATAAAAAAGGCGTAAAAGAATGGCGACATTATTTTCACTACTACGTGTGATGCAGTTCTTCAAAACATCATGCGATATTTACATTGTCTTTGTTTTAAACTCGTGCCAGAGTTAGCATTTTGATTTATCATGAAGTAGTTTTATGAGAACAATGTAAAGAATATCATAGATTGACAGAAAAACGAGGGAGCAAGCTCTTCAAGAAACAAATAAAACTCGTAAAGTGAATAAAGAAATTAGTGGAGATTTGTTCGTTGTGGCTATGGAGAGAAATAGGCCGGACAGTGATGAGACATGTGGAACAACTGGTGAGAAAAAAGAGGCAAGGACGACAAAGAGATAAATATCCGGATCGCTTAGCCACATGGCTAAGAACACGGACTTGATCCGCGATTGGTGAACCGTGACCGCCCACGCTTATTGGCATGGTGCATGACGATGGTGCGTTTTGTAACACAGTTTGGTGATTGTTAAGTCTATTACATGGACAAGGCTGTAAGTGTGCTTACTACTTTTCCACCTCCTCTGCTTCCTACTACCACTACTACTGCCACCACAATAACAACTATTACTTCTACTACCCCTGCTACTCCTACTACTACTACCACCACCTCAACCACGACTACATCTATCAATACTGCTGCTTTGTATATTTTCCGGTGCCAAAATTAATGCTGTAAATGAACCCAAGGCCTATCCACGCCAACATGGAAGTACTATACTCGAGTTTCGCCCTCATTTGAGCTCGTCAGTAGTGCATATCCCTGACCGGATCCGGAAACAGTCCCGGATCACGCGTGTGAAGCGGGTGTGTAACCACGCGGCACACACTGGACACACCAAATTATCACAACAGAACATCACAACGCTACCCATCGTAGGCTATGCCCCAGGGTTGTGCTCAATATTTAAAATTCAAATCCCGAAACAACCACATAATCAATTGATTATTGCTCACTGGATTTAGGAGGCCTGGTGTTCCTTGCCAGTGAGAAGTCCTGATCGTTCGGGTCCCATCGATTGACGGACGTCGGTCGCGGCGATTGGGCAGTCTTGGGCATAGCCTACGATGGGTAGCGTTGTTATGTTCTGTTGTGATAATTTGGTGTGTGCCGCGTGGTTACACACCCGCTTCACACGCGTGATCCGGGACTGTTTCCGGATCCGGTCAGGGATATGCACTACTGACGAGCTCAAATGAGGGCGAAACTCGAGTATAGTGCTTCCATGTTGGCGTGGATAGGCCTTGGGTTCATACCAGAATGCGATCGGCGTTGCCGGTAGTGGGTTGTGCTCAATATTTAAAATTCAAATCCCGAAACAACCACATAATCAATGCTGTAAATATAAATAGTGAGGGGTGTTTGGCCGAGGCGTTGGTCAACTTGATTAACTCACGTAGAAGGACATATGTTCAAATGTCGCTGAGATTCCGGGTTTGAAAAAAAAAAAAAAGAAGAAAACCTGTAAACTTCGTGGCGACTGTTTTGGCAAGCAACCTTTATTTCACAATCTAGAAAGAAACTATCGAAGCGAGGCAAACCATTCTACACGAAACGTACCTTTCTCTACTTTACATACTCAGTCATCTTGTCATTTTCATTTACTGCCAATATAGTACCTTGCGGTGTATGGCAGAGGGGTCTTTGAGCCTGAGGAATTATGGCCGCCTGGTTAGTGCAGTCGCCGCGAACTGCGCAGGTTAGGGTTTTCTTTTTGCCCCAGGCAGAAAAAATATCCCACACCTTACGGAGGGATCGAACCCCGGTCACCTGAAGAAGAGTCCGGCGTTCTAGCCACTCGGCCAGCCGCTCCTTTACATACTCGGTGAGTCCGTAATAAATGCAGTGTGTTGCAGCGGTCTCTTCCAACCATAGGAAAGCTGCTGTCATTGCTTCCACCTCAAATTTTATGCTGGAGGTTGTAGTCTTATATGTCAGACTCTCCTTTTCCAAGCATTAGCCTTCGCTATGAAACCCCAGTCATTTCGTCTTCTCACCACAGACCCATCGGTTGAGATGACTATGCCACCTTGATGTGTGTTGTCCTGGATCAGTTGTTGCACTTCAAACTCTGTGTGGTTTGCTGCCCATTCTCCGCACTCACAACCCAGTGTTACTATTACAGTGTGCCAGTCCGTCATGTCTTCCGGTACTTCAACCCATTCTCTTTCTCGATTGATGGTCTCTAAATCACACACCTGACGTATAGATATTTCCGACTGTGCCATCCAGGACCTGCCTCTTCTCAGTCTGTGACCCTTGACCATATCCATGGCTTCATGCAGGGGGTGATCCCTATCTGCAGCGACCCTCAGGTACCATTTGGCTTGAAGGACCCCGTGCCTGTTGATGCATAAATACAAACGGAAAGAAGCATGGACAGGCTGATATAATCAACACCTTGCGGACTAGTGTAGGGCATACCGATGCGATTCTAACGCTAGTCCGACTACACCAGCCGGGAGTGAAGCCTGATGAAGCACGTTAGTACCACCTACGAGGTCAACTGAGGGGATACCAACTCGTAATGGGAAGAGTGACCAGATATTCTTTGGAGTGGCTGATGCATCAGAAGACTGAGCAAGCTTGAGAATACCCAACATGCAGAGACATCGCTCGACATAACACACTTAGGAGACTATCTCTATTAGTGTAAAATATTCTATTGTCATTAGTCTTTTATCTCTGAAGTCGGAGTGGGTTTGCCTGATGGCGAGGGACACTAGTAATAGAGAAAGCTAATCCATACTCACAACTCAGTCTAGTGCACTAGAAGTAGTAGCAAGTGTATGGACTACGCTTGAGTTCAAAGCCAGCGAATTAAAAAAACATGTTCTATTTCAGGCACTGGCCGTATTTGACCAATGGAGACTATCTCTATTGGGGTAAAATGTTCTACTTTTATTAGTCTATTCCAGGCACTGACCGTATTTGACCAAAGGAGACTATCTCTATTGAGGTAAAATGTTCTACTTTTATTAGTCTATTCCAGGCATTGGCCGTATTTGACCAAAGGAGACTGTCTCTACTGGGGTAAAATGTTCTACTTTTATTAGTCTATTCCAGGCACTGACCGTATTTGACCAAAGGAGACTATCTCTATTGAGGTAAAATGTTCTACTTTTATTAGTCTATTCCAGGCACTGACCGTATTTGACCAAAGGAGACTATCTCTATTGAGGTAAAATGTTCTACTTTTATTAGTCTATTCCAGGCACTGGCCGTATTTGACCAAAGGAGACTATCTCTATTGGGGTAAAATGTTCTACTTTTATTAGTCTATTCCAGGCACTGGCCGTATTTGACCAAAGGAGACTATCTCTATTGAGGTAAAATGTTCTACTTTTATTAGTCTATTCCAGGCACTGGCCGTATTTGACCAAAGGAGACTATCTCTATTGGGGTAAAATGTTCTACTTTTATTAGTCTATTCCAGGCACTGGCCGTATTTGACCAAAGGAGACTGTCTCTACTGGGGTAAAATGTTCTACTTTTATTAGTCTATTCCAGGCACTGGCCGTATTTGACCAAAGGAGACTATCTCTATTGGGGTAAAATGTTCTACTTTTATTAGTCTATTCCAGACACTGACCGTATTTGACCAAAGGAGACTATCTCTATTGAGGTAAAATGTTCTACTTTTATTAGTCTATTCGAGGCACTGGCCGTATTTGACCAATGGAGACTATCTCTATTGGGGTAAAATGTTCTACTTTTATTAGTCTATTCCAGGCACTGGCCGTATTTGACCAAAGGAGACTGTCTCTATTGAGGTAAAATGTTCTACTTTTATTAGTCTATTCCAGGCACTGGCCGTATTTGACCAAAGGAGACTGTCTCTATTGGGGTAAAATGTTCTACTTTTATTAGTCTATTCCAGGCACTGGCCGTATTTGACCAAAGGAGACTATCTCTATTGAGGTAAAATGTTCTACTTTTATTAGTCTATTCCAGGCACTGGCCGTATTTGATCAAAGGAGACTGTCTCTACTGGGGTAAAATGTTCTACTTTTATTAGTCTATTCCAGGCACTGGCCGTATTTGACCAAAGGAGACTATCTCTATTGGGGTAAAATGTTCTACTTTTATTAGTCTATTCCAGGCACTGACCGTATTTGACCAAAGGAGACTATCTCTATTGAGGTAAAATGTTCTACTTTTATTAGTCTATTCCAGGCACTGACCGTATTTGACCAAAGGAGATTATCTCTATTGGGGTAAAATGTTCTACTTTTATTAGTCTATTCCAGGCACTGGCCGTATTGACCAAAGCGACTGTCTCTACTGGGGTAAAATGTTCTACTTTATTAGTCTATTCCAGGCACTGCTGTATTTGACCAAAGGAGACTATCTCTATTATTTGGGGTAAATGTTCTACTTTTATTAGTCTATTCCAGGCACTGACCGTATTTGACCAAAGGAGACTGTCTCTATTGGGGTAAAATGTTCTACTTTTATTAGTCTATTCCAGGCACTGACCGTATTTGACCAAAGGAGACTATCTCTATTGGGGTAAAATGTTCTACTTTTATTAGTCTATTTCAGGCATGGCTGTATTTGACCAAAGGGACTATCTCTATTGAGGTAAAATGTTCTACTTTTATTAGTCTATTTCAGGCACTGACCGTATTTGACCAAGGAGACTATCTCTATTGGGGTAAAATGTTCTACTTTTATTAGTCTATTCCAGCACTGACCGTATTTGACCAAAGGAGACTATCTCTATTGGGTAAAATGTTCTACTTTTATTAGTCTATTCCAGCACTGACCGTATTTGACAAAGGAGACTATCTCTATTGAGGTAAAATGTTCTACTTTTATTAGTCTATTCAGGCACTGACCGTATTTGACCAAAGAACTATCTCTATGAGGTAAAATGTTCTACTTTTATTAGTCTATTCCAGGCACTGACCGTATTTGATCAAAGGAGACTATCTCTATTGAGGTAAAAATGTTCTACTTTTATTAGTCCTATTCCAGGCACTGACCGTATTTGACCAAAGGAGACTATCTCTATTGGGGTAAAATGTTCTACTTTATTAGTCTATTCCAGGCACTGACCGTATTTGACCAAAGGAGACTATCTCTATTGAGGTAAAATGTTCTACTTTTATTAGTCTATTCCAGGCACTGACCGTATTTGACCAAAGGAGACTATCTCTATTGAGGTAAAATGTTCTACTTTTATTAGTCTATTTCAGGCACTGGCCGTATTTGACCAATGGAGACTATCTCTATTGAGGGAAAAATGTTCTACTTTTATTAGTCTATTCCAGGCACTGGCCGTATTTGACCAAAGGAGACTATCTCTATTGGGGAAAAATGTTCTACTTTTATTAGTCTATTCCAGGCACTGGCCGTATTTGACCAAAGGAGACTATCTCTATTGGGGTAAAATGTTCTACTTTTATTAGTCTATTCCAGGCACTGGCCGTATTTGACCAAAGGAGACTATCTCTATTGGGGTAAAATGTTCTACTTTTATTAGTCTATTCCAGGCACTGACCGTATTTGACCAAAGGAGACTATCTCTATTGAGGTAAAATGTTCTACTTTTATTAGTCTATTCCAGGCACTGGCCGTATTTGACCAAAGGAGACTATCTCTATTGAGGTAAAATGTTCTACTTTTATTAGTCTATTCCAGGCACTGACCGTATTTGACCAAAGGAGACTATCTCTATTGAGGTAAAATGTTCTACTTTTATTAGTCTATTCCAGGCACTGACCGTATTTGACCAAAGGAGACTATCTCTATTGGGGTAAAATGTTCTACTTTTATTAGTCTATTCCAGGCACTGGCCGTATTTGACCAAAGGAGACTGTCTCTACTGGGGTAAAATGTTCTACTTTTATTAGTCTATTCCAGGCACTGGCCGTATTTGACCAAAGGAGACTATCTCTATTGAGGTAAAATGTTCTACTTTTATTAGTCTATTCCAGGCACTGACCGTATTTGACCAAAGGAGACTATCTCTATTGGGGTAAAATGTTCTACTTTTATTAGTCTATTTCAGGCACTGGCTGTATTTGACCAAAGGGGACTATCTCTATTAGTGATACATATTCTACGTACTTTCACTAGTCTCTTTCAGGCACTCATTGTGGTTACTCCTGCCGTCCAATGTTTTCGCAGTATTAATTTCAGAAACCAGATCTCCATTGCCCCTCAACCCTTGCTGGTTTCTTGGGTATGTGTGCCGCAGTGAAAGCAAGCAAACAAACATTGTAAATTGCAATCCTCTGTAATCCCTTTCCCACGCGTATCCTCATATATGGACACCGGATCCTTGCCAGGAAAACAACGCTGAACTACGACAGATGTCACCGGCAGTGTTAGCCTCCTTAATTCATCTGTCTCTGTTCAGTTATTATATCGTGTTATTATATAATGACTGGGACACGATCGGATTAACTAAACTCCTTTTTGAGGTCCTGAGCTCGTGAAAGGTGTTGGTTCCTATAAATATATCCGAAATAAGCAGTAATGAATCGTGTGATACAATTTTAGTTTCTCAAAAAAAACAAACAAAAAAAAACAACAACACCGGCAGACAGAAAATAATAATACAAAAAATTGTGTATCATCATCAACATGTGCCATGTCGATAAGCATGTCTGGTCAAAGTTCGCCTTCTCACACAATCACCAGTCCTGGATCAGGTCGGTGTTCTTGTTCCATTTATGCCGTATGGCCAAGCCATTCAAGTGTCTGTCTTGATGACGTCTCGTTGCTCTTTTCATGTCAATTGTCTCAGTTGTCATAGAATTGTACTGTTCATATCTCCACATGACGTGTCTTGATTACGTCTAATTTCTCGAATCAGTTTACGGTTTTCATTTCTTTCATGCAGAAATTTCTCATTGGTTTTTCTGTCTGCCCATGGTATTCTTTGAATTTTCCGCAGAAACCAAATGTCCTCTGCCATTAGTTGTTTCTCAGCTTGTATGCGTATTGTCCATGTTTGGCATGCATATAACAGTAAGGTTCTATATAGCACTTCAACACAGTTTTCCTCATTGCAGTCAATAGTTTTTCTATTGGTGATTATGATTTCCATCTTGCGAAAGGGTACTTTTGTCATAACGATTCTTGCTCTAATCCCCACAAGATACCTACTATCAGATGTTATGATCGTTCGAAAAGAATCTCCCCATTTACTTGAATGTTACACAGTGCTATTTCTTCCTTCTTGGAGAAGATCACATACGAAGGGACTTCAAATGAAAACTTTAAATGTTTGCGTGTGAGAATATATTCTAAAAATATAAAGAACAAATGTATAATTTTTTTGATGCAGTTACCACTACGATCAATGCAAGTCCTCCAGCACCGATAAAGTGCTTGAATTCCTGTAGAAAAATTGACTCTAAGGTCACTACTCGATGCGCCTGACCCGGTCGTGAGCAGTCTGTCACACATGTCACGCCATTTTAAATCTTCCTACTCCACTCATACACTCGTTGGACTGGCAGACATGCATCACTATACCGGACCTTTATTCGCCGATGGATTTCTAAAGGTCTCACCCCTTTACTGATTAAAAAAAAAAGGATAACATAACTCTGTTCTTCTTGGGTGAAAGTCAAAAGTGGGGCGGCCATCTTTATACTGTCCTTACGACGTCACCGTGTTCGTCTGCACCATGATGTTATGTGCTTAACCCTCTTGACATCCTTAACAACAATATTTACAGGTTACAAGTCAATGGCATGGTTTTTGTAACTTAAGGTTTTCATTTAAAGACATCCCCCTACCTTTATGGTTTCTTACAATTTATTTTAACTCTAGTTGTTCACAGTGTACAATAAATGCATCGACTAAATGCATCAGATTATGTTGGTTGTCTGCTTTGTCTGCAATAATACTGTATTATAGGGTTTATTTTTGATTACTGCAGTGCTTGAAAATATTGCCGGTCCAAGTTTTGCATTGACGTATTATGTTGCATGAACTTAACGGAGGCCGAATACAAAACTTGGACCGGCAGTATTTTCAAACACTGCACAGTCATTAACAATACACCCTATATCTGCACAGCCTATATAACCAGTGCTGTTTGCTCCAACAGTCATTGCTCTAATATCCTCTAACTGTCTCATCAGATGTTCACTATATAGAGGAAACAAATCTGAAGACACTTCTGTCTCACATATTGTTGATAGGCTGATTTGACCTTACTTCATTATCAATGTCTGTGACAGCTTATTGTTTCCAATATATTGCTTGCAAGTCTAATGTCCTCCCTATCAATATGTAGATCTGTAAGCATCTTTATGGTGTCGACGTGTCTTACTTTATCGAAAGTCATTGTGTGTAATAAATAAAGCAAAGATTTAGGTCTTTGTTTGCTGTCATAGAACGCCCCATTAACGTTCTCGGCAAATAACCATTTACCGTACTCTTGTTTTCTTTGAACCCACATTGGTCTATCCGTATACGCATTTTCTTCCTAACTCTTTGCATTATTATTATTAACAAACTCTTCGTGATGTGGCTTATTACGCTAATTTTTCAATGCTGATCATATTCCAAAGCTTCTATTTCTTCGGGATGTCATTAAACATAAATTTTACGTAAGTCAGAAAGGATAGCCGGTCTCCGTGGCGAAGGGGTTGCGGATGCGGTTCGTGACCCTCTCACCCGCGTTCGAAACACAGCTGCGCGCGATTTGGCAGCAGACCGCGTTGCTGTGGTTTTTTTTTTTTTACGAAATGGTATGAGCGCCCGTCGTTCAGAAAGCAAAATGGCAAACTACTTACCAAGACATCAACAACAGGAAAAACATGCTGGGGTTGACTGCAAACGTCCTGTAAAGGATATGCAACTAGCTGAACAGAAGGGATATCACCAGTGTCATATATTGTGTTCAGCAGTTTGGTAACCTGGCCAATTCCATATTCTTCCAAGTCATTGACCATGTCTGTTGTAATGTCTGGACCCGGAGTCGTGCCAGTTTTCATATGGTTAGCAGCATTCTGTATTTCCAACTTCAAAACTGGCTTCTATTTGACACATTCTGATATGGGAGTCCATATTTGTGGAACCTGGCTCAGCACCATTTGCAGTTTCGCACCGTATGATTCATGGTAACTCCGGCAGTATAAAATGTACGTGTGCTGGTTTTCTTTTGATGCCATAAGCAAGTGCTTATTTTGTTTAATTGTTAATCCAGGCCCGTTGGAATTCTTAACATCAGATTCGTGTCAGAGAATGCGAAAAGCATTACAGCACGGTGTGCACTCAATTCAGGGGTAGGAGTGGGTTGGGGGGATGTGGGGAAGATTATCTACTGGATTATGTGGACGTTTACTGTATGAGAACAATGCGGACCTCCAGCACCATATACATGTCCTTGACAATTGTCAGAATTTTGATATGAAGACTAACGTCCAGAGGGCGGGATTTATGACAACTCGATGAACACTAGTGCAATATAACATATATATAAATCGACAATCGTTAAAACAAGTTGGAGAGTACAAGTATCTGGGCAGTGTGTTCGCATAGGAAGAAAGTCTAGATAGCGAAAGAGAAACGAGAATGCAGAAAGCAAACAACATTAACTATCAAACAGCACCTATTCAAAAATATTCAAATATCAACATGCATACAAAATAGAAGCTGATAAAGCTTTATTTATCACATTGTTGTGTTACAAATGTCAAACGAGGACAGTCCTAGAAACTCACAAGGGTAAAATCATTTGTGAGGTGAGATGCACAAGAAACGTAGTTGGGAAAACAAGAACGATAAATGAAAAACTTAGAATACGTGTAGGGATAACACCTATTACTGAACACTAGAGAAATACATGGTTCGGTCATTTAGATAATTTGGAACAATATCAACCAGCGGCTAGAGCGTTCTACGCGAGAACATAGGGGTACAATGCGAGAGGACAACCCTGAAAGAGTTGGCTAGAAGCTTGCTTGCTTGTGTTCGTTGGCTTGAGCTCCAACGCGAAGTCCTATATGTCGGATGAAGACATCCTGTTGTCCAACATCATTGTGATGTCATACAGAACCTGAGGTTTGCGTGAGTATCCGTTGTCCCATGTCTGGCTTATTGGTGTGCAGACTGGTGGTTCCTCGCCGTACAGGCAGACACTCTCCGACTTCGGAGGAATCGGCGATCCTACTGACTTTAGCCAGGACCCCGAAGGGACCTGTTGCCCAGGACGCTCGACGAGGACGCGTCAATAGGTCTTGGCCGGTATATAACCCGGCCCTGGTGCCTTGGAAACACCTCTGCGTCCCAGTTGGCTAGATGGAATAAAAGAGACACTGAAGAAATCAAATATGACGTTAGTACAAACAAGAAGACAAGCGACAATAATTCCATCGACCCCTTTTCTGCGACGCTTCGCGGCAAAAGCAGTAGGACAAAAGAAGGAGAAGAAGAAGAAGAAAAATGGACATATTTACACTTGAGTAGAACATATACTCTTTTATCTTAACAGCTGCACATTGCTGCAAAAGACGTAAGTCGCAAAGAGCTCATTTAAACGTGGAAAGCAAGTGAAATCAACAAGAATATATCACTCCTTCTTTGGTCCATACAGTTACGGCGCTGTGAGATCTACTTAGAACTAATTCCTATGATCGAGATGTGTGCAAACCAAATAGAGCTAGTGATATGAGATGCTGAGCGATCCGATGAGAACCAGCGTTATGTAAAACAAAAATACGACAGTTCAGTCAGAACCAGCCCTATGACTGAGACTGAGACACCAAAGAATCCAATCAGTATTACCGTGAGACAGAGACACCACACGATGTAATCAGAAACAGCGTTACAACTGAGACACTACATACATCAATGAATATTTAGATTCTCTCTGCTGTGTCTTCATACTGAAATGTAGACTAAGGAGGATATGGTTCCGTCGCCCTGCTACTGAGTGAGTGCGTGGCGCGACACTGTGAGCTGTGAGTTTCGAGTAGAATGCTTTTACATCTGTCTGCGGTATCGTGAACTGCATGTTCGGAAAGATGGCAGCCGACTGTTGCTGGATTGACTGGTTTGCCTTTTCGGTTCATAAGTGCATTTTTCAGGAGACCGTGGGAGTCGCCGCTGGAGCTACGGAGTTCGTGCTTTGTGCGGCGCTTTCGCGGGTCGACCTGTGGAAAGAGACCGAGCCATATGGGATAAAACCCGGGTCAATGAAGTCTTTCTGATGACTGCCATTTCCATCGACAATGAACTGTATTTTTCATGGAGGACTTTTGTGTTGGCATTCTGGCGGAGGCATTATGCACAGTGTACCTGTGCGGGCTGTTGGCTTACCGATACTCCTGTCTATTCCATTGTTCACTTTGGGCAGTGGGGAGCATTTTGTGTGATATTCACTGGCACAGGAACGGAGCAATATGGGGACGACCCGTTGCCGTGAAGTTGGAACCATGACTAACTAACTGAAATGTAGAGATGTCTTTTGCGCGTGACAATGATTTCAAGTGTTATGCCGATGGTAGCGTAGCTGCTGGTAGGGCCTCCAATGTCGGACAAGTCAAAGGACTGGGGCCAGACGACGAGAGACACAAACCTGCTGCCTTGTATGTAAAACGAGGACAGTCAAAGTCCAGGGAAGGCAAGTCTGGAAACAATATTTCTTGACATTGTTTGTACTGACCCACAAGCTTAACGAAACAATGTAACGTAAGTCGCTTTATGATGACGATATTTAACATCTCGGTTTGTGCAACATAATCCTCTTTATGATGACGAATACTTGGCAGTGTATGACGTAGACGGCATAAGTGGAATCAGATTTCGTTGCAGACGCTGGCGATGTTTGTGCGAGTTTTTGCGGCCGTAGCTTGGTCGTTTATGTAGTAGTGAGCTTGATGATTGTGGTGAACCGCGGTAGTTGGTACTGGAAACTGAAGGCCGTGAGCACCAAGAGAATGCCGAATCGCTTCCTGATATCCTTGATGATTTTAATGAAGATAATCCTGTTGATGTCGATGACGATCCTGAAGATGATGATGATGAAGATGGAGAGACAGCTCTGCGATAAGCTATTGGACGTCTTCGGGCACTGTGAAATATTATAACTTGTGACATTATGCACAATTATTCAATACAATGTAAGCAAAATAAGCAAAGCAACATTAATATATTGTATCAACCTCTTCATGAGATGCTCGAGAAGAGCTGCAAACTTAACTATCTGAGACCGAGTCAGAAGTAATATTATCAGACAGATTGATTGATTGATTGATTTAGGAACCGACATTACAGCATTCGGGGCATTCGTATAAGCGCTTCGTCCCATCCTCAGCAGCCAGCGAAGAGTTCCAACACTAATAGTACCAGTAGCAATCTGATTATTTGTCCATCTCGCCTTTCCTCTGAGCGTTGAGCGTCGGTCAGATCCCCTCGTCATTCCTCGCTGTCTCATTCTTGCCAGACCATGGTAATCCATTTGCTCCTCCGAGGTATTATCAGACAGCTGGATCATCACCTTGTGCCACATATATTGAAAGGCAGAAGATTAAGTGTTTCGGTCATCTCGTTAGAATGCTACAATATCGTGCTACACAAAATAAGATTTGATACGAGAGCAAGAGGACGTCCGAGAAGAAAAGGGATTGACATCAAAGACATCGTACTATCCAGTGCCACCCATCGTGCGCTGGAGAGCCAATTATTCCTTCCCATGGCGCTTGACGACAATTGTGGAAGATGATGCTAATCAACCACTGGAAGGAACCTAAGAGAGTTGTTGCTGCTGTTGCTGTTATTCTGCTGTTTGTGAAACTGTGAAACCTCTAAAAGATTGTGAATTGTAACTCTGAAATCCGATGCATTGATGTTTATATCGCCAAAGTGGTGAACAATGTTTGCATCTGTAGGAAGTACAATATCAGCGGAGAATGTTTTACAGAGCTCTCTCTCTCTCTCTCTCTCTCTCTCTCTCTCTCTCTCTCTCTCTCTCTCTCACTCACTCTCTCCCTCGTTCTCTCTCTCTGTGGGGGATGTGTGTTTATGTGGGTGGAGATGTGTGGATGGTTTGAGGAAGTATGTGTGGGAGGCGGGGTTGTGTGGATAGGGGATTGTGTTGGGTGGATTGGGGATGCAAGGGCGGGTGGGGAGAAGTGTATGGTGTGTGGGTTTGAGATATGTGTGCGGTGTGTTGGTGGGGGATGTGTGAATGATGTGTGGGTGGAGGGTATGTTTGTGGTGGTATGGGTGGAGGATAGTGTGTGGTGTGGGGGATGTGTATGATGGGTGCGGGGAATGTGCGTATGGGTGGGGTATATGTGTGGGTGAGTAGGGGATTGTGGTGGTTGGTTGAAGTATGCGGGGATGTGTGGGTGGGAGATGTGTGTGTGGATGGGGAATGTGTGGGTGGGGGTGTGTGAGTGGCTTAGGGATGTGTAGGTGGGTAAGGGAGTTGTATGTGTCGGGGTGGGATGTGTGCGTGGGTGGAGGATGTGTGTGGGTAGGGGTATTGTGATCGAGAGATGTTTGGTTGGGGGTGGGTGGGTGGGGGTGTGTGAGTGCGTAGTGAAGGATGTATGCGTGAGTGAGTGTGTTTGGTGGACGGGTAGGGAATGCGTGTGTGGGTGGGGAGAGGTGTGTGGTGTGTTGGTTGGGGATATTGTGTGAGTGAGGTATGTGTGTGTGGGTGGGGGATTTTTGTGGTGTGTGAGTGGGGGTATGTGGGGTGGATGGGTAAGGGTATCTGTGTGGGTGTGGGTGGGAATATTGTGTGGTATCTGGATGGGGGATATGTGTGTGGTGTGTAAGTGGGGATGTGTTGGTGAGGGATATGTGTGTGTGTGGTGCGTGGGTTGGGAATAGTGCGTGGTAGGGGGTGTATGTGATGTGCGGGTGGTGGATTGCGTGGTGGGGGTTTAGGTTAAGGCATGTGTAGGTGGGTGGAAGTTGTATGTGTGGGTGGTGGGGAGTGTGTGTGTGTTGGATTGGGGATGTATGGGTGGTTAGGGAGGTGTGTGTGGGTGGGGGGGGGGGGGTAGGGACATGTCAGTTGGTGGGGATGTGTGTGTATGGTTTGGGGATGTGTGAGTGAATGTGCGATGTGTGGGTTGGTGGGGGATTGTGTGCATGGGTGGGGAATATGTTGTCGATGGAGATGTGGCTAAGGGATGGGTGGTTTGAGGTGTGGGTGGGGAGAGGATGTGTGGGTTAAGATGTGGATGGGCGGGGGATGCGGGGGTTGGTGGGGGACTGTTTGTGGGTGGCGAGTGTGTTTTGGTTGGGGGATCAGGTGAGGGCAGTGTGTGTGGGTGGGGGGTGTGCGGGAGGGGGATGGGTCGGTTGGTGGGGTATGTATGTGTCCTTGGTGTGCGTGTGTGTGGGTAGGTGGGGGTGTTTATGTGTCCCTTGGTACGCGTGTGTGTGGGTAAGTGGGGTTGTGTGGGTGGGGTGATGTATGGATAGGTGGGAAGATGGGCTTCATAACATGGTAATTAGCCTTGTTTATGTTTACAACATTCATTTCACAATGTTTATTTTTTCTTCCTATGTAAATGTATAATGCTCTTGATGAACGAAAGACGAGTGATTGAAAGGGCCGAATGTAAGACGGGCCTGCGAGCCCAATTTGTTACCCTAATAAAGTTGATTTGATTTGATTTGATTTGATTTCTCTCGCGCGCGCTCTCTCTCACGTTTGCTCTCGCACTCTCTTGCGCGCTCCCTCTTTCTAGCTCTCTCTCTCTCTCTCTTGCGCCCTCTCACTCTTTTTTCGCTCGCTCTCTTTCGCTCTCTCACTCGTTCGCTATCTCTCACCCCCTCTCTCTCTTGCGCGCTCTCTCTCTCTCTCTCTTGTTCTCTCTTTTGCTTTCTCTCTCTCGCTCTCTCTCTCACGCTCTCTCGCCCTATCTCGCACTCTCTAGTCCTTCTTCCCCATCTCTCACTGTCTATCTGTCTCTGTCTCGCTAGTCAAGTTGTTTATGGAACTCCGATGGTAATATCATGAGCAAGGGTCGCATGAGGGTTCGGTGCCTGGGCTCACTGCTGCTTGCCAAAGTGAGGGAAAGTCCATCCGCCTCCTCCCCCTCCTCCTGGCTCTAGGCCTACAGAATGTGATGTCGCTGTCACATCCCAGACCCGTGGCAGGAAACTTCTACACGATTATTCTCTTCCCCCCCCCCCCCCCCCCCCGGTCCCCCAACGGACAAGCAGTAAAACCGAGGGAAGGAGCAGTTAACATAATTTTATAATTAATAATAAAACGTAATAACATACTGATGCTGGAGTAGGGGGTTCAACCCTTACACTGGTCAATTGGACTAAAGTGTTGACTTCTCGTCTTGACTTGGGGGACACAAATTACAAGTACCTCTGAAGCCTGAGTGGCTTCGCCTGATGGCGAAGGACACTGGTAAAAGGGAAATCCATCAGAAAAATCTAGTCCAGTGCTACTAGAAGCATGTATGGACTACGCCTGAGTTAAAAGCGAGAGAGAGAGAGAGAGAGAGAGAGAGAGAGAGAGAGAGAGAGAGAGAGAGAGAGAGAGAGAGAGAGAGAGAGAGAGAGAGTATGTGCCAGCTTGGTTTCGCGCCTGTTGACACGTAAACAGATGCAAACTTCGGTAAATTGCTGTGGGCATGTGCTCAAAAAGCCCATGTCTGCCTTATCATGCACCAACGGTGCAGACCCAGCCATTCCGTCCGCCTGATCGTTTCCCACCACATCAGAATGTCCTGGGGAAAAGATAAAGCAGATGCTTCCCTAGCTTTGATTTTTAAATTGAAGCTTAGGAAAAGTTGCAGGAAAAAGCTCACAGGAAATCATGTTGACAATGATGAAGAAGTCAAACTGGTATGTGATAACTGGTTTAGTTCGAAGACAAAGTGTTTATTTTTATCCAAGGCTTTCCAAGGTCAAGCAGAGATGACATCCTATCATCATCGTCACGTGCATTACCAACTGGCGTTGCTGGTTTTTGTCTATACAAAGATCTCCGTATTAGATATGCTGGATCAACTCTGCTGATGATATTTATCAATGGCACAGTCTCAGTCCATCCAGCATCATTTCTCTTGGTCGGCCTCTGTCTCTGTTCCCATTGATTTTTTCAGTTGCCATGTTGTTTCCCAATGCCTCTCTTCTCATCATGTGAACAAATAATACTGTGTGTCTCTTTCTTGTAGTTGTATATAATGTTCTACTTCATATGCCGCTTCCAGACAATAGTTGTTAGTTACTATGGCAGTTCAAGGCATTCGCAACACTCGTCTCAAGAATCGAATCTCCGTTGCTTTTAAGTTCTTCCTAATGTGTCCATTTATATTGTAAGATCGACTGCCATACAGCAGACAGGTTCTATAAACATAACATTTCGACACCCCCGTTCTTACATTCAATGATAATGGCTTATTATAGTTAGTTAGTTAGTTAGTTAGTTAGTTGACAGATCATCCTCATTGCACATCGAACCATTCAGTCAACAAGTGCTCGGATCCCCTCCTCAGCAAATCCCGCAGCGTGTAGCGGCTAACGACGCCAGTTCTATGTTGGTTTATCAGTCTTCGTTGGCTTCCTGCGTAGAGTTCTTGTTTGGCCACCCCTCTTTTAATTTGCTGTTCTCGCAGTCTGGCCATGGTTGAAGATTCATAGTCATCACCTGGTTCTCGCAAACGTCTTACTTCTCGTAGAGCATTCAGAATGTCAGCCTGGTCCATGGCGCGTCCGCCATCCACAGTAGCCTTACCTGCGAGCTTGTCAGCCCGCTCATTTCCTTGTACTCCCGCATGCCCTGGCACGAAGATGAAACTAATCTTCGCCAGCCGAGACCGCCCCAGAGACAGCAACCATTCTCTTCGAATCCACCCCAACTCTATCCTCTTGAGCATGCTCATTGAGTCGCTAAGGAAACATGCCCTAGTGAATGTCTGTGTCTCGAGCCATGTTATTGCTTTACTTACTGCCATGACTTCCATAGTCAGGCTACTTGTGGTCTCAGCAAAAGCATCAGAGTCCTCCATCACAATTCTCCCTCCGGCCTGAGCCGTAAAGGCCCATGAGCTTCTCACATGTCGGACGACCGACTCATCTGTGTAAATGACAGCATCATCCGTCTAGCGAATTCTCGAAAATCAACGCTTGTATTTCCGCCTCCACAGCAGCCGGAATTTCTTGTCTGCATTTTCTGTTTAGTTGGATGCAAACAGAAGAGGACGTACAGAAATCTGTTGGCACTTGTAACTACTCCTCGCCAGGTTCTAAGTCCTTAAGTGAACACACCTGTTGAAGAATGTCTTCGGCTTGACCCATCCACGACCGTCCTCTTTTTAACCTGCTGCCCTTCACCTTCATAATTTCACTATGCAGTGGATGTTCTGTGTTTGCGTTAACTTTTATTATGGTTTATTATTACATAAGATACTTTAATTGTCTGAATACAACGTTTCCTTGCCCTATTCAGCTTTTAACCTCTGTTGTTTAAAGATGGCGTTAGTGTGTTAATTCAAGTTGTGGCTATATTGAAAAAGAATTAAATACTATACACAATTTCAGTTCTCTATGACATTTCCTGCATTGGGTAAAGACTTGTAACCAGAACTACCCTTTTCAACTTCTTTCTTGCGCATTACACTCCTCTTTCATCCATTCTCTTGCCCATATACACTCCTTTATTAACTCTTCTCTTGCTCACGTACACTCCTTCTTCAACCCTTCTCTGTACCATACATCTTCCCTACCTTGTAATTCTTCTTTTGTCCAAATGGCAGGGTGAGCCAGTGCGGCGTCTGATGGAGGGAGACCTTGTACTACGATCTCTGGCAGCAAAGCTGGCTGTCTGGTTTGTGCGTCTGCTGGTACTTCTGATGGTACTTCTGCTGGTACTCCTGCTGGTACTTCTGCTTGTACTAATTCTAACATTGTGATGACAAGGTGATCGACTTCGAGAACGAGGTTCAGTCTCGCTAGGGCGGCAACTTTGACTACTTACAGTTGACGACCTCATACATCTGTATATTAATGAGAATATTTAAAAATAGATTAACGTAATTACATGGAAGTTACTGTTTTAAAATGTGATGATGAAGATTTTCTTCCAAGAAAGCGAAAGCAGTGGTTATATATTTAAAAAAAAATAAGATAACACAAACATGGGATAAAACTCAAGAGGAACAGCTTAAATTAAGCTTAACTGTGTTAATACATTACAATTTCTAGGGGCAATTATAACACATTCGGAAGCTGCAGGACAGAGACAAAGAGCGGAATAAGCTAAGCAAAAGCTGTATTTTAGAAGATAAAAAGTAAGCAATGCTATAATTAACTCTCATTGAATGAATGTTGGCTGAATGATTTGATGGTGGGTTGTATGGACACCTGGTTGTTGGATGGTGGGTTGATTGGTTGGTTTGTTGTTGGATGGTGAGTTGCTTGGATCGTGTGTTGTGGGATGGTGGGTTGATGGGATGGTTGGTTGTATGATTGGATGACTGGTCAGTAAACTGGATGGTTGATTGAATAATTGGATGATTGGTTAGATGGTTGGTTGGATGAATGGTTGGCTGATTTGACGTTTGGTCGATTGGATGGGTGGTTGATTAACTAGATAGTGGTTTAATTGATTGTAAGGTTGGTTAGATGGTTGGTTGTTTGGATGAATGGATGGTTGATTCATTAATTGTACGGTTGTATGCATTTTGGATTTAATGACTGATTGACTGAATGGCTGGTCAGTTGGAAGGTTGATTGCCTGGATGGTTGGTTAGTTGGAAAGTTGGTTGACTGAATGGATAATTTAATTGTTAATTTAATGCTTCCTCGATTGTTTAGACACTTAGTTGGAAGACTGGTTGAATGATTCGATGATTGGTGATTAGATGAACGTATTGTTCAATGACTGGTTGGCTTCAGTTGGTTGGATGGTAGATAATGGCTGAGTTTAACTCTTAAGAGCCACCGTTGGTGTACAGGTCGTTTGAGCCTGGAAAAAGGTCTGCATCTATAGGATCGAGGTTGGTGTAGAGATGTTCCTCCTGACCCAGTATCAAAGTAACGTCTCCACGCCTAGAAATCAGCGGGGTGTGCACATCCAGTACTTGAACTTCATATTTGCGGAGAGTATTAGTGTGTTAAGTTATTTGCATACACTTTACAGGACGTAGCAGTCAACCCCATAATTTTTTGACTGTGATTTCTTGGCAAGTTTGCGTTTAATAGTTTGCCGTTGCTTTCTAAACGACCGACACTCATATGATTTTATAAAAACTAACGCAAGGAGCTAAGCTACCAAATCGCACGCAGCTGTATTTCGAACGCGATATTAGAATTTTTTTTTTGATTCGCATATCCTTTACAGGACATCGTTGTCAACATCAGCATCATTCAGCTGATTGTTGATTTCTTGGGAAGACTACGCTCAGTAGTTTGCCAGTGCTTTCTGAGCGACCGGCTCACATACCCCTAAGTTACCGACGCGGAGAGAACCGCCACCGATTCTCACGCACGTCATGTTACTCACGAGAATATACGGGATTTGGGAGAAAGTCGCTAAGGCCTAGGCCAGGGAGACCTGCATATTAGGATGTAACCAAGGCATATTGTAGCTTTTAGAACGATACATACAGCCTATGTTGGGATAATGCCTCCATTAGTTAGTTGTATGTAGTTCCTTGTAAACTCACTCCTAATTCAATACCCAGCGGGAAGGAGACAAGGAAGAAAAGTGAGCTAGTTCACAAGTTGGTCACTGACTGTTTCAAAACTACAAATAACACATTGAAAGATACACAAATTATAATAATAATTATTATATTACATTATTACCTTCTGCTTGATTGACAGGATGTCGACCTTGAACTAGACGTGGACCTTGACCGAGATATGGACCTTGACTGATACGTGGACCTTGACCTTGACCGTGATTCGGTCCTATATCTTGAAAGGGGAAATTTGGTTCTTTGATTTAATGGCTCCTTAGTCCTGTGTAAGTTTTGTGCCTTACAAGCCTCAAGTTTTAAGCCTGCTGCAACGGTCAGTACATCGTGTGGATGAACTAAAAGATGTCGTGGCCTCTGGAACCTGTGTCTGGTTGCTAGGATAATGAGATAAAAGACAAGGAGAAGCGAGGAGATAACGCATTTAGACAACAATGTGGAACGTTCAATATATTTAATCATTGATAATCAAAACCAATAATAAATATAGGAAAGAGCTTAACAGAGATGATTACAATCTTTGAGATTAAACACAAATATTTGACGAGATTAAAACTACTACTTATACGCTAACGAGACGTTTCGATATACAAACATTTCCCGTTGTGAATTTGAAAAACGAAGACGCACAATATATTTCACAATTTATTGCCTGGCATATTTCGCTGCATGTCTTCGGCCAGAACGCAATGGCAAACTACTGAAAGTAAACTTGCCAAGAGATCACAACAGCAAAAAAATGCTGGTGTGATTGCGACGTCATGTAAAGGATATGCAACTAACTTCGGATACATACTGCACGAAATGTTCAACATGTATTAAAGCAACCTAATGAATACTTTAAACTGAAAGAGAATAGGAATGCCGATATTCGTCGGCGGTCATGTTTCGCCATCTCACACGATCACCAGAGTCGTGTATCAGCTCTGTGTTCTTGTCTCCATCATACCATGGTTATTTACTTCTCTGCCTTCCCCTTGTTCTTTTTCCTCTCAATCTTGCCAGTTGTCACCAAGTTCTCGGGTTTATTTCTTCTCATTACGTTTTTAAAGACTATTGACTTCAGCGTCTAATATCTCTAATGATTTTGCAGATTTCATGTGTGTCTGGATAGGACTTGCTCATAGGATTTATGCACGTATTTTTTGCATTTTCCGCAGAAACCAGAATTCTCCTGCCATTGTATATTTTTCAGCTTATCTGCTCATTGTCCACGTTACACAGCCATATAAATATACAGGTTCTATGTACAAGTTCAACGCCATTAAACATCATATATCTTCTACATTTCATCTTTGACACTTCTTGAATATCCATTGTTCCATTCTGGGAGATTGTTAATTTTGACATTATTTCCCGGCGCCCGTGTACAGCCTGAGGATATCTCTTGCGAGATGAACTTCATTTATGTGAACTGTTTTATAAAAGGATAAGGGTATGGCAGAAATAAGAATACAGGAAGCCGGGAGACGTCATTAACTGTAATACATGCATTTATTGTATCCGAGTGTGACATGAATGGCATTGTAGTATTTGCATTTGTGAAGTCAAACACATTACGTGAATGTGTGTGTGTGTGTGTGTGTGTGTGTGTGTGTGTGTGTGTGTTTGTATGTGTGCGGGAAGTGGGGAAGGGTTGAGGGGGAGAATTAACCCTTGTTTAGTGGTGTGGTTTGTCCAATCGAGGAGAGGAAAAGAGTTCTTAAGTGCTATACTGAGCTAATCCGATGTACGGGAAGTGAATCGTGAACACTTAGCGTATGGAATTATGTTGAACCTGTGGAGATGTGGATTAATAAAAGTGTGATGAGAACATTATGAACGGATAGAATGAGTAATGAAGATATCTTGAAAGTTGTAAACTCGCAAAGAGAACCGGTTACTCGCACCAGTAGAAGGCAGTCTCCACATTCTTTGGGGCATGTCATAAGAAGGGGAAGAGTTGGGGGAAACTCGTGACAAGTTGGAGGGGAGGCAGGTGGGGAGACATACAGAAGTTGCTGGATATTTTGATATTATGGTATGGAGGAACACCAGTATCAGAAATGATTGGCAGTGCAGACGGCTTTGGATAACTATGATCACCAACTACACACGGCATGGAATATAAGGAGAGAAGAAGAAGAAATGGTGGTTTAGCAATTTTAATCACAAGTATGAAGGAGGCAATCTTCATGGAATAGTTGTTACGTCGCCATCCGAAGTATGTGGGTTCGATTCCGGCATATGTCGCTCAATTCACGAGTGCAGCCTTCTAGAAGATCCCAGGGTGTCGTCACTGGAACTACGGAGTTTGTGCTCTGTCCAACGCTTACGACAGGCCACCCTGCAGAAAAAAACCGAATCATAAGTGATAAAACGCGGTGCAATGAAATTGATCCGTTTGCCTGATAAAGCCTTTTCAAACAAGTACGGGGGGAAGGTTAAGGTCATTGTGATGTATAAAGCGATGCCCTCAACCTGGCCTCGGGCGCCAGCGAGCTCTGTGCTGGTTTTACAGAACCCACTACAAGACTTCAGCCTTGCATAATCAGCGGACTCCTCGGATTTATGGCCACCATAAGACTGGACCAAACTAACTGGGCCTCTAGGAATTTATGGTGGCCTGTGAGTTAACCAAAACTCACGAATGGCGTTATCTCGGCCAGTCTTCGTGAGCTGTATTGAAACATAACATGGTTACACCCTAATTCACCTCTCCGCAGTTGTGAAGTTGTATTAATTGCACACCCGCTGGTTTATGAGCTTTGGAGAGCGGTAGTGCCTTATGCGGGAAACTGGAAACTTAGTTACCATCCACTAGCCCGGTCCCCATGACCCACAGACTCCCACCACTGCCTATATAAGAATCCATCCATCCATCATGTGCCATGCCGGTAAGCGTGGGCGGTCATGTTCTGCCATCTCACTCGATCACCAGAGTCATGGATCAGCTCAGTGTTTCTGTCTCGACCATGCCACGAGGCCAAGCCATCCAGGTATTTGATTCTAGGTCTTCCTCTTGGTCTGTTCCCTTCGATCTTACCAGTTGTCACCATGTTCTCCAATTCATTTCTTCTCATAACATGCGCAAAAAATTTTGACTGTCTGCGTCTAATAGTCTCTAATCAGTTTACGATCTTCATTTGTTTCTTGAAGGACTTGTTCATTGGTCTTTCTGGCTGTCCATGGTATTCTTTGCATTTTCCTCAGAAACCACATTTCTACAGCCATCAGATGTTTTTCAGCGTGACTGCTCATTGTCCAAGCTTCACATCCATATAAAAGTACAGGTTCTATGTAGCACCTCAACACTCTTTTTCTCGTTTCAATTGACATCTTTTTATTGGTCAGTATGTTTTTCATCTTGCTAAAGGCTACTTTTGCCATGGCGATTCTTGTTCTAATCTCTTCAAGGCATCTCCCATCAGATGTTATTACTGTTCCGAGATAATTGTACCTATTCACTTGTTGAAGAATATTCCCATTTACTTGTATATTACATTGTGGTATTTCGTTCTTCCTAGTGACGACTATAATCTGTGTCTTTTTACAATTTAATTCTAACCCTCGTTGTTCACTGTGTGTAACAACCGCATCTACTAAATGCTTGCAGGATCCTGTTCATTGTCTGCAATCAAGACTGTATCATCTGCATATCTAATGTTATTGATGCATCGTCCCCCAATCTAAATTCCTTCCATATCTTCAATATTTCTGAAAATACTTTCACTGTACAGGGAAAACAGATCTGGAGACATTTTACATCCCTGTCTCACACCTCTCTTAATAGGCTGATATTGGCCTACTTCATTATCAACTCTTATGGCAGCTTGTTGTTTCCAATATATGTTTTTTACAAGTCTAAAGTCTTTTCCATCAATTTGTAAGATCTTCAAGCATCCTTATCATGTCGACATGTCTCACTTTATCGAAAGCTTTTGTGTAGTCAATAAAACAAAGATGTAGATCTTTGTTTACTTCTATAAATCGTTCGATTACGGTTCTTAGTAAATACACAGCATTTACTGTACCCTTTCCTTCTACAAACCCACATTGTTCTTCTCCTATTTCAGGTTGTATTTTCCTCCTAACTCTTTGCATGATAATTCGTAGCAAAAATCTTCGTGATGTGACTCATTATACTAATTGTTCGATGTTGATCACATTATATAAGAATAGCAAGGCCCTATTCATGTCAGTATCACAGCCTGGGATCCAGAGATGAGCAGCAAATATTTTTGTTTTGTCAAATTTTTATTTTCTCTTCATTGTTATCATTTTTGCCATCTTTTTATTCTTCTCATCCCGTTCTTATGCCTTAATGTAGTCACTGGAGGGTCCTCTCCGTGATTGTATGTTGAGTTTTGTGTATATATTTGTTTGCTGACGAAGGTTAGCCGTGGCAACGTCCTTGTATTGTTTCGTAATTCTGTTGTGTAAAGCTGCATTACTTTATATTATTTTATATTGTTTACATTTACACAGCTTTACCTAAGTTCCTCTAATTATATTCATATTTTACTCGATAGAGGAAAGAAGAAGAAGAAGAAGAAGAAGAAGAAGAAGAAGAAGAAGAAGAAGAAGAAGAAGAAGAAGAAGAAGAAGAAGAAAGACCCTCGCCTTTCTCAGAAGAGAAATGCGAGTCGATGATATAAAAAAATTAATAGCCATAAACACAATATTCAGGATCCTCACGGGATACACCAGGCTGAGATATTACATGTTCAATGAATTAAAGATAGAAGATACTGATGAATGCAAGTGTGGCGGTACTGATACAATGGGGGATAGACAATAGTGCAGGCTTGCCCAACATATGCCAGCCGCATTTGAAGACCAACTCTATGGAGATGACAATGGGCTCAAGTTGGTTGATGCTTTCTTTGGATATATTCAGGGCGACATCTGAAGGTCAAAAAAGAAGAAGAAAACGGCAGTCAACTGCTGATAGGAGCATACGATAAAACATTTTGGAGCGTGTAGCCAGATCGTTGTACGTTTGTGGCTTTGGGGATAGTGAAACGCAATTTCACAATTCCCTGACATACCGAGTCGGGGGTTCTCGCGATTTGCTAGCAGGTGACTTTGCGTCGATTTCGATGGCATGAGGCGTCGGTCATTCAGAAAGCACTAGCAAATTAACGAACGTATAAAGTCTTAAAAGTCGACAGGGTCGACGTCATTATACTGGGATTTAATCCCATATAGCTCAGTCTTTTTACGCAACGCGGAAAGCGTCGCACAAGGCACGAACTCCGTAGCTCCATCGACGACCTTCAGGAGTCTCCGAAAAAATGCACTCGTGAACCGAAGGACGCGGCCCGGAATCGAACACACAACCTTCGGAGCCCGAGTCAGATGGCTTGACTACTTCACCACGGAGACTCCCGATGAACGTGTAAAATTGCATAGTAAATCACCAACAGCCAAAACATGATGGGGTTGATTGCGAAGTTCTTATTAATAAATTAAAGATAAGAAATACTGATGCATGTAACCGAGAAATTGTTAAAATGACAACTAAACATTTGCTGTATGCACAGAACAGACAATCATTCATATTGATCATCGCCCTCATCCCGTGATGAAGTCTCTGGCTAGTGCAGGATCCTGTATCTCGACAGGGCCCAGTGGTAGCTACAGGAGCTACAATCAAATGTTTGATGAAGCCGGAGTGCATGAGAACAGAGCGCCAGGATAACCATTAACTGATTTAGTGACGAAGGATCGCCTAAATATGACCTCACATTTTGACAGAAGGATGATATATTGCTACACTAGGGTTATCGTGTTATTTATTTTGTTTGGTATATCTTCCGCAATTTGAATGCTCAGTGAACGGACATTTACATTTTAATACTTATTCATTCATATTTGATCCAAACCTACTTAATTTTGGTAGACAATTGACATTACTGTACAAACACGTGCATATTTCAGCTTGAAGGATGTGTCTAGTTATTTTACTCTATACTGTGTGAATTCTACAGTATGTACCTGACGAGATGCAGCAAAATATGCCAGGCAATAAATCATAAAATCTATGGTTTGTGTCTTCGTTATTCAAACTACATAATATTGTTTGGCATTGAAGCAATTAAAGAACGTTGAAGAGCGGCGAATGAAACAATCCTAGATGGCAAATTCTACGGAAACCTTCAGGCGTTGCAGAAGGGAGTACAGTTCATGAATGAAACAATATTACAAATAGATAAACAAATAGAAAAGAAGTAAATAAATGTGATCGCCTATTGCAGACTTACCGAGGACTTCGCGAGGGTCTACTTCTTTCGTGCCTCTGAGATCTAAAAGAGAAAATAGGAAGTGTATTACTTGTGGTTTCTTATTGGTATAGGATATTTAGCGCTTAATATAATGCCTTTACACATAACACATATATCACACGAAGCTTGTATATATATATATATATATATATATATATATATATATATATATATATATATATATATATATATATATATATATATATAACACATGACGCACCATGTTCATCATTCACACATCACACGGACCACATGAAGCAAGTACATCATACACCCATCATACACATAATTTACACCATACACACATCACACGGACACCACACGCAGCATGTACATCATTACAAACATCAAACATACATCCATAGAACATATGCACACACACATCACACACATTTAAACACATTATTACAGAAATCCCATATACATCATAATCAACATGTCAATACGTTGTTTGTCCATCAAGAATGATGATGACCATTCATTTCATCTAGTAGGGATGAAAGTAAGGAGCCATGAGTTCTAAGATGGCTGATAAGGCCTATTTTGGCTAGAAATGTTCTTTGACAATGTGGGCAAAGAATGCTTGATGTTCCAGGAGGATGATTTCCTGCAGTGGTTTTTCTGTCCAGCCTTTTCTTCACAGCTCTTGCAGTCCTGGTTGCTTCACAAGTGACTGCACCCTTGTGCAATGATATACGCCATGAATTTCGGTCTTTGGCTGCAGTCTCCCAGGTGTCAAGATGAATTCCAAAAGCTTTCAGTGAGATTATCAGTGTCTTTAAAGCGTTACCTGTGGGAGCGTTTACAACTTCGCAGCTCGCCGAGAAAAAAATTCGTTTAGGGTGCCTGTGATTTGGCATGCGAGTTAAGTGACCAGCCCAGCAAATCTAATTCTTCATTAGTAGAGTGTGGATACTGGGCAAGGGAGCTCTTTCTAGAACTTCAGTGTCTGAGATCTTATCTTGCCATTTAATCTTCAACAGCTTAAGGCAGACTGTGTGCGGACACCGCACGCAACATTCACATCATTACAAACATCACACATAAATCACATAAAACATCTATACACCGATCACACATATATTAAACGCAGCATATATTTCATACGCATATCACACGTACATCACAATCAACAGCTATACACACATCACACACATATTAAACACATCATATATACCATACACACATCACACATACATCACTTGCGACATACACATCATTACAAACATCACACATACATCACAAACATCTATACACATATCACACATTTATTAAATACAGCATATATATCATACACATATCACACATACATCACTTGCTGTTTTACATCATTACAAACACCACACATATATTAATCATATCACATATATCATACACCCATCACACATATATAAACACAGCATATACATCATTATAAACAGAACACATGCATCACTAACAACATGCATTCACACATCATACGTACATAACCTGCAGTATAAACATCATGACAACATCAGACATACATCACATACAACATCAAGACACACATCATACGTATATTAAACTCAGTATATACATCACACACACGTCACATGAACATAACTTGCAGCATATACATCATACACTCATCACTCATACACAACTCACACATATCATACGCACCATACACATCATACACACATCACACAAACAAAGACCACACATACATAAGCCACACAAATCACACAACTATCGTGTGTGAAATTTAACCCTTACCCCTAAGAGACCAGCGAAAGGAGAGGCAGAAACAGATCGAGAGAAATAATGCTGGATGGGTTAAGACAGGGATGGGGAACCTTTTTCTCTGCCGAGAGTCCTACCAATGTGGAGAATGCACCGTGTTATTCCTTTTGGATTACAGTCTCTAAAACCTTAATTTAGCTTCAGACGATTTCACGTTTTAAAGCAGGCATCTAAGACGCTGGTTGAGTCCCGCCTGCATTTCCCTCGGCGAGGCAAGACCAAATGATGTCACGGGCCTTATAAGGCCTGCAAGACCGACTTTCTCCATCCCTGATCTAAGACAGTTGCATGTTATCAAAAGAATCCAGAGTTCCAAGTGTCGAAATCTGCGGAGAGACATGATCGCCTACGCCACTTTACAAGACACATGATGGTGATGAGACACATGCCCTCATGAAAGAGGTTGCGTATTAAGCAACAATCTTAGCCTCTCACACATATCATCACACACACTCTCACGCATTTGCACTCTCACCCGCACAATGATGAACATTGAGTGGTATTTACAACTGCCTAATTGCTTCTCCTCCAATAAACAGAACTGCTAGATGTGGTAATAAAACGAAATACAAACAAAATTCCCATCCGAGACTCGCTTGCAGTGAATATAAAAACCACATGTTGTGCTTTTAATGAGATTTGCGTTAAAATAAAAAAAAATCAGCTATGTGAAATGAGAAAAGACGCATTTATCTCAAAAATAACATAAATGAGTTGAACAAGGACCTTTTAGTGTCAAATTAAAAACAAAAGGGCAGAGGCAATAGATAACTGGGAAGCCATAATAAATGTCATTTTGGGAACTAATTAAACTACG
This sequence comes from Cepaea nemoralis, assembly GCA_014155875.1. NCBI lineage: Eukaryota > Metazoa > Mollusca > Gastropoda > Stylommatophora > Helicidae > Cepaea > Cepaea nemoralis. The sequence goes on from JACEFZ010021879.1 coordinate 118,075, forward strand.
TTACTTTCTGTCTATTTTGTTTGCTGAACTAATGCCGTTTCAACCCAGATAACAACGACAATTAAAAAAAAAAAGAAGAAATAACTGAACAGTGAGGACAACAATTAATGAATGTAGGAGGGAAATGAAAAGTGGAGAAAGTAACAAATCAATTTAGGAAGTAAATGAACAGTGAAGTAAGTAACTAATAAATTTGGGAAGGAGCTGAACAGTGAAATAAATAACAATAACTTTAAGAAGGAACTAAATAGTGAAGGAAATAACAATAAATTTAGAAAGGAACTGAACAGTGAAGGGAATGACAGCCAGTTTAAGAAGGAATTGAACAGTCAAGAAAGTAATTAATAAATTTAGGAAGTAAATGAACAGTGGAGAAAGTAACTAATCAGTTTAGAAGGTAAATGAACAGTGGAGGAAATAAGAAATCAATTTAGCAAGTAACTGAACAGTCAAGAGAATAACTAATCAATGTAGGAAGTAAATAAACAGTGAAGAAAGTAACTAATCAATGTAGGAAGTAAATGCTCAGTGACATAGGTAACTAATCAACGTAGGAAGTATACTGAACAATATGCAGGCGCGTTCATGGGCATGTGTGTACGTGTATTGTTGCAGCCAGAATACGGAATTCGTCAGTATCCCCATCTCTTCTTCTTCTGTCTTGCATTTCCTCCCAACCCCGCCCTGCACCGCAAGGTGTTATAGGCAGTAGATGACATTTTTCAGATAGTAAAATAACACATGTATTTATATATTTGTCTGGATCTTATAATATTCTCGTCACGTTTGCCAATTGTAATTAAGCTTTATAGTTTATTCTTCTAGTAAAATGCTAGTTATGTATCATTTCTTGCGGGGCGTCGCAGTCAACCTCATCATTTTTTGCTGTTTGTGATTTCTTGGCAAGTTTACGTTCAGTAGTTTGCTTTTACATTTTGAACGATCGGACTTTTATGAATATCAGAGCAAGGCGGTCTGCTTCCAAATTGCCCGCAGTTGTGTTTCGAACGCAGTATGCGGGATTACGAACTGTGTGTGTAACTTAATTTTAATTCTAAATCTAATTGCAGACTGCGTACATAACTAATTATGTACATTTTAATATCCTGCTCATTGTCCGGATCTAATACTTTATTATCTGTATATGGTATATTATTGATATCTCTTCTTCTGCGTTCATCCAGAGTGGTATTTTTTTTTCTTCGGACGTAATTGTGGCGTGTCCGGTTGTGCGCCCTTAGGCCGACACATCCGACTTTGGCTGGCGTGTGTTAATCGGGTTAGCCTTCCCGGTATTATTGATATTATATCCTCAGATTGGGGTGAGACAGGTTACAATATCCGGGAACAAACCTTAGTTGCAAAATCCAGCCAACCATGAACCCTCTACAGGCTTGGCACGAGTTGGTTGATGACCTATGTTCTATTGGGAGTTGAAAGTTCGAAGGCGGAGGAGATGCGGAGAATTCCCCTCCTGTCTTTTAACTGATAAATTGTCATGGGATGATTACTCGTCTCAAGGGACTTCCCGTATCTGCCATGGGCTTATATAAAGTTGTTTTCCGTATGCAACCCCTTTTAGTTTGGCCCAAACCTACTTTTTGTTTGGCTCTGAATCAGTTAAATTTCTCATAACTCTTCTGTATAGGAAACAGTAATGATGACTTTACACATCCCTGTCGCATATCTGTCTTGATTGGCTGGCACTGACCTTGACCTCATAATAAGTTATTACGTCAGTATCCCCCCCCCCCCATTATAATTTCGTCGTGGCGATAACAAAACAATAACTAAACTTAGAACCTGTAGAATATTTAATACCAACGTTAAATAAATACAACTGTCTGGACCAGAAACATGGAGGACGATTAAGACAATCAATTACAAATAATTTATAAACATTCATTAACGATTAAACAATGACTAGTAAACTACACACGATTCATTAACGATTAAACAATGACTAATAACTTAAAACGATTCATTAACGATTAAAACAATTACTAATAATTATTTACAAACATGCATTGATATTTCTCCCCCGATGGTGTTTCCACCTTGTCGTGGTGGGGGAGCTTGAGTTTCTCAATGACCCTGAGAGCTATGCCGGCGGTAGCGTAGCTACCAGCAGGGCCTCCCAAGCCGGACAGGTCAAAGGGTAGAGAACAGACAAAGAGAAACACCCTGGTCCTCCAGGTTGGGGGTTGAAGCGTGGGGTTAACATCCCCACCTTTGTAAAAACCTTTCTTTGTTACGAAACAAATACATGAGCCTCGATATCGGACTGACTTATCTGGACAACGACCTTGGAACGTTAAAGGACTTTTGAGATTTGGAACATGGAATGTACGGACACTATATCAAGCTGGAGCGGCCGAAGAACTAACCCGGGAGCTGGTTGAATATCAAATGGATATCACAGCAATTCAAGAAATAAGGTGGCCAGGAGAGGGTACTTTAGAGCAAAATGGAATGATTATAATATATGGAGGAAACACCCAAAATAAACATGAATTAGGAACAGGATTTGTCATCAAAAAAGAGTTATGGGGGAACATTTTAAACTTTAAAGCTTTTAATGACAGGATTAGTAAATTACGAATAAAAGGTAAATGGAAAAATATAACGATGATTAATGTACATGCACCTACTGAAGAGAAAGAAGATGATATTAAAGAAGACTTTTATAATGATCTGGAAGATGTCATAGAAGAAACCCCCAAACAGGACATCCTGATTGTGCTGGGAGACTTCAATGCAAAAATAGGTAGAGAGCAAACTAATAAAAAAGTGGCCGGTATGGAAAGCCTACATACAACTTCAAATGATAATGGATGGAGAGTCATCAACCTGGCAGAAGCCAAAGGACTGCAGATTAGCAGTACCAGACTACAAAGAAAGGATATACACAAACAAACTTGGAAATCATGTGACAAGAGAACCTATAATCAAATAGATCACATTTTAATTAACAACAGAAATGCATCAAACATACAGCAAGTCAGAAGTTATAGAGGAGCTGAGTGCCACAGTGACCATTTCCTCGTTGGAGCAAAATTTAAAATAAAACTTAAGAGAGCTTTCTATACTAAATTACAAAGATTACACCCAACATATAACAGAGAAAAACTACAAGACATTACAGTCAAAGAGAAATTTACAGATGAAATAAAATGTAAACTTGAAACTTTTCAAAACCCTTTGGAGGAAAGCGTTGACCAAACTTGGTTGAACATCAAGAATACAGTTCAATCTACCGCAGAAGAATGTCTCGGTGTGTCAACCACGCATAGAAAGAACAGATGGTTCAATCAAAAATGTGAAGAAGCAGTCACTAAGAAGAAGAATGCCAGACATGTATGGTTAAATGACATCAATAACATCCAAAAGGAAGAGCATTATAGAAATGAATGTAAAGAGGCTACAAAAATAGTCAGACAGCAGAAGCGAGAATATATGAGTAATATAATCAAAGATATGGAAACTAATCACCAGAAAAATGAATCCAGAAAGTTTTTTAAAGTACTGAAGTCAATGAAACGAGGGCACCAACAAAACACATATGGTTTAAAAGACAAAAATGGGAATATGATAAATACCAATGAAGAAATGTGCAACACATGGAAAGAATATTTTATTGAATTACTAAATTGTGAAGCTCCAAGTAACATTTTCCCACAGGAAGAGGTTCTAACATGCGAACCACAAATTGAAGAACCTACATTTGAAGAAATCCTATATGTAATCACACGACTTAAAAACAATAAGGCAACTGGGACTGATGGAATTGCTGCTGAATTTATAAAGGCAGGTGGCCATGCATTACATCTAAAGCTATACGAACTAATAATAAAAATCTGGAGGACAGAAGAATTACCCCATGACTGGAAAGAGTCATTATTGATACCTATCTTTAAGAAAGGAGACAAGTTCCAATGTGGAAATTATAGAGGAATATCACTACTGTCCACAAGCTATAAGATACTATCCGCAGTATTACTAAATAGACTAAAACCATATTCAGAAGACATATTAGGTGACTACCAGGCGGGTTTTAGACAAAACAGATCAACAATAGATCAGATATTTATCTTACGACAAATAGCCGAGAAACATTGGGAATATAAAAGAGATCTCCATAACATTTTTGTGGATTTTAAAAAGGCTTATGATAGTGTCCATAGGAATAGTCTATGGAAGTTATGCAGGAATTTGGAATACCAAGGAAGTTAATTAACATGACCAAACTATGCATGGAAGATACTTATAATATAGTAACATATAAAGGCAGGAAATCAGACCCCTTCCAAATAACATCTGGCTTGAAACAGGGTGATGCACTATCGCCGCTACTCTTCAATCTGGCTCTAGAGAAAGTTGTAAGGAAGGTAAAGGAGGAATGTGATATTGGAGGAACATCCAAGCTGCTTGGTTATGCAGATGATATAGATATTATAGGGCAAAGTGAACAAAAGACATTAGAAATATTGACTCACTTAAAGGAAAAAGCCCAACAGATGGGGCTGGTTATCAACCAAGATAAGACAGAATATATGGTAATTTCAAGAGACGGAATGGCTAAAAACTCTGGCCACATACAAATAGATAATATGACCATTAAAAGAACGGAAACATACAAATACCTGGGTACAATCTTCAACTGCTCCAACATCATAAGGGAAGAAATACAAACTAGAATCAACTCTGGAAATAAGATATACTATGCACTACAACATCTACTAAAATCAAAGGCGCTATCTCGTAACACCAAAATCACAATATACAAAACACTGATCAGACCAGTTGTGCTGTATGGCTCTGAAACCTGGAGTACAACGAAAGGAGACGAAGCCTTGTTACAAACCTTTGAGAACAAAATTTTAAGACGCATCTTTGGACCCATTAGGGATACACAAAGTGGAGAGTGGAAAAGAAGAAGTAACAAAGACATTTATGATTTGTTTAAGTCCCCGCTAATCACTGGTATCATGAAGGCTAATAGACTACAATGGCTGGGGCATATAGAAAGAATGGAAGATAATAGGGAAACAAAACTCGCTTACACTCAGGAAATAAATGACCGTAGACCCCGAGGTAGACCAAGAAGGCGGTGGAGAGATAATATACATACAGACCTACAAGCACTTGGAATCAACGACTGGCAAGAGAAGGTCCACCAGAGAGACGAATGGAGACAGATTGTATTTGCAGCAAAGAACCTCAATGGCTCGGAATGCTGAAGAAGAAGAAGAAGAAGAAGATGCATTGATATTTAAAACAAATACTAATAACTACTAACATTCATTAACGATTACAACAATTACTAATAATTACAAACATGTATTAACTATTAAGACAATTACTAATAGTTTATAAACATTCATAATCGATTAAAACAATATTTATTAAACTACAAACATTCCTTAATTGGGTCCTGTACGAAATAGACGATCTAAAATGGTGTAACAAAATCATGAATGTGAAGTGTAGGCAAGAACTATCCAGATGTCAGGAAAAAAGGAAATATGGAAAAGGCGCTGATTCAGATAGGACACAGTTTGAGAATACCCAAGAATAGCGTAACTAGAAAGTCTTTCACTGGAACCCACAGAGGAAGCAAACCAGAGGGAGACGTGAAACACACTAAGAAGAGGAGGAGGAGGAGAAGAAGAAGGAAGAGAAAGAGGAGGTGGAAGGAGAGCGTGGAGAGGAGGAGCAAGAAAACGGAGAAGAAGATGAAGAAATAGTACTAGTATTAGAAGAAGAAGAAGGAACGAACGAACGAACGGACTTTATTTTCAAAGGGTAACAAATTGGGCAAGCAGCCCCGTCTTACATTCGGCCCTTCCAATCACTCATCTTTCGTTCATCAATAATGCAAAATACATTCACATAGGGAAAAAAAAACACACTGTCAAATGAATATTGTAAACATAAACAATGCATATTACCATGTTATGAGACACATACCCCAACCATCCCCCATCCACACACATCTCCCACACAACCACACACACACACCCAGGCACACATACATGCTCCCACCCATCCATCAATCCCCCACCAAGCCACACACACCTCTAGGCACACATACATGCACCCGCCTACCAATTACCCACCCACACATCCCCCGCCTACACACATCTCCCCACCCACACTCACATCCTCCACTCATCCCATAACCCATCAACACTCACCCACCCACATATCCTCCACCACACAATAACATACCCCCAACCACCCAGTCAAACACACATCCCGCAACCAACCATCCCCACCTACACACACATATCCCCGCCAACCCATACATCACGCACCTACCCACACACAAAACTAGCATCCATATACATATCTCCCACTTTCACACATCCCCCACCCACACAATCTCCCCACCCACCAACATCCATACATACACACATCCTCACCCCCCGCCTACACACACTCATCCACCCACCCACACATCCTCTAACCCCCTCCCCGCATAACCATACACATATACCCCAATCACACATCCTTAACCACACATCCCCCACCCACAAACACCCCACCCATACATCCACATACACATCTCTCCACCCATACACACAAGAAGAAGAAGAAGAAGAAGAAGAAGAAGAGGAGGAAAAGAAGAGGAAGAAGAAGAAGAAGAAGAAGAAGAAGAAGAAGAAGAAGAGAAAAAGACAAAGAAGCTGAAGAAAGAGAGGAGGAGAGGGGGAGGAGGAAGAAGAAGTAGAAGAAGAAGCTGAAGAAGAAGAAGAAGAAGAAGAAGAAGAAGAAGAATAAGAAGAAGAAGAAGAAGAAGAAGAAGAAGAAGAAGAAGAAGAAGAAGAAGAAGAAGAAGAAGAGGAGGAGAAAAAGACAAAGAAGCTGAAGAAGGAGAGGAGGAGGAGGAGGAAGAAGAAGTAGAAGAAGAAGAAGCTGAAGAAGAAGAAGAAGAAGAAGAAGAAGAAGAAGAAGAAGAAGAAGAAGAAGAAGAAGAATAGGAAGCAGCAGAAGAAGAAGCATTGGAAGAAGAGGAAGAAGAAATAAAAACAACAAGAGGAATTACTTTGTGGAAGGAAAAGAAACCAATGAGTAACATTATTAAGTGCAGCATAGTGCAAAGAGCAGCTCTCACCTGTGCTTTTTCTGAATCAAATGGTGCGATGTCCCCCTCTCTTTCCAAGAATTCTTCACCCTGTCACATACATCACCACCAATATTTGGTAGACCTGAATATTTTTCTCTCATAACGTCTGTTCTCTTCTCTGCCTCTTCTTCAGATGATGTTGTCTCTTGAGCTCTAGGAGAAGACATTGTGATTCCAGTTGAAAGTACGAGTGTCGGTCTCAATGTATTACACCATAAAAAGTTTTTTCTCGGAAACTATTTGTTGAAAATGAACGAAATGTGTAAAACATATGCAAGAACATTTCTTCTACACATACTATTTTTTCTCTTTTTTTTTTTTTTTGATATCCTTTACAGGACATCGCTGTCAACACCAGCATCTTTCAGCTGTATGTTGATTTCTTGGCAAGATTATGCTCAGTAGTTTGCCATTGCTTTCTGAGCGGCCGGCTCACATACCCTGTAAGTTACCGATGCGATTCGAACCACTGCTGATTCTCACCGTCATCATGTTACCGACGAGAGTATACGAGAAAAGTCGCTAACCTCTAGGCCAGGAAGCAGGCTCTCAACATAATCTTAATCGGCGAGTAAGGCTTTATGCTAGCGCGAACCAAATTCGCGTACGCCTTGACTGTACCAGGGATTATCCTGATCATGTAGTTCTTTCTTCACTGCATGAATCACGCCCTCATCATCATCATCATCATCATCATCATCATCATCATCATCATCATCATCATCATCATCATCATCATCATCATCATCATCATCATCATCATCATCATCATCATCATCATCATCGTCATCATCATCATCATCATCATCATCATCATCATCATCATCATCATCATCATCAAAATTTGCTGCAAGGAGTGCACTGTTAAGTGACCCAAAAAGACGAAAATCAGAGGCTGTCAGATTGACGCTATAGGGTTGATGATGGAACACAGTCCAGCTCAATTTGGTAATTGCCTAAAGGGTTGTGTGATGGTGTGCATTGTCGTATTGGAGCAACAGGTCTGCTGAATTCTAGTTAGGCCAATCTGTACGGTACCACTCATAGAGTTTTATTTTGTGTTGATTACCTTTCAGCATCACTTCCAGAAGAACCACACAAGGTTGTTATCGCTGTCTTGTTGGACATTGATGGTGTGGTCCACACCATCAATGTCCAACAAGACAGCGATAACAACCTTTCTTGCTGATGGAGGTGACTTGAATTTAATTCTTTTTGGTGATAGGGGATGATGCCGCTTCATTGACTGTATTTTCGTCTCAATGTCAAAATGATACGCCCAGGTTTCGTCACCGGTAACGATCTTTGACAAAACGTTCTCTCCCTCAGCTTCATCAAAATGTTACATCATTTCAGAACAAACTATTTCCCTTTGAAATCTGAGCTCACTTGTGAGACCTTTGCTGTTCGTAACGCAAATCCTTTATACATGCCATTTATCGGATTACTGTAGCTGCTGTAAGCATCCAAATATGGTGCTACTTCAGTAAACATTGAAATATTAACGTGGTATAAAACAACTGAATAAATTATGGAGTGGGGCAGACAGAACTACACAAATTAGATTTTTAAGAGCATGCGTCTTTCCCAACATACGCCTGCGAGACCTGGACTCTACTAAGCAAGCTGAACAGCGCATAAATGCCTTTGAATATAAATGTTATAGACGAGTTCTAAAAATATCTTGGATAAAGAAAAGAACAAATGCATCCATACTTCAAGAGCTGAATATTGAAGAAGGTTGGCTATTAAAGACGATAAAACAAAGAAAATTGAAATATTTTGATCACTTGAAATGTCACGCAAGTTGGGAGAGAACAATAATGGAAGGGTATATGCTTGGGAAGAGAGGAAGAGGAAGGCCAAAGAGAAGATGGGTGCAGGATGTGGCGGATGATCCTCCAGATGGGTGTATCAGACTCGGGACATCTTGCTTATGATCGAGAGGATTTCCGGAAGGTTGTTATGGGAGCGAGGTTTTGCAAAGGACATGATACTGAATGAATGAATGAATGAATGAATGAATGAATGAATGAATGAATGAATGAATGAATGAATGAATGATTGATATCACATTTGTAAAACATGCAAATTTCAAAATAATAATAAAAAAGATCTTTGCCATAGTTTTAGAGCTCTAATCGAAAAGAGCCCTAACCACATGGAGTAAAACCCGGTGCAATGTAGTCGATCCTGTTGTCGTTAACCTCCCTTTAAATAGCACATGTCTCACACTTACAGGTAAGCTTCGAAATAGTCAAGTGGTATATCACATGTCTCACACTTACAGGTAAGCTTCGAAATAGTCAAGTGGTATATCACATGTCTCACACTTACAGGTAAGTTATGAAATAATGAGGTGGTATGTCACATGTCTAGCACAGGTACATTTCGAAATAAGCAAGTGGTATATTGTACTGATCATGCGGTCTTGACAGACGATAATATATTATATCGCTCTTCAAGAAAAAAAAAAGCATAACTACAACCACACAATGGGTGGAGTTATACCTCTCCATAGCACAAAGTATAGGCTGAATTGTCGAGATCACATGTTACCCATGAAGCACGAGCCCTCTCTCTGCCTGCCTAGTTTGATTTTCAGGAAAAGTAACACCAGTACGCATGGAACAATACCAGCTGCAGAAGCTGCCAGATCAACAAAGCAATGCTCTAACTTTCCGCCTTTAGGAGCTTCGATCCTAGACCAGTTGCCGATCAAGGCTTAGGGCTTGGTCTTCAAAAGGTATACTGCATGCCTAATAAAGGTAAACTTTTTAAACAGTAACTTGCTATAACATGTATAATAAATCTAAATTTTGAAATAGGCAAGTGGTATAACACAATATTAATACTTACAGGTAAACTTCGAAATAGCCCAGTGGTATACCCACAGTTGTGGGGACTTTGTTCAGTTGTCGTTGACACCTGTCATGCTCCACCTTTCTGTTATCTACGTGTTCTGACTTGATGAGGAAATTGCTTTCTTTCTTGAAGACCAGTTTCTTTGTAAATGACTCAAGATAGGGTCCAAACCTGTCTTTCTCGTTTCTGGAATTCCACGAGTTTGCTTGAGCCAAACTGACATATGGGACTCCTGTTCCCGGACAGAGTGATTTAGTGTCCACGCTACCATAATTACCACTGGCTTGATGGCGATGATTACATTCAGCACCCGTTTCTTTTTTATCTGAATACAACTGTTCATAGAAGTAGTCGAACACAGATTTGGGTTTGTCGGGCTGGTGACTGTGATGAATGTCCTTTGCTTCATGGTAACAGCACAGGCACAATTCAGCCTGGTTCCTCGTAGACGCAAGGCAACGATAGGAACACCCACAACAGGACAGTCTCATGTTGGTCTGCAAATCTGATATATGCTTGAGTACTAGCATACCTTGATGATGCTGATGGCGGCTCATCTTGAACTTCTTTCTACTTTCTTTGCTATGCCTTTTAGAGTCAGAGAGGACTTTCTGGACAATGTTCCCTTGTTGGTTGTGTGCAAGATGGTGTGTGTTGCCTCTGATTTTGCCCTAATCAATCGCTTTCAGGGCTTTAGCTTTCTCTGTTTCTTCTGTATCTAAATGTCAGCAATGATCGTAGTACGGTTGCTTACTGTTTGTCTTGTTATATGGCCGAACCACCAGTTTCGCACATCTGGAATTCAGCGTGTACAAAGTTTCTCCTACATGAATACAGAATGATAGACATTAATCGGATACCATTTTGAATAAGCGAAAGAAACATAATTTAAACCTGAATTTAAATCTGTAGTAATTTCAAAGAATCTCTACGTTCTGTGTTGTTTTGAAAAACAGAAATATCAAAAAGTGTAAAAATCTGCTTACTGAAAATGCTGTCTAGTCTGTTCTTCTGTATGAATCCGAATGCTTCTTCTTCCGTTGCCCTCTATCCAGCTATGGAACTTAAGCCAACTCACTCCGATTCCCGTAATTCTAATGCTGGACAACAAGTCATGTAGTTGTGAGGGCACTTGAGTCAGGAGAGCTGCGATTTTGAAAAGAACGCTGAGAATATCGTTGGCAGAGAAGAAAACAAATGCTGAGTTATTGAGAGCTACATTTGTTACGAGCGCACACATTAAAATGACAAGGAAAATATAAATGAAAAGTCTAGGCCAGTGGTTCTTAACCCGAGGGGAATTCCCCCCCCCCCCCCCCCCCCCAATCGAGGGAGGGTTTCCTGGTGGGGGGGGGGGGAGGGTGGAATTAAGATTATTTCAAGATCGCGTTAATACAAGAACCGATTACCGTACTTGATATTGTTCCCGCACCGCCCCCCCCCCCCCCACTCTTTACGGTTCTGTACTTCTCACCCTTCTGAAATTCGCTTTATAACTATGTAGACTCGCAAATCACGTTTTATGTAGACGTCTAGACTTGTCCTAGTATGTGTTATTAAATTTAGCTTCTATTTTTACGTATACTTTGTAGGGGAAGAGATGAGTTTATGGGAAGGAAATTCGAAAGGGGGAGGGGGAATGACATTCTGAACATATGGTGAAGGGGTTGAGAACCACTGTTCCAGGCCTTATCGCAAGTAGATGTGGAATAGAGAAATTAGCCTTCGAAAGAAAATATTGGGCGAAATAGGTTGAGGAAAATAGAAAAAGATGTCTGCTTCAGACCAGTTTGATGTAGGAAATAGGAGAGTGCCAGAATGGATAAGCGCTCACTCTCTTCAACTTTCAGTGTGCTAACACTGAGGTAGCGAGTTCAAGCCTACAATTGTCAGTTGGACTAATATTGACTTCTCGTCCTTGACCTGGGAACGTCAATTTCAAGTACTTTAGAAGTCGGAGTGGATTCACCTAATGTATACTAGAAGTAGTAGCATATGTGCAGAGTATGCTTGAGTTGAAAGCGGGCGAACGCAAGTCATCCAATCTCACCATGAAGGCCGTGGGTTCAGTTCCGGAATCCGTCATTCACTTAAAGAGTTAAATTTGTTTCGGAGACGTTTGGGGGTCGTCGCTGGAGCCACGGAGTTCTTGCTCTGTGAGATGGTTGGCGGTCGTTGCTGGAGCTACAGAGTTCTTGCTATATGAGACGCTTGGAGGTCGTCGCTGAGCAAACGGAGTTCTTGCTCGGTGAGACGGTTGGGGTCGTCGCTGGAGCTAAGGAGTTCTTGCTCCATGAGACGCTTTGGGGTCGTCGCTGAAGCTACAGAGTTCGTGCTCTGTGAGACGCTTTCGGCAGGCCGCTCTGCGGAAGGAAGACCAAGCCATATGGGATAGAACACGGTGCAATGAAGTCGATCGCTTGCTTTGAACTCAAACGGAGTTCATACACGTGCTATTACTTTTAGTGCACAGGTTTGATGTTTGCCTGGAGATTAGCTTTCCCTTTTACCAGTGTCCCTCGCCATCACGCGAACCTTTTCCGACTTCTTAGGTACTTGTAATTTATGTCCCCAATTCAATGACAGAAATCAACATTTTAGTCCAACTGACAGGTGTACGTTTTGAACATCTCTTCTTAAACCTGTTTGCAGATAGATCAATAACAGACATTCCGACAGCTAAACGTTCGGACAGCCGTTACACCCGCACAACCGTTATTTTCTGTTCGAGATCACAAATTAACGTGATCATTTTAGTTCAAGTGACACTGTGTAATGTATTTTAACTCCCCCAGTACTAGTCAATAAAGGACCATTTACACCCACCAAGACACATATTTTATAGACCAGTGGTTCTCAACCAGTGGGACCCCCCCCCCACCCGGGTTTCCAAAAAAAGGGGGGGGGGGGAATTAAGATTATTTCAAGCTCGCGTTAATACAAGAAACGATTACCTGATATTGTTTTTCCCTCCATACTTTACGGTTCTGTACTTCTCGCTCGTCTGAAATTCGTTTTATAACGTAAGTAGACCTGCAAATCACGTTTTATGTAGACGCTTACACAGTATACATAAAAATGGAAGCTAAATTTAATAACACATACTAGAACATGTCTAGACATCTACATAAAACGTGATTTGTGGGTCTAGTTACGTTATAAAACGAATTTCATTAGGGCGAGAAGTACAGAACAGTAAAATTTAGAAGGAAAAACAGTAATAAGTAACTGTTTTTTGTAGTAATGCGATCTTGAAATAATCTTAATTCTCCCCCCCCCCCCGGAAACCATAAAATTCCCCGGGGGAGGGGGGATTCCCCACCGATTGAGAACCACTGTATTAGTAAAACAAGCTTCCATCTTTACGAATACTGTGTAGGGGCGGCGGGAAGGGGGTTTATAGGGAGGAAATACGAAGGGGTCGAATGACATTCTGAACATATTGTGAAGGGGTGCATGGGCCAGAAAAGGTTGAGAACCACTGTTATAGACCATCGACACTGTGTAAATGTTGTGGTCAGTACACGTTTACACTTCTAAAGATATTTCCTGGTGCCAACTTTCGCTCGATCGACCTTAGAGACCAGATCAATGTTCACAATCTGCCACCGCATTCCCCCACTAGCGAGTTACTCGATCAATTAAATGTCTAACATAGATTGAATTGTAGACCTGGCTACATACAACAACCAACACTAGCACTGGCCGAAATATAACTGTCTGAAATATTTTATATCTCGCAGAGAACTGCTAGCTTCATTGACACAATTCGTGTTTAATTGTGTTGAGTGCGTTGATTTGAGACAAAACCTGACGTCACATACGGGAATTTCCCATATGTGCCCGACCCCCATCTTCAACAGCCAGGGATCAGTTGTAGACTGATTATGTGTCTGTCTGGCCTTTCCTGGGAGTTATGAGTGTCGGCCGGGTTCTCTAATCATTCCCCGAACACCATTATCTTCACGCCAGAGGTACTAATCTGTTCTTCCCCACTGTTCACGTGATCCTAAAGAGTTACCGACCACATATGCCTTATCGCGCACCACCAGCTTTTCTCTTATCATCACATATATAGTTGTGTCTCTTCTCCTCCTCCTCTCTCTCTCTCTCTCCCCCCCCCCCCCCCTCTCTCTCTCCCTGTCCTTCCATGGATCCCACCTCCCTAACACTTCACCAACTTAGAACCCACACCATTTTCTGTTTTAGTCTTTTACCTAATGATCTCAAGCATGTATCTACCGATTTAGGCTAGAACACCCTTAAGGAGACACGAGCTACCTGCCATATCAATTTTTTGAAAGCATGTTTGCGTTTTCCGGCACGTTTGCCGGCTCCGTGGCTAAGGTGTTACGGACGAAGTTCGTATTTCCGCATACCACGTTCGAAACACAGCTGTGGGCGATTTGGCAGCAGATCGCCTTACGTTGGTTTTTTTGTGAAATGATACGGGTGCCGGTTGTTCAGAAAGCAATGGCAAACTACTGAACGTAGGCTTACCTAGGAATTACGAACAGCCAAAAAAAATGCTGGGGTTGACTGCTATGTCATGTAAAGGACATTCAAATAACTTTTTGTTTTGTTTGCGTTTCCGTATCACTCCCCGCTACTCACAGATTCCCACGGCTGTCTATATAAGGGTTAAAAAAGTTAGTTGCATATCCTTTACAGGACGTTGCAGTCAACACCAGCAATTTTTGCTGTTGTAATCATTTGGCAAGTTTACGTTCAGTAGTTTGTCATTGCTTTCTGAACAAACAGCACCCATACCATTTTGTAAAAAAACAAACGCAAAGCGGTCTGCTGCCAAATCGTGCGCAGCTGTGATTCGAACGCGGGTATATGGGATCACTAACAGCTTCCATAACGCCTTCGCCACGGAGGTATGTAAGGGTATCAAGGTGAAATTCATGTTAGTATCACAGCCGGGAATTCTGAGATAAGTAGCAAAAAAAAATTGTTTTTCAAAATTTCATTTTCTCTTCACTGTTCTATGTTTTTTCCAACTTTTTATTCTTCTTATCACCTTCTTATGCCTTAATGTAGTCACTGGAGGGTCTTCTCGGTGATTACACGTTGTGTTTTGGCTTGCTGATTAAGGCTAGTCGCCGCACGGTCTTGTATGTTTCGTAATTCTGTTCTGTAAAGTTGCATTACTTTTGTTATTTTATATTGTTACCAATACCCAGCCGGTCTCTCTGGCTGAGGGGTTACACCACTTTCTCCGTAATCCCGTTTATCCACGCAGGGTCTCGCACGAGAATTGGAAGTGGTTCGACCCGCGCTCGTGACTTGCGGGATAATGAGCCGGCCGCTCAGAAAGCAATGGCAAACTATGAGCGTAATCTTGCCAAGAAATCAACATACAGCTGAAAGATGCTGATGTTGACAGCGATGTCCTGTAAAGGATATGCAAAACATTTTACCAATACCCAACCTAGCAGTGTTTTGACTCATACGTCACGAAGCTGGCTAATCTTGAACAAGTCCGATAATCACTCTTGGATTTCTTGGACTAATTCTGGACCAGGAGAGTCAGGTAGAGTTCATGTCATTGTCCGGTAAATGTTCATTCTGCAGGCAGTAAGTGGTCAATGTATGCAGGGTTCTTCTGCTGGGCATTTGGACGGAATCTTCTGACATTGACATACCTGTAGTCCCTGAAAGAAACGTAAACAACGTAGACCTAATGTTATTTACCTGAAGTGACCCCTTATTCATAGTTGCGTTCATTTCAATTTTTCTTAAATGGTCCTGGGGAAAGGCCACAATCTCCAGAACTTCCAAATATCGTCTATAGTTGTCATGATTAGCTCCTATATGGATCAAACCAGGAATGAGCATTCGCAAACACCGCCTGCCAGCTGGTGAATTACACGAAGATACTCACCCCTCCCCCGCATATCCTAATTACAGGACATCGCTGTCAACACCAGCATTTTACCGCTGTTTTTGATTTCTTTGCAAGATTACGCTCAGTAGTTTGCCATTGCTTTCTAAGCGGCCGGCTCACATATCCCGTAAGTAACGGGCGCGGCGAGAACCGCTACCGATTCTCGCGCAGCTGCGTTTGCTCAAGTGGATAAGCGGGATTACGGAGAAAGTCGCTAACTCCTAGGCCAGGGAGACCCACGAAGATACTAAATGCAAGAATTTACAGACACTACAGTTGGTTGACAGAAGGATATACCATATGGGTTGCAACGCTGTTTGACACATGGTTTGACCAAATAACCAACCAAGAAGCCAACCAACCAAGCAACCAACCAGCCAACTAACCATCCACTCACCCACTCACTCCCCCAACCAACCAACCAACCAGCCAACTAACCATCCACTCACCCACTCACTCCCCCAACCAACCAACCAGCCAACCAACCATCCTACCAAACAACCTACCAATCTACGACACTAGCAATACTGCTGGTCACTTGATAAAGAATGAATGAATATATATGTCCTTTACAGGAGGTCGAATCAACCCCATCATTTATTGACTGTTTATGATGTACTAAACACACACACACACACACACACACACACACACACACACACACACACACATTGTACATATGTACGAGTTATCTTTACTTCGATTACTTTGAAACTACGTGTAGTCTATACACGTACAACGAAATGATGATAGTTGCTCTCACCTTTCGATATTCAGAAATATAATTATCCACTGTACTGAAGTATGATCAAAAATGCCGAGGCTAACAGAAGGAAATAATACTCCGTGCACCATCTCTAAAAGAGCACCCAGTTCGATACAGCCAATCAGAAGTGTTCCATGCAGTGCGAGCTGGACGACCCATCACAACGGACTGTTCTAATACTACTCGCATTTATCAAGTTTGTGTTCATCTTGTTGCCTCGTTAAATCTCTACCAGTCTCTCTGCCTCCTCCATCTCTCCCTTTTCTCTCACTGTACTGAGAACAAGGGGAGTATCGATAGTGTAGTAGTTAGGCTCTCGCCTGCCGATCGGTAGGCACGGGTTCGACCCGCAGCTGGTCGAATTCGGATTTTTACAAATTGACCTGGGTTCCCAGGTCGACCATCCCAAATATGAGCCCCAGGAAATGTCTGGGGAAGTGGATACGGCCGGCGTAATACAGATTACATCACCTACTGAGTGTCGGTTGGTCTATAATAATACGGATTGAGCACCATATGCCCGGTAAGGCTGGTAGAAGGGTCGTTTATTTAAGAGTATTTATCCTGGGAACAAGAAACACCAGTCTTTTGTGGTGAAGTGGTCAAGCCGCCCAACTTGCGCTCTGAAGATCTGGGTTCGGTTTTAGGACTTCATAATTCGTTTCACGAGTGCAATTTGTTCAGAGACTCGTATATTGTGTTATTGATATGTTAGATGCTCTTTCTTTCCACACAGTGTGTTGGTTGTGTGGTTTTTTATCTATCTCTCCATACTGTGTGTTTGCTTTTTTATTTTATCTATATCTCCATACTGTGTGTTTGAGTCTATTTTATTTTATCTATATCTCCATACATTGTGTTTGGGTCTATTTTATTTTATCTATATCTCCATACATTGTGTTTGGGTTTTTAGTTTATCTATATCTTCATACATTGTGTTTGGTTTGTTTTATTTGATCCATCTCTAAATACAGTGTGTTCGTGGTTCTTTATTTTATCTATCTCTCCAGAAAGTTTTTTATTTTAAAATTTGATCTATCTCTCCATACAGTGTGTTCGTTGTTTTATTTTATCTATCACTTCATACAATGTGTTTGTGTTTTTTATTTGATCTATATCTCCATACCGTATGTTTGCGGTGTTTTATGTAATCTATCTCTCCATACATTGTGTTGGATAATTATTTATTTGATCAATCTCTCCACACAGTGCTTGTTGTTTTATTTGATCTATTGCTCCGTACGGTGTAGTGAAGTGTAGATCTATCGCTCCATCCAAGGTATTGATGGTGGAGTGATTTTAGGGTAGTATAGTTAGTTCCATATCCTTTACAGGTCGTCACATTTACCGCAGCATTTTTGGACTGTTTGTGATTTCTTGGCAAGTTTACTTTCCGTAGTTTGTCATTGCTTTCTGAACGACCGGCACTCATACCTTTGTATGGCAACCAACGCAAGTCGGTCTGCTGCCAAATCGCCCGCAGCTGTGTTTGGAACGCTGTTGACACTCGTGACCTTTTAGGGTTACGGTTAGAGTATTAGATGTCTCCTAAAAGTGAATTGTATGGCGTTTCGTACTCTGTGAAATACTTTCGGTAGGCCACTTTGCGGAAAAAGACTTCGCCTTATGGATAAAACTTGGTGTAATGAAGTTGAACCTCTTGCCCTCCAAGTCCATTTAAGGAAACAGTGAGATGTCATGGTCAGGCCACTTCAATCCCAGTCTTAGCACCGATTAATCTGATGATGATGAGGACAGGGGACAGTGGAGTGACATGATGAGACCACTTCAACCTCAGTCTTTAGCACTGACTAATCTGATGATGAGAGGGGGACAGTGGAGTGACATGATGAGACCACTTCAACCCCAGTCTTAGCACTGACTAATCTGATGATGAGAGGGGGACAGTGGAGTGACATGATGAGACCACTTCAACCCCAGTCTTAGCACTGACTAATCTGATGATGCTGAGGGGGACAAGGGACAGTGGAGTGACATGATGAGACCACTTCAACCCCAGTCTTAGCACTGACTAATCTGATGATTGTGAGGGGGACAAGGGGCAGTGGAGTGACATTATGAGACCACTTCAACCCCAGTCTTAGCACTGACTAATCTGATGATGAGAGGGGGACAGTGGAGTGACATGATGAGACCACTTCAACCTCAGTCTTTAGCATTGACTAATCTGATGATGCTGAGGGGGACAAGGGACAGTGGGGTGACATAATCAGGGGATTATAATACTGGACAAGATAAAAGGACACAGGAACAAAAGAACAACGAAATGAAAGCAGAAGCACATAGATCAAATGACAGTGATGACCTACTGTCGGAGATAACACCTCACTACAAAACCCAAACTTTTTAACCCATAAAAGCCACCCACATCTAAGTAAATAAAAGAATAAGTTCATAGTTACTCGTTAGTCGCTGTTCCAAATTTACAGCTACGCTCTTGTGCCGGTGAATATCACACAAAATGATCACCACTTCACTGTTCCATGTGATAAGGGAAAACAAACGGCAGTCCCGACAAACCAACAGCATGCACACGCATACATGCATAAAGCCGCTATCAGAATGCCAATATAACAGTCCGCCACGAAAATTACAGTTCATCGTCGATGGCAGCGGCAGTCACAAGAAAAGTACAGCTTCACAAACATTACTGCATAATGCAAAACCAGCTAGTTAAGCATCCGGCCTTTCGCCATTTTTCTGAACATGCATTTCACAATACAAACCACCGTGGACAGATGTAAAAGCATTCCACATGAAATCCATAGCTCACAATGTCGCTCCACGCACTTAACTCGGTTGCTGGGCGACGGAACCATGCACTACCAGTCCAACACGAGAAAAATGCTTAAGCTAACCGTAGCCAGAATGATACAATGGCAGTGCAAAATAACCGGCTTTTCTGCTCTTAAATTGCTGCATACGAGAATAATAAATAAAAGAGATAGATACACCAATTGGTCAGTTCTAAAAACATACACTAGGACACACAAATAGAGATACAATAGATACCAGCAATTAAACCAGACACATCCTTTAACGATAATAAATACGAGGGTCTTCACATGAAAACCTTAAAAGTGTGACAGAAATTACAATAACCATGCCATTGTCTTGTAACCTGTCAATATTGTTGTTAAATATGTCAAGAATGTTAAGTGTCACGGTGCAGACGAACACGGTGACGTCATAGGACAGTTTAAAGAAGGCCGCCCCACTTTAGACATGCATCGAAAAGGAGCAACGAACGAACGAAAGAATAATTTTAATTTTCAAAGGGTTAAGAATTGGGCACGCAGGCCCGTCTGAATTTCTGCACTTCTTCTCTAATTCCTCTCATACATTATTTCATTCAACATCACTTATGAAGCTAATCTTAGACAACAAAAGAACAATAAGCATTAATACGCATGAAAAATAATCAGTAATACATGACTCACTGCGGCAGTGTTTACCATGGACATGATAAATACCTAAGGAAGGTGTAACGTGTCATACATATGGGAATGTTTATTAACTAGTTGTCGTTTGAGATAATTTACTATTATTATTTTTAGGCGGGGGGCATGTAGTCTGTCCTGAGGTAGTGTTCAAACAGGTTGCGACTGTATGTTTAATGATTGGTTGTGTCTTTGATTTCTTGTGGAAGATTGTTCCACAACTGAGTGGCAGAGTAGTGACCCCAAGGTCAATTTTTTCTACAGGAATCCAAGCACTTGATCGGCGATAAAACAACTTAAGGTTTCCATTTGAAATCCTCTCGTATAACTAGTCAACATAACAATGATGGAGGAAAGTCTAGTCAACGTTTCTTACATAGAAATGCCAGTTGTTGTAGAACCCTAGAGGCCTGGTTGTCTAGTGTTCTCTAATCTCTATTTCTATCTTCTACTTTTACGAGCGATCAATTTTTTGAGAATTTGTTTACTTGCTAACTTTTCTTAAAGCAAGTTAAAGTTGTACAGGGTGTTTGTAAGGTCTCACTACACTTTGTATGTAGAACAATTTTGAAAAATAAAGTACACGGCGTCATAAAACATGTGCTCTGCAACCACCGTGAAGCAATATACAGCGACTGGCTTTCGTCTGCTGGAGTAATTCTTTGCACTCCAAACAGAATGGTTTTATCAACAGAGGAAAGACGTATTTTGGTTGAACAAGTGTTTCGAAATGGCAGTCAATACTAACACGCATGGTTGTTCAAAGAGTTATAGCAAGATTTCCAGTTAAACAACCTCCTCGTCGCATTAAGGTTAGAAATTTATTGAATAAGTTATAATGAATACTTCATTGGTACTTTCCAACCTCCTCCCAAAAAGAGTTAGACCATATCAGTAACTATTGTAACTAATGTAATGAACTTTGTGAACTTGTTCATGATTGCACGGATCATGCATCTACAATTGTCTACGGCATGAGGTGATCAGTGTCACTCTAACCTGTTTTTTCGCCTCTTACGAAATGCACGAGAGATTATAGTTTTACTATTCTATGCTGCGTCAGACTGCGAGAACAGCAAGTTAAAAGAGGTGTGGCCAAGCAAGAACATTATGCAGGAAGCCAAAGAAGATTAATAAACCAACACAGAACTGGTGTCGTGAGCCGCTACACGCTGCGGGATTTACTGAGGAGGGGATCCGAGCACTTATGGACTGAATGATTCGATGTGCAATGATGATGATCAGTCAACTAACTAACTAACTAACTATAAACCCTGGCAATGTGAGGATTGAAGTGTGTCGGAGTCATATTTTGAACACTGTTGATAAGATCATAAATGAAGAAATCAGGACTTAAGTGGGGGTTACAGCTGCACTAGATTTTATTAGAAGGCAGCAAGTCAAATGGTTTGGCCATGCAAGTAGGTTACCAACTAACAGTATACCACAACCAGCAATGATGTACAGACCAGAGGGAAGCAGAGGAAGAGAGGCCGACCACGTAAACGTTGGACGGAGGGAATAACAGAGTCCATGGGAACATCAGTACATGAAGCCCATATGCGGGCATTCTCCCACTGTTTATACTTCACCTCGACACCGCAAGGTACAAGAGGAACATGATGAGATGAGATGAGATGAGATGAGATGAGACTGTTTGTTGTATGCTTGAGAAACATGGATAATAAGCAGACAAGGTGAGAAACATCTAATGGCAGTGGAAATGTGGTTTCTGAGGAACATGTCAGGAATACCAAGAAGAGACTGAAAAAAGAGAGTGAAAAAGCCGTAAATGAAACATAAGAAAACCGTAAATTGATAGAGAAATTAGATGTAGTCAAGATTTGATGAAGATTTTATGAGAAGAAATAAACTTAAAAACTTGGTGACAACTAGTAAATTTAATGGGAAAAGAGCAATGGAGAAAGTGAAATGATAAATTCCTCGATGAAGTGGCCACACGGTGTAATCATGACAAGAACGGACCTGTAACAAAACTCTGGTGATCGGGTGAGATGGAGAACCATGGCCGCCCACGCCTATCGATATGGCAAGTGATAGTGATGATATTACAGAACATCTTTATGTGTCTCTTTTCTACCAAAGAAACTCGCCCCAGTCTTCCGAAGAACCACATTTCAAAAACCCCAGATACATTCTACATCGTGACGATCAAGTTCAAGGTTTGCTCTCTATATAGGCCATCAACTCTGCATCTTTGGCTAAGGGGTAGTTAACACATTTCATAATACCGGGTTCAAATTCAACTGCAGGCGATTTGGAAGCAGGCGGCCTTATGTTGATTTTTAACAATGGTGTAAGCTGTCGTTCAGAAAGTAATGGCAAACTACTGATCGTAAATTTTCCGAGTAAAGCACAAAAAGCCGACATATTCTGGGGTTGATTGCGATGTCCTGTAAAGACACGCAACTCATAGTGGATCAAACTACTGAAAGAAATCGCTAGGGAAAAGGTCAACATGGCAGGGCACCCTAGCATGTTTCCACTTTCTGGCACGAGATCACGAAACAGTGCATATTAATATCGACGGCCAATCGAGAGATTAATAACATGGGCGTGGAATGAAACAATGTCACAGAAGGGACAACGCATACAATGAATTAACAACCCCATGCCTGCTTTATTGTACGTTCGCCATTATAGGATGGAAATAGCAGGTCGACTGTTGACGTAGCATGGGCAACACAAAACAGCGCCGCAGTTCCCCAAACACCAAAGGGCAGATATTCCCCACACACGCTGATAAATATGAAATTTCTGTCCCGGTGGCGTCGTGAAGGGAGACTGGCATGACCCAAACAAGAGAATCATCAGTTCTGCTAGAATTAATGAGGTTTCTCTGATGATTGAGATGGATTAGTTCTCTTTTGTTTAACACCGCCTGCGAATAAATGGCGAGGTGGTGATGTCACACCATGTGGTGGTTTGATCACAGAAAATAGGGGCGTACCATGCCCATCATGTCTACATGACAGGTAAATTAGTTATTTCACTTAAAACTATGCAATTCTTCTTCTCCTCCTCCTTCTCTCATCATCATCATCATCATCATCATCATCATCATCATCATCATCATCATCATCATCATCATCATCATCATCATCATCATCATAACCATCATCATCATTCTTCTTCTTCTTCTTCTTCTTCTTCTTCTTCTTCTTCTTCTTCTTCTTCTTCTTCTTCTTCTTCTTCTTCTTCTTCTTCTTCTTCTTCTTCTTCTTCTTCTTATTCTTCTTCTTCTTCTTCTTCTTCTTGTTTACTTTAATCCTCCTGATCTCATTCTAGTGTCTACCACCAGGGTGATTACTACTATAACAACAACAACTATTACTGCTGCTGCTGCTGCTGCTGCTGCTACTGCTGCTGCTACTACTACTACTACTACCGTTGCTGCTGCCATTACTACTGCTAATGCTGCTGCTGCTACTACTACTACTACTACTACTACTTATTAGTTTTTACTCTTTTACTCCTTCCCTTCCTCTTCCTCTTCCTGATTATCCCCTTCTTCCTCCTCCTCCACTCATCTTCATTCCCCCAACCCCACTCCACCACCATCACCACTCAACCACATGCTCCTCCTCCCCTTTTCCTACTTATCCTCCTCCTCATCCTCCACTGTCTTGATCTATTACAGCTTCTTGTTGACCTCAAGAGTGTCCGTTTCTAATCAAAACTGCATTTACATTGAGGCATCTGTGAGAGTGTCAGCACATTCTTCCTATTCGAAGCTTCAGTCTCAGCCGTAGTAAATCACCTCCACCATGTCTGAATGTCCTCATCATAGCTTCCATAGAAATGATGCCTGAATGTCCTCATCATAGCTTCCATAGAAGTGATGTCTGAATGTCCTCATCATAGCTTCCATAGAAGTGATGTCTAAATGTCCTCATCATAGCTTCCATAGAAGTCATGCCTGAATGTCCTCATCATAGCTTCCATAGAAGTGATGTCTAAATGTCCTCATCATAACTTCCATAGAAGTCATGCCTGAATGTCCTCATCATAGCTTCCATAGAAATGATGTCTGAATGTTCTCATCATAGCTTCCATAGAAGTCATGTCTAAATGTCCTCATCATAACTTCCATAGAAGTGATGTCTAAATGTCCTCATCATAGCTTCCATAGAAGTGATGTCTGAATGTTCTCATCATAGCTTCCATAGAAGTGATGTCTGAATGTTCTCATCATAGCTTCCATAGAAGTGATGTCTGAATGTCCTCATCATAGCTTCCATAGAAGTGATGTCTGAATGTTCTCATCATAGCTTCCATAGAAGTGATGTCTGAATGCCCTCATCATAGATTCCATAGAAGTGATGTCTGAATGTTCTCATCATAGCTTCCATAGAAGTCATGTCTAAATGTCCTCATCATAGCTTCCATAGAAGTGATGTCTGAATGTCCTCGCTAGTGTGAAAACAATCGTTTACAAGCCAAGAGAATCGACTTCATTGCACTGGGTTTATCCCATTTGCTTTGGCCTCATTCTGCAGCGCGGCCCTCCGAAAACGTCACACAGAGCACGAAATCCGTAGCTCAAGCGATGACAACTCATCATCATCATCATCATCATCATCATCATCATCATCATCAAGTGCCATGCCGACTGGCGTAGGCATTCATGACTCCCAACAGATCTCGGTCTTTGGTTTTCTGGATCAACTCTACCATTGATATTCCTCCATGCCACCGTCGCAATCCATCCAGCATAATTTCTCTTGATGCCTCTACCTCTCTTCCCCTCGATCTTTCCAGTTGTCACGATGTTCTCCAATGCCTCTCTTCTCATCACATGACCCCAAAAAAGTTGTTTGCCTCTTTCTTATTGTTGTATATAATGTTCTAGTTTCATTAGCCTCTTTCTTATTGTTGTATATAATGTTCTAGTTTCATTAGCCTCTTTCAGGCATTCGTTGTTAGTTACTTTCGCAGTCCAAGGAATTCGCAACATTCGTCTCAGGAACCACATCTCTATGGCTTCCAATCTCCTCCTAATTTGTTCATTTACATTCCAAGATTCACAGCCATACAGTAAAACAGGTTCTATATAGCACCTTAGCACTCACTTTCTTACATTCAGTGATACTGATTTATTGTATAAGATATTCCTCATTTTCTGAAATGCAGCCTTTGCTTGCCCTATCCTGTTCTTAATCTCTGTTATGCGTCTTCCATCTGGTGTTATAAATGTCCCTAGGTATTTAAAACTATCCACTTGGTGAAGAATTTTCCTTTCTATCTCTATTTCACATTTGGATGTTGCCTTTTTATTTGATATCACCATTGTTACTGTTTTCTTGATATTAAAGGATAGTCCTTTCTTTGCACTTTCTGTTACTACAATTAATGTCCAACAGTTGTTGTACATCAGTGGTTCTCAACCCGTGGGGATTTCCCGCCCTCCCCCCTCCCAGGCGAGAATTTTAGGGTTTCCAGGGGTGGGGGGGGGGGAATTAAGATTATTTCAAGATCGCGTTAATACAAGAACCGATTACTTGATATTGCTTTTCCCTTCATACTGTACGGTTCTGTACGTCTCACCCTTCTAAAATTCATTTTATAAAGTAAGTAGACCCACAAATCACGTTTTATGTGGACGTCTAGACTTGTTTTAGTATGTGCTATTAAATTTAGCTTCCATTATTACGTATACTGTGTAGGGGCGGGGGCGGGATTTTTAGGTAGGAAATACGAAAGGGGGGAATGACGTTCTGAAAATATGATGAAGGGGGGCACAGGCCAAATTTTTAGGTAGGAAATACGAAGGGGGTGGGGGGGGGGGGGAAATGACGTTCCGAAAATATGGTGAAGGGGGGGCACGGGCCAAAACAGGTTGAGAACCACTGTTGTAGATCTTTTGCAATTATCCGCCATTAATACTGTGTCATCTGCATAGCGTATATTATTTATATTATAACCTCCGAATATTATTCCTGGCTTTTCTTTGGTCTTTCTCATTATTACATCGCTATAGAGGGAGAAGAGATCCGGTGACAAAACACATCCATGTCTTACTTACATCTTTAGGTGTTCATAATTTCCTTCTTTATTTCCCATTTTAACTGCTGTTATTTGGTTCCAGTAAATATTTTTTATTGTTCTGAGATCTTTCCCATCAATGTTGATATCTTCCAACATTTTAATCAATACATCTTGTTTTACCTTATCAAATGCCTTAGTATAATCTATGAAGCACAAATATAGACGACAACTAGATGAAAGAATAATTTGACACTCACTCTTGCAATGCAAAGACCCACCAGAAACACATAGGATTGATGTCACGTGATGATGCTAATCAACAGACACAAGGCACGAAAATTCTTTATCATCTGACAAAGGTTACTTAAAATTCAGTAAAAGGACATTTGAATAAGTCTTGTCTGTCGCAAAATGTGGAAGAAAATACTTTAATTTGTTCACCAGCTGTCGTATTGTCATTCAAGTTTCCCTAATACATTTTGATATTGTCAGAGCTGTTTAATCCGTGCAATGTAACGTATTGAGAAATCCTGTATGGCGATCATAAAACGTATTTTCAACAACTAAAAATAAACCTAGATTAAAGTCATGTTGTTTGTTTGTTGTTGTTGTTGTTGATGATGCAGTGGTTAATGTTGTTGTTATTGTTGTTCTTGTTTATGCTTTATATCAGTGGTTCTCAGCCTTTTTTGACCCGTGCCCCCCTTCACCCTATTTTTAGAACGTCATTTCCCCCCCCCCCCCCCCGCCCCTCTCGCCCCTACACAGTATACGTAATAATGGACGCACATACTAAACAAGTCAAGACGTCCACATAAAACGTGATTTGGGGTCTACTTACTTTACAAAATGAATTTTAGAAGGGTGAGACGTACAGAACCGTAAAGTATGAACGGAAAAACAAGATCAAGTAATCGGTTCTTGTATTGACGGGGTGGGGGGGGGGGTAAATTTCCCACCGGTTGAGAACCACTGCTTTATATCATCATGACCTGGTGAGAATGATACTACAGAGAGTGACCACAGGATCTGGCCAAGACTCAGGAACCCGAGGGTAGGCCAGACGGACACATAATCAGTCTGCTACACATACCATTAGTATTGGGACTCTTCGCTGGCTGTTGAAGATGAGGATGGAGCCCGTATGGAAATGTCCCGAATGCTATGATATTGGTTCTTGACTCAACTCAATTCAACTCTTGTTGATGTTACTGTTATATTGTCGAAACCCGGCGATTCGAGTTGTGCGACTTGAAGCATTGGGTCTTAATAACGGTGTCGCTTACAGACACGGAGCTCCAACGCAAACGCCATAACATGTCATGAAAGTTTTCCCTGACTTCACCTGACAGAAAATGAAAATCTGACCCACAGGAACGAAGCCGAATAGGAGGAGGAGGAGTAGGGAGAAGAAAATAAAAGCAGCAACAACAGCAGCAGCAGCAGCACCAACAGAAGAAGAAGAAGAAGAAGAAGAAGAAGAAGAAGAAGAAGAAGAAGAAGAAGAAGAAGAAGAAGAAGAAGAAGAAGAAGAAGAAGAGGAAGAAGAAGAAGAAGAAGAAGAAGAAGAAGAAGAAGAAGAAGAAGAAGAAGAAGAAGAAGTGGAAGAAGAAGAAGAAGAAGCAACAGCAACAGCAGCAGAAGAAGAACAAGAAGAAGAAGTGGAAGAAGAAGACAAATAATATACAGGAAATATACACTTCAATTAATTTCATTCCCATAGCGCAGACATTTTCCAAATCGTTACTCTTCAACCAAGTCAATCCTAGATTAAGACAAACAACAGACGACAACCTACCACAACCTTACTTGAAGAGCCCTTTAAACAGAGAGATCAACACCGCGCTCTGTCAAGTAATTACTAGGATCCAGACACATCGGTAGTAGCAGATGAACAACCATTAACGTATTTAAAAACCCCACGCTAAGTCATTTCTAAACAAGTCTCCCGTTTCATTTAGTGGCCAGAGAATGGCGCGCCGAGCCAAATCGAATTAACCTTTTTTGTGGTATTTTTGGTTAAACCGCGCCAATGGCTGGAACTTAGCAGGAAAAGAAGGCTTATCTGGCTTTGAGAAAGTCGATATTTCTGCTGTCGTCTTGTGTCTCTTCTTGGTTAATCGTTTTATATTTCTTGGGAAGGGTATTCTTGTCTGGCTGATATGTTTAATGGTTTAATGGGTTGTAATAGTCAGGACACACACACTCATACACACACACGCGCGCGCACACACATACAGACATTCACAAATAGAGATAAAAGTTCTATAGTTTGATGTATGGGTAGGCGTACATATGGGCAGACCGAAAGACGGTTTTCTATATAGTCAGACAGACAGACAGACAGACAGACAGACAGACAGGCAGACAGACAGATAGATAGATAGATAGATAGATAGATAGATAGATAGATAGATAGATAGATAGATAGATAGATAGATAAACAACATAACTGTCCGCACACAGATACATTTGTATATATATATATATATATATATATATATATATATATATATATATATATATATATATATATATATATACATATATTCATTCATTCATTCATTCATTCATTCATTCATTCATTCAGTAGCATGTCCTTTGCAGAACCTCGCTCCCATAACAACCTTCCGGAAAACCTCTCGATCATAAGCAAGATGTCCCGCGTCCGATACACCCATCTGGAGATCATCCGCCACATCCTGCACCCATCTTCTCTTTGGCCTTCCTCTTCCTCTCTTCCCAGGCATATACCCCTCCATTATTGTTCTCTCCAAACTTTCGTGACGTTTCAAGTGACCAAAATATTTCAATTTTCTTTGTTTTATCGTCTTTAATAGCCAACCTTCTTCAATATTCAGCTCTTGAAGTATTGATGCATTTGTTCTTTTCTTTACCCAAGATATTCTTAGAACTCGTCTATAACATTTATATTCAAAGGCATTTATGCGCTGTTCAGCTTGTTTAGTAAGTGTCCAGGTCTCACAGGCGTATGTTGCAATGGGAAAGATGCATGCTCTTAAAAATCTAATTTGTGTAGTTCTGTCTGTCCCATTCCATAATTTATTCAGTTGGTTTAAGTCTGTGAAAAGCAATTGATAGTCGTCGTTTAATTTCTTTCATTGTGTCACCATTGTTGGTAATCAATGACCCAAGATATTCAAAATGTTCCACCACCTCCAATTTTTCCTCATTAACATATATTTCTTTCTCCATAGTGGTTTTACCTGTATGCATTATGTTTGTTTTTGCAATGTTAAGAAGCAAGTTGTGATTTTCACTATTCAATTGGGTTGAGGCTATTAGGTTTTCTATACAAGTCTGTATTGTGGATAGAAATACTGTATCGTCAGCATACCGAATCTCTGGTATGTCAAGACCACCGATAATTTAGGGCATCATACAGCTCCCTATTTATATTATCTCTTACATTTCTCATTATATTTTCGGCGTACAGGTTAAACAAATAGGGGGACAGCACACATCATTGACGGACTCCTTGCTTGATGTCAAACCAATCTGATGTCTCGCCATTTATTCTAACTGCTGCTTGTTGGTCTAGATAGAGCATTTTTATGAGTTGTATTAAATATGGCGGAAAGCCCATATTCCTCATGATTTCCCAAAGTTTCTGATGTTGCACACTGTTAAATGTCTTTGAATACTCCACAAAACACTGAGAATAGGTTTACATTAAATTCTCTACACTTCTCTATTATTAAGCGCATATTGAGAATGTGATCTCTTGTTCCTCTTCCTTGTCTAAATCCAGCTTGAACCATATTAATTTCTTCTTCCAATTTCTTACAAAGTCTTCCCATTTTGATTTTTAGTAGAATTTTACTTGCATGACTGATCAGGGCAACAGTTCTATAGTTGGTGCATAATTTCAGGTTGCCCTTTTTTGGCATTGGAATGAAGATAGTTATCTTCCAATCTTTAGGCTATATACCATATTTCCATATCTTTTTACATAATGCGTGATAGATTTGTATGCTTTCTTCTCCTCCCGCATTAATTAGCTCAGCTGGTATCTCATCACATCCAGGTGATTTACCATTCTTCAGGTTCTTTATTGCCCATACAATTTCATCTAATGAGGGTTCAGGTTCTGTCTCTGCTGTCGTTGGCTCATGTATCTCATTCATATCCTCACTGTCACTCATATCATACATTCCACTGCGATACTCCTGCCATCTTTCCAGAATTTGTCTAGATTCTGTTAAGGTATTTCCCATCTTGTCACAGATAACATTCAATTGAGGTTGAATATTTCTTGTCTATAACTTCATTTCTTTGAAAATTTCGTAATCTCTTCCAGTCTTATGATATTTCTCTATTCTGGTACAGCAATCTTGTAAATATTGATTTTTGTCCTTTCTTGCGGATTCACCTCTTTTCTGTTTCAGTTTCATTCGTTGTTTTATTAATTCTAACGTGTCTGATGTAATCCATGGCTTAAGTTGCTTTTTCTTGGTGGGAATTAAATCTTTGGCTGCATTTATCAAGATATCTCTAGCTTGTACTGCCAGTTCATCAGGTGTCATTTCCTCTTGTACAGACATCAAGACCCCAAAACGATTCCTAACTTCTACAGTATATGCATCTGATATTTTTGTGAGATCAAAGCGAAGTGGCCTTGGTCCTCGGGTAAGCTTTTTGAGGTTTAATTTCAGATCTGCTTCTAATAACTGATGATCTGTATCACAGTCTGCACTTCGTAGGGTGTTTGCAGATGTTATGCTTGATCTCCATCTTCTTTGTATTAAAATATAATCTATCTGATTTTTGGTAATACTGTTCCGGGACTTCCATGTGAAGAATCTTCTTGGGTTTTGTTTAAAAAGTGTGTTGGCTATCATTAACTCATTTTCTGTGCAAAATTCAATTAATTTGTCACCTGCATCATTTCTGTTTCCCAATCCAAATTTTCCTAAAATGTACCTATCATTTTCAGCTCTTCCTGTATCTACTTTTGCATTAAAATTTCCCAGTATCATTGCTATATCATTATGACCAATTTTATTTAATGTGTCTTGCAGTGTGTTGTAAAAATCTTCAATTTCATCCTCCTCTGCTGTTGAAGTATATATCTGTACGAGTGTTGTTTTTTTTGGACGGCCTTTAAGTCTAATCGTGAGGATTCTATCACTAACTGGGTTATATCCCAGCAATGCTTTTGCAGTTGTTTTATCTAAACAAAATGCCACTTCACACTAGCCTTCGACGTCTCTACCAGTATATACAAATACACAGACAGATGAATTGATATACAGATTTACAGATATAAAGATATGCAGATTTACAGATATACAGATATACATATATACAGATATGCAGATATACATATATACAGATATACAGATATGCAGATATAAAGATATACAGATATATAAATATACAGATATACAGATATGCAGATATACAGATATGCAGTTCCGCAGAAAAATAGACCACAAACATGCACGCACATACACGCATGTGTGTACCTATAAATATATCATATAGACAGGCGGACTCACATATGGATTGATATATAAATGTACAGACCGACAGATAGATCACAAACACACACACACACACACACACACACACACACACACACACACACATGTGTGTATACCTACAGATATATACACATATACAAACAACAGGAAGATGAATCCTATCTCATCTTGTTCCCCTTGTACCTTGCGGTGTCGAGATAAAGCATAATAATTGTCTCAACGTTATGAACACAAACAGCAAAAGTAAAATACAAAATGTTGCACTGGCAAACGTACAATAAGAATAGTTATTAACATATGCAGGAAGACCTTTGACATGAACTTCTGTGTGTATGTAATATTAAAGAGATCTTTTCCCAAACGGGCCATTATCTGGTGGCGATTGTTGTCTTGCTGTTGTGTTTGTATTAGTATATTAATGTTGCCTTTTAGCGCATGCCTCTCTTGGGCATATGTACTAAAACATGCTGTAGTAGCTGAAGTGACAAAATGCAGACATCTACAGCATCTGAAACCTGACTTATAAATAATATCAGGTCTCGGAATCCGAAACACGTTGGTCATAAAACGCGGCACAGTTGCTTGGAAAGAACAGTTAGTTAGTTTTAAACATTGAGCACAACCCACTACTGGCAACGCTGATCGTATTCCACTACGAACCTAAGGTTGTGTTCAATGTTTAAATCTAATATCTCGGAAAATAAACCTAAATAAATCTGTTAGTTACTTAGTTCGTTAGTTATCTGTTGGGGTATCATCCTTGCACTCCTGACATGCCATAGGTGCTCAGATCCTTCCATTCTCTCATCATATTCATCAGCGTCCGACGGCTAATGGTGCCAGTTCTGTGTAGGTTGAAAACGCCCCTATTTCTCCCGTTGTGCCTGTCGTGTCTGGTCGTGCCACTTCTTACTCACAAGTGTCTCATTCTGGACACCGATGTGGATTAACTGGCGTCAAAGTCCTCCGCTCTCCACATTTCCCTAAGGGCATGGGTAATATCGGCACTATCTATGTACTGCCAACTGCAGTGGAAAGAACAATGATCGTAGGCGTGGTTTCTGTAAGTATAGACATAGATCGTCCAGCTCGAAGATGGACACAGGACATTGCAAACACCATGGGCATGCGGATGGTCGAGGCAGGCGAGATGGCAATTGACCGAGAGGAATTTCGGTCGGTGGTGTTGAGAGTGACGTCCTGCAAACCACCTGCTCGTTGATGATGATGATGATGATGGCTAATGTGAACAAGCCCTTAAAACATTGAACTGATTCTGACAACAGTATACATGTTCAGAAGAAATGTCATATTTCACGGGAGGAGAAATGCACAAGTATAGACATCTTAGGAGAAAGTGAACAATGACAAAATACCTGATAAACGTTATATATATATAACAAAAGCATCCAAAAGCATCTTACTGAAGTTACTGAAGCATCCAAATATACCCATGTCCGCAAAATGACAGATAATAAACAGCATATTCACACCAACCCTATGCTATCAATCTCAAACCTGAACTTGATCTACATTACACCTTCGCAAAATCAACACCTGCGAAATGAGATGCCTGAGGAGAGCTGCCAACTTAACAATCCGAGACCAAGTAAGAAATGCTACTATCAGACAGACTGTGGGATCAACACCTTGTGCCACATTTATTGAAAGACAGAAGATCAAGTGGTTTGGCCATGTCGTTAGAATGCAACATCAGCAACTACCATCACTGGCCTTACATCAAAGATCATCTGCGACGAGACCCCGAGGACGTCCAAGAAGAAAATGGATTGACGACATCAGAGACATTGTACAACCACACGGAATGACACTATCCAGTGCCGTCCACCGGGCGCTGGGAACGCAAATTATTCCTCCCCACGACGCTTGACGGCAGAAGTGGAAGATGATGATGATGATATATATATATATATATATATATATATATATATATATATATATATATATATATATATATATATATATATATTAATATATATATAATTGGCACCTTGCCGTCTTACAGACGATAGTTTGTGCTTTAAAAAGGCATAATAACTTTTACCTATGGCGGTAGCGAATGTGACTGATAAGGCCAATTCGTCGCTGTAAATGTTCGTTCACAGTGGGTGCATGTGAACACGTGGTCATTTCCACCATCATGCACCATCTTACGTCTCAAACGCTCGGTGTGTGACTTATCTGCAATAATTTTCTCCTTTGTCTTTATTCCATTTCTGATGTTTGCCCTCCATGCAACACGTTCAGCGGCGACTTGCTCCCAATGTGCATTATCAATGCCTGTATCAATCATGTCCCGCTTACACACATCTTTGTATCGTAGTAGAGGTCGACCCTGAGATCTCGTACCCATCTGTAATTCACCAAAAAAGATGTCCTTTGGTATTCTACCATCATCCATCCTCCTAAGATGTTCTATCCATCTAAGTCTACGTAGACTGAGCATGGAATACACCGTCACACAACCTGATCTTTCCAATACTTCAGTATTTGTGATTTTGTCTTGCCACTTAATACCAAGAATTCTTCGCAGACACCGCATATTGGCCTTAACAGTCACACTCGCTACCGCCATAGTTAAAAGTTATTATGCCTTTTTAAAGCACAAACTATCGTCTGTCAAGACGGCAAGGTGCCAATGAATGATGATATATATATATATATATATATAATATATATATATATATATATATATATATATATATATATATATATATATATATATATATATATATATATATATGGTAAAGAAAAGAACAAATGCATCCATACTTCAAGATCTGAATATTGAAGAAGGATGGCTAATAAAGTCGATGATCAAAGAAAATTGACATATGTTGGTCATTTGAAACGTCACGAAAGTTTGGAGAGAAAAATAATGGAGGGGTGCAGGATGTAGGTGTATCGAACGCGGGACATCTTGCTTATGATCGAGAGGTTTTCCGGAAGGCTGTTATGGGAGCGAGGTTCTGCAAAGGACATGCTACTGAATGTGTGTGTGTGTGTGCGCGGGCGCGCACGCACGCACACACACACACACGCACGCGCGCGCACGCACGCACGCACAGAGAGAGACAGACAGAGAGAGAGAGAGAGAGAGAGAGAGAGAGAGAGAGGAGAGAGAGAGAGAGAGAGAGAGAGAGAGAGAGAGAAAGAGAGAGAATCAAACCTCTGTTTTCGTTGCCTTAGGTTTTCGTTGATTTCATTTTTCGTTGATTGTTTTCGGCGAAAAATTTATCTCGGGTTTCGTCGGTTGCCTCGGATGTCGTCAGCGTGCCCACGTGATCTGGCATCTAATTTTGAGAAAACAAAATTACCCACACGTTCTACTGCTCAGTTTGGCGTTGTTTCTCCTTGTGTGAGCATCACTTGCTGATAAGGTAATAATTTCCTGTTAGGTCCATCATGGGAACAAAGAAAGTTTCCAGAGCCAGCAGCCCTTCGAAGAAAAAGACCAGGGACACGATAGAGTTGAGGAAGGAAATCGTTGAAAAATACGAGAGCCGCATTAAGATTGCTTAAATGGGCCGCATGTAGGACATGTCGCCATCCACGATAAGTTCCACTGTGGCGAAAAAAGACGCAATAGATGAGACTAATGTAGCGAAAGGCGTGAATATGTTAACGTAATAGAGATTGCAAACAATTGAAGATGTCGAACAGTTATTGTTAATTTAGATAAATCAAAAACAGCTAAATGGCGATTCTGTTTCGGAGGCAATCATATGTGAATAAGCCAAACTGTTGTATGCCGATCATATTAAGACGGGACGGGCAGGTAGTGCGCCACTCTCCGCAGATCGCTTTCTGAACAACCGGTACCCATACCATTTCATAAAAAAACCCAACGAAAGACGGTCTGCTGCCAAATCGCTCGCAGCTGTGTTTCGAACGCGGGTATGCGGGATTATGAACTGCGTCCGTAATCCCTTCACCAAGGAAAGATATCTAAAAGTATTAAAGAAAATATCATAAGAATTATTCTACCAACGTCAAACATGAACGCTTTACTGCAACCAACAAACGCAAACTCATAACAACGGAGATGAGCTGCCTCAAAAGACTGCGAGAGTAACCGTTAGAGATATAATTAGGAGTAAGGAAATTCGAAAACGAATAGGTCTGAAACCAGTCATGCACTTAATTAAAGAACAACAGATTAAGTGGTTTGGCCACATCACAAGAATGCTCTATCACCATATGGCAACAAAGAACCACATTAAAGAAACAGAATGGATAGAGAACTAAGAGAAGACCACTAAAGATGGAGTGATGGTATCAAGAACAACCTTAGAGAAATGAATATCACCTTACAATGAACATCAT
Source organism: Cepaea nemoralis (assembly GCA_014155875.1). Classification (NCBI taxonomy): domain Eukaryota; kingdom Metazoa; phylum Mollusca; class Gastropoda; order Stylommatophora; family Helicidae; genus Cepaea; species Cepaea nemoralis. The sequence goes on from JACEFZ010021879.1 coordinate 154,052, forward strand.
AAAGAGAGCATAACATATCTTTACATCTCTCCAGGCTTGGCCATGGGAATGTTATTAACATGGGATTCCCATGGGAAAAGTCCCATGGGATGGGATGGGGTGGGACAGACATAACTTACCATGGGATGGGATGGGATGGGACGGAAATATATGTCCCATGGACAAGCCTGCGTCTCTCCCTCATGAAGTAAATGGAAGACGAGAAAATGACAGACGATAGTTTATAAAATGGAGTTATACCTCTCCATAGCACACAGTCTGAGCTGAATTTAGAGACCATGTGTTGCCCAAGCAGTATGATCCCTCTCTCGACCTGCCTAGTCTGTTCCAGTGGAAATAACCACCAATACATTTGGAACAAGACACGCTGCAGAAGCCTTGCAAAGCGATTCTCTAATATGTCCATCCATCAGAGTTTCCATCCTAGACCAGCTGCCGACCAAGGGGGGGGGGGGGGGGGGGGGGAGAGAGATAGGGGGAGAGAGAGAGAGAGAGAGAGAGAGAGAGAGAGGAGAGAGAGAGAGAGAGAGAGAGAGAGAGAGAGAGAGAGAGAGAGAGAAGGTAAGAACACAACATAATTTCTTATAACATCATTAATTTGTTGTATTACCCAAGCTCTTTATCCTTGTTTTAAACAACTTATCTTCTTAAGCAATTAACCTAAAATGGTATTAAAACAGATACGAAAAGATCCTCATTTATCCCGCTCTTAAAATGTCGAAACACGAAAAAAATTCTTTTAAAAAGAAGTCATTGGCAATTATAGCTTTGAAAACAGATTTTCATCTCGTCAGAAGCTTAAGGAAAGTTCCTGAATGTTTTGCCGTAATGCACAGCACAATTAAAACAAATCTTCAGCATCTATCAAGCTGGCTGTCCACCCTGGCAAACAAGCCCCTTGGGCAAACATGTCCCATTGATTTCCTCGATTGAACTCCGCTGCGAGCAGTAAGGCAATCGGGGTCAGCTTTTGCAGAAGATTCTTATCAGAAAAGGGAAGGCACAAGGTCTCGTTTGATTGTCCCTAGTTCAATTAACGCCTGTGGCACTGGGCAATCAAGGCGTTTTATTTAATATTTGAATTTGGCAGGTCGGATTTTTCTGGCCACTTTCGTCTGGTGTAGATCTGGGACGGTTCGTGTAATCAGAATGGCGACGTCCCGTTTGACAATTCTTATGCTGTTTGAACTATATTGTTGCTTAACGAGTGTCTTCTGTAGATGCCAGCTCTGCAGCAGATATTGGCGATCACGGCGCTGCAATCTGTGTCATTTGATATTTTAATGAAGGAGATGTTGCTTATTTGATTATTTGTTGCAGAAATGAACGTGACAGGGAAACTGGGATGCGATCGAGAGTGTTTTCTGTGGGCAGTGATAAGAAGGACGGAATGTACGAATGATGATGATGAGGATGATACAGAGCTGTGTAAGGTTTCCACATGCATCTACTTGTATCATTTAACTAAAGTTTTCACACAGGTTTAATTTCTCGATACACCATCTCTTCTGTTGATTTAACAAAACAAACAAACAAATAAACAAACAAACAAACAAACAAAAAACAAACAAACAAACAAACAAACACACACAACCCATAGCAAGAAATTTAAAGCGGTAGGAACATAACATTTTTGTGGCTCTGAGTGCAAATGATTGGTCACTCTGTCCCCTCAGTAGCCAATGACGACGAAGCATCGCACTCTTTTCCGCCCGCGCTCATACCCTTGTTAGCGCAACGTCCTAACCGTTACACCACATGGCCATTTCTTCTGTTGATATGTCCCAAGAAATTAATTGGTCTTTTTTTCTAATGGTTTAAAAAGGAGGATATACAAGCAATGAGGATTTCATTGCATCGGATTTCACCCCCATAGCCTAGATCTCTTTCCGCAGGATGACCTGCCGAAAGAGTCACACAAAGCACGAATTCCGTCGCTCCAGCGACGACCCCGGGAGTCTCCGTGAAAATTGTGATCGTGAATCGAATGAACTAAGCCGCAATCGAACCCATAACTTTCGGAGCGCGAGGCATTCGGTGTAACCTCTCCTAATGGGTTTGATGAGTGAGCTAGCACCAATCTTTCTATCTATGTCTATATATTCTTGCTACTGGCACCTTGCCCTCTTGAGAGGTAATAGTTTGTTATATTGGGCTTCAAAAAAACGCATAATAAAAACAACGCATATTGGAGACCAGGGATGGAGTTATACCTCTCCATAGCACAAAGCCTGGGATGAGTTGTAAAGACCAAATGTTGCCCATGCAGCATGATTCCTCTCTCGGCCTGTCTAGTTTACTCCAGAGGAAAAGGTAATACCATTACGCCTGGAACAAAACAAGTTGTAGAAGCTGCCGGATCAGCAAAGCAATACTCTGTCAGCCTGTCGGAGCTTCCATCCTAGACCAGTTGTCGATCAAGGCTTAGTGCCTGGTCTGCCCTGCCATGACATTTAGTCTTTGGGGTACATTTCCTCGCACTAGGGTAAGGCTTGCTACCCTCCAAATTACGCTCCACCTCCCGAAGCCGTTGGCACAATGTGGGGTGTCGGATTTGGTGAACGCCACCCAACATTCGGCGCTAACAGAAAGCAGATAGTACTGTCTACATGCCATACGGTAGCTCAGTCATATCTAAGACGTGAAATAAATCTTTATGGATACAAGAACACATTTTTGAGACAATCCTTCTGAAAAACCCAGTAACCGACGAATGTAATACAAAAAAAGTGTTATTTCCGCGCCTGAATGCGCATGGTGTATATGTTACTGGCTTCATATTTGTATACCACTTCCAGGAACATTTCGTGGCTTTCATTGTAGGGTGGGTCGAAATTGGATTCCACGTCAGTTTTGTAACATCCGCGCCATGAAGGATGTATATAGTCATAATATTGTAAAAACTAATATCTCAATGAATGTAATTGCTAGGGAATGGCACAGGATAGGATGTCTGTTGTTATAATATTGTATTACCAACATCTCAATCAAAGTAACGTCCGGGGAAGGGCGCACGATAGGATTAGGAGAGAATTTATATACTTTACATTTGAAACGTCGGCGTTTGTAACTTAGAGATAGTGAATGCAGTTTTCGCAATTTCCAACATCTCGGATTCCAAGCCTGCCACAGGTGATGTGGCTTAATTCGCTTGACGTTGATTTTCACAAAGGTATGAGTGTCGTTCGCTAGAAAGCAATAGCAACCTACTACTGGCACTTCGACGACTAGACAGACGATGTTTTGTTACATTGTGCTTCAAAATAGACATAATAACTACAATCTATGGCGGTAACGAATGTGACGGAACTGTCCAATTCACGCGGTAAGTGTTTTTCCTCAATGGATGCATGTAAATGCATGGTCATTTCCACCATCACGCACCATCTGACGTTTCCGACCCTCGGCGTCTGACCTATCTGCATTCATTTTCTTCTTTGTCTCTATAGAACTGACAGTGAGTTAGATGGTTCGGGTCATGTAACACAATTAACCGCAAACAGTCAGTGACATTTAGATTACAGCTGTTCTTGTTGCTCTTTGTTAATCTTCTTCAAGAGTGTGAGTGTTAACTGCCAAGTCCCAGGCATTGGCGTTCAGGTCTCCTGAGCCTCGAGAAGAGCTTGCATTCTATCGGGAGTCTGGATACATGACACAGTAATGTGAATCAAGCAGCTCGACGGAATGGAAACGCATACAATAGAGACCAACGTATCCATCGAATTCTTAGTCAACCTAACAACAAGAGCAATAGAATAAAAATATATAACAAATAACAGCACACATTAATACTTCCCTAACAGCTTGTCCAAGCCAGGAGGCTGAGAACTAAAAACTCAAACTGTCATATTCCGTGTCTTCATTCATACTCCAATTAAAGCCTGGGCTACAGCTAATCCCCTTGTATCAATACTACCATGTATTAGGTGTTGCCTTTCCTCTGGAGTAAACCAGGCAGGCCGAGAGAGGGGTCATGCCTCATAGGCAACAATTGGCCTCTACAATTCAGTCCAGGCATTGCGCTATGAAGAGGGTTGATCTGCTCGTTTGTTTGAAGCACACTTAACAAACTATCGTCTGTCAAGACGGAAAGGTGCCAGTAGAGCAGTTTGCATCTATCAGTGTTAAGATGGTGTGATTACTTTCTTCCAGACCCAGTGCCAAAATACCGTCTCCTTGTGGAGTTCTTTGCAAAGGGCTCTTTCCCGTCTCCAAGCCCAGGAACTAGCGACGTGTGCCAGACTAACACTGGAACTTCACGTCTGCGAGGAGGATTGCTAGGAAGTAACCATGTCGTGATTCAACACAGCACACATAAAATGGCTGAGGTTAGGCACAGGCTGGTCATGTTTTATCAACGAGGTTAAGGTGATCCGTTGTCAAATGATTCCAACAAATTGCCCAGTTGGAATAAAACACAGGAAGACCAGAGGAGCAGGTAGAGCAGGGAAGCGGTGGATTAGTGGCATAGGCGAGGCATTGAGCACCACCATGTAGGAAGCCCACATAAGGGTTGTCTAGACGGTTCACTCGCTTGAGTCTCCGTGGCGAAGTGGTCAAGCCGTCTACTTCGAGCTCCAAAGTTTGTGGGTTCGATTCCGGGCTATGTCTTTCGGTTCACGAGCGCATTTTTATCTGAGACTCCTGGGGGTCGTCGCTGGAGCTACGGAGTTCGTGCTTTGTGTGTGTTTTTGGCAGGCCGCCTTGCGGAAAGAGACCGAGCCATATGGGATAAAACCCGGTGCAATGAAGTCGATCATCTCGACTTGTAAGACTTGTTTGTGTGAAAGACTGTTCACTGTAACGAGACGTTGAAAAGTACGACTAGAAAGACGTGGAAGAAGGGGAAGAGAGGAAGATAAAGAAGATATTTCCTAAAATGGAAGAATAAGAAAAGGAAAAAAAAGACGATGATGAAGATGAAGCAGAAAAAGAAAAAAAATACTGATGATGATGATGAAAAGAAATGACGATGATGAAGACGATGAAGAAGAAAAAGACATTGAAGAAGTAGATGATGACAATTAGAAAGATATGAATACAGTGAAGAAGAAGAAGAAGAAGAAGAAGAAGAAGAAGAAGAAGAAGAAGAAGAAGAAGAAGGAGAAGAAGAAGGAGAAGAACGAAGGAACGAAGGAACGAACGAACGAACGAACTTTATTTTCAAAGGGTAACAAATTAAGCACACAGGCCCGTCTTACATTCGGCCCTTCCAATCACTCACCTTTCGTTCATCAGTAGTGCATGATACCCTCACATAGGATTAAAAACATTGTCAATTGATTGTTGTATACATAAAAAATGCATATTACCATGTTATGAGACACACCCCCACCCACCTACACTTCCTCTACTCACTCACACATACCCCCCCACACACACACACACACACCCAGGTACTCATACATGCCCCACCCACCCATCCCCCACCCACACATCTCCTACCCAGACACATCCCCCACCTACACACATCTCCACACCCACATACACATTTCCCCACCAATCCCATAACATACACACACACACACACACACACACACACTCACCCACCCACATATCCTCCAACACCCACACACCCCCAACCACCCAGCCAAACATACATCCCCAAACATAATCCTCCACCCACACACACACACACACACACACACACACACACACACAACACACACACACACACATCTCCACACCCGCATACACATTTTCCCACCAATACCATAACCCACAAACACACACTCACCCACCCACATATCCTCCAAAACACACACACCCAACCATCCTATCAAACATACATCCCCCAAACACACTCCTCCTCCCACACACACCACACACACACATCCACCCACCAACCCACACATCCCACTACGCACCACCCACACACATCTCTCCAGCCACACACACATCCACCATCCATACATACATCCCCCACACATCCTCCCAACCACACACCCATCCCCCAATCCACACACATCTCCCCACACCCCCACACATACCCCCACAACAAACATCTCCCACATACACCCCCACACACACCCACACACATCCTCACATCTAGATACATACATGATACCTCACATAATTATTGACACTAATACGAACAAATTCCCACGCTTTACACACACACACACACACACACACACACACACACACCACACACACACACACACACACACACACACACACACTGACAATTATTGTGAGAATCTCACAAAAATCTCACATAAAAAACAAATTGAGAAAAAAATTATACATATACATTGTGTAACGTAAAATATAGTGATGCTCTCACACATCGAGACACGCACACACACACACACACACACACACACACACACACACACACACACACACACACACACACACACACACACACGCACACACACACATCCACTCTCAGACTCATTCTCTCTCTCTCTCTCTCTCTCTCTCTCTCTCTCTCTCTCTCTCTCTCTCTCTCTCTCTCTCATTCACACTCACTCACTCTCTTACTCAATCTACAGTAAAGTACATGTGTTAATGTTTTTACATTATGAAATCAAGTGACATTCAAAATGATAATATGAAAGATGAGAATACATAAAAAATAAGGAATAGTATGTTACATGACATGCGTGCGCTCAACGCTCTCTATCCCTTCTTTCACACACACTCACACACATACACACACACACTCACACACATGCGCGCGCGCGCACACACACACACACACACTAACACATCCACTCTTCGCCAACCCACACATCCAGTACCTACCAAAAGACAATTCCGCATCCATTCACACCCCAAGTCACCTACACATCCAGCACCAAACCACACACACACACACATCCACCACCCATCCCCCAACCCACACACACTCACCAACCCACATATCCTCCACCCACCCACACACCAACAGTCAACCATCACCCAACTACACATCCCTCAACCACACATCCCTCAACCACACATCCCCCACCCACACACACATCACCCACCCACCCACACACAACCCTTACCCACTCACACATCCACCACACACATATATCTCCCCATCCACACACATTCGCAACCCACACATCCCCACCCCCACACAATCTCACCACAAACACACATTCCCCATCGACCAACACATATCTTCCACCCCCACACAAACTCTACCACCCAGACATACACCTTCAACCCACCCACACACACATATCCTCCACCCACACACGTCACCTGCCCATACAAAAATCACCCACACTACATACACACACCCCACACACCTACCCACCACATATCCCCACCCAATCCCACGCATACATCCCACTACCTACAAAACCCACACACCCACACCCACCCAAACATTTACCCCCACCCACAGATCCCAACCCATTCACACATCCCCCACCCTCACGTCCCTCATTCACACACATCCCTACCCAACTGCACATTCTCCCTCCCACCCTCACATTCCCGGAACACACATATCCCTCACCCATACATCTCCCCACCTACTCACACATCCCGCACCCACCCACACACGCACCCTCACCCATACACACATCCCCAACCCACAAATCCCCACCCACGCACACACCCCCACTCGTACACATATCCCCTACACACACCCCCACACTCTCATCCCCACCACACACATGCCCCACACCCCGCACATACCCCCACCACACATACATCCGTCACACAACTTCCCCCCACACATACATCCCCCACAAACACCCAAACACACATCCTCACATCTAGACACATACATTATGCCTCACATAATCACTGAAACTAATGTGGAAAAATTCCTATACTGTATACGCACATACACTGAAGATTATCGTGAACATCTATACAATATGTAACGTAAAAAATAGTGATGCTCCCCCCCCCCCCCCCCAACACACACACACACACATTCACTCTCACACCCCAAACATTCTCTCTCTCTCTCTCTCTCTCTCTCTCTCTCTCTCTCTCTCTCTCTCTCTCTCTCTCTCTCTCTCTCTCTCACATTCATACTCACTCACTCTCTCACTCACATTACAGTAAAGTGCATGTGTTCATATTATCCATGATGAAATCAAGTGGCATTCAAAATGATAATATAAAAAATGACAATACACAAAAAATATGGAATAGCATGTTATATGACATGCGTGCGCTCAACTCTCTTTCTCATCTTTCATACACACACATGTGCGCACATACACACAGACACTAACACATCCACTCTCCACCTACCCACGCATCTCCTAACCACACAATCCCCCACACACCTACACATCCCTCACCCACCAAAACACACATCCCCACCCACACACATATCCCCCCACACACACACGCATCCACCCATCCCCCAATCCACACACACACACCCACCCACACACCCCCAACCACACATCCCTCAACCACAACATCCCCACATCCCCCACCCCCGCCAAACAACCATAACATTCCCCCACCCACACATCCCTCACCCACT
>JACEFZ010021879.1:167500-254233 GCA_014155875.1 Cepaea nemoralis
AGCGGCATTCGGAAACTAGGTAGTCAGAGCTGTTCCTAGCACGAGAGACATTCGGACGAGACATTTCACTCGGACGTAATTGCGTAGTGTCAATTTTTAGTTTGCCACCCGTAGGACGACACTTCCGACTTCCGGCGGGCATTTTTTAGTGAGGTTAGCCTTCCTCTGGTTTCGAGACACGTTAGACTGTTGTAATGTCACCCACATCTCAGCTGGTCAAGATAGAACGATCAACGATATCGCGATCGGCCCTCAAGGGAAGGTAGGGGCAGACCATGGGCATTATCTCGCTATCCAAGGAGGCTTCCATAATTGCAGAGCCGGCACATATTGCTCTTAGACTGGGCTCACCCAAGGAGTTTCCACGTCCTGCTCATGGCTGCTTTAGTTCCTCACTTCCATGTGTTGGGCATCCCACTTGCCACTTATCGCTCAAGCACACACCAGGAGCGGTCAGACTGCGAGCGACATCCACTCGGTAAGCATTTGCTTGTGACTTCAGACCACGCAATAGGTTCGCTCGCCGTGCGTTCAATTTCGCGTTGATGAGACGTTCTTCCACTTTTGTCTACATTCTCTATGAGTTAGATACAGACAGTTTTCGTAACCATGTCCTTCGACTGGGGCACTTTTCTGACTTTTTGTACTCGCTCACGAGGTAGGCTACATGTGCTGCCGGCTCAGCACCTTACCTTCGTGCAGCAGTGAACGAGAAACGTCCAGGCCCTCTCATCCGGGAATCCCTCATATCCCCCAGCTGAGATCCTTCGAACATGTATCAGACCAGAGCATGTAGCTTGCTCAGTATCACGTTTCTATTTTCCGGTAGGCGGGTATCGGCCTGGCTCTCAGATCCGAGGGTTTGTGGCTTAGAGGCGTTCAGCCACAGCCCTCGACAGGGAGCCTTAAGAGTTTTGGTCCGGACCAAGATCGTCTGCCTTCGTGCACCTTTTAAACTTTTGACTGTTATCCTCAGCCTATACCTGCAGAGCAGCAGGTTGTGTCTCTCTTAGTCTGGTCCCTATCCCATAAACTGTCCGATATGTAGTTTTTCATCCATCGGCAAACAAATTGGGTCGATGGGACACGCAAGCTCCCCCACCACGTCAAGGTGGAGACACATCAGGGGAGCAACATGCGTTTAATAACTGAGAAGTGTGAAGAATTTAGTGTAAACCTATTCTCATATTTTGTGATTTGTTCAAAGGCATTTGACTGTGCACAACATTAGCAACTTTTGGAAATCATGAGGAAAATGGGCTTTCCATCATATGCAGTATAATTTATTAAAGTCTGGCAACACGGAAGCAATCACCAAATTGGGTTGAGCTGTACTACCCCATCCACCCTATATTTCCGATGTGGAACCCTCAGAAGTTCATTTATTTGGTCCACTTAAAGATGCATTCTCTGGGACAAGGTTTGAAGATGATGCAGGGGTGAAGAAATGCACCGAAGAAATGGTGGACCTGGTTTGGCACGAAGACCCACACGCCGAAACAAAAACAATCTACGCCTTAACCAAATATGCAAATTGTTAGGTAAGCAAAAGGTAACCGCGAAGGTTCCAGATCACCTGTAAACATTATGTATAACACCACCACTCCAGCCATCGTCAGTACAACTATCATCATCATTAATATAACCAACTCAAAGAGCACGACGAGTATGGCGAAGACAGGCATGCATCGGGCAGAGTCGCTGCTTCAAATAAAAACAGAAAAATCAAAGCGAGGGAGCATCTTTTGGATTTTCCCAAGGATGTGCTGGTGGGTTGGGAAACGAGCAGGCGGACAGTTTGGCTGGGTTAGCTTTACTGTTTAGGGTATTAGTGCACGAATGTGTAGATGTTGTTAGGGCATTTTGGGATCACTGTGTATAGTGTGGGAGAACAGATAGACCATCATCACCTGGAAATAAAGGTTCGGCAGGAAGCGAACAGAGGATCTAACCGACACATGTGTTTACTGTTTGTCGTATAGCCAGCCGAAAGCCGCAGTTTCTTCTTCCACCTCCATCTTCAGGCTAGATGTTGTGGTATCATATGCCATCTATCTCCTGCGCTAAACACTGCCAATTAACTTTCGTCACGAACTCCAAGGGAATCCTATTCCCCACATAACCTAGATGACTACATTATCTCATTGTCTTTACTTAATCAAACAATATGAACTTGTGGCATGGATATAACTTTATTGTTGTTGTTTGAATAGACCATAAGTAACAAATGGATTAATATATTTTTTTAAAGGATAGTCGCAAATGGTAATCTCCACCTTACATGCTTGTGACTGTATTGGAGGCAGGCGTGACCGAGCGGGTTAGCGCGTTTAAACTTTGTCATCTGACCCCGGCTTATGGGTTTGCTCCACACACCAGTCAGCTGGAGGTCTTGTCTTTGACGTAGGGACGTGAATTACAAGTACCTGAAGTCGGAGAGAGTTCGTCGGATCGCGAGGACATTGGTAATAAGAAAAGCTAACTCTCACGCAAAATCAGTCCAGTGCACTCACTGGTAGTAGGGACTTCTAGTATCAGCGTTCGAGTTCAAAGCGACCGGCAAATGTTTTTGTATTTTATAGCTCACAAGTTCGTGTTTATCCCAACGGTATTCGTACACAGATACAGTGATACTTGCGTGCATACATGCACACACATACATTCACTCGCACACATACATGCACACACATACATTCACTCGCACACATACATGCACACGCATACATTCACTCGCACACATACATGCACTCGCACACATACATGCACACACATACATTCACTCGCACACATACATGCACACGCATACATGCACTCGCACACATACATGCACACACATACATTCACTCGCACACATACATGCACACGCATACATTCACTCGCACACATACATGCACACGCATACATTCACTCGCACACATACATGCACACGCATACATGAAGACACATACATGCACATAGACATATCTTAATGTGCTGTATTTTTCAGCTGGTTGCATTCAAAAACATTAAGCACAGAAGGGATTTGGAAAAGCCGAAGATGGTGAACATTCTAACATGCCTGGTTCTATGCCTGACATGTCTGTACTCAGCAGCCGAGATACCACAACTAAGATGGCGGCCAGGCAGGTGTCCAGATCTTAGTTATCGGTGCACGATGTGAGTACATGATGGTTCTTCTGGCTAACAACCAGAAACATACTTCAAAATTCACACAGATCACTTCAACTTCACATAGATAACATGCCAGTAGAAAGTATAATTGAGCTCAAAACATTAGACATCATCATCTGTAGAAACCTAACCTTTAATCCCCACGTTCAAGCGCTTGTTAATAAAATAGCGAAAAAAGTCTACCAACTCGCCAAAACTAAAAATTCCCTTGATGAGAACACAAGAAAAATATTCTATACGTCTCACATACAGACACATTTTGACTACTGCTCTACAGTCTGGGACGGTTATTCCAATTCAAGCACCAAGCGACTTTACTCACCCCAGAAACGGGACATGAGCTTAATTTATAGCAAACATTTAACTGACAATCCTAGCCTGCATAAACGCCTTCAGTTACTATTACTCCGCAAACGCCTGCTTTTCAATAAGGCCAAACTAATTCACAAAATCCTATATCGGAATGCCCAAATTACCTTTGGCAATTGTTTAAATATAATGCTGTACGCGGTAAACCATTAAATATATATAATATTCCGAAGCATAGGATAGACTTATGCAAAACAAGCTTAACGTACTCTGCAGCTCAGCTGTGGAACAATCTTCCACAAGAAATCAAAGACATCACCAATTCCTATACATACAATCACAAATTATTCCAACACTATCTCAGTACGGATTACCCCCCCCCCCCCTCCCCCGCATAATAATAATAATAATAATAATAATAATAATAATAATAATAATAATAATAATAATAAAATCCTAGTATAACAGCCAGTCCCCCTTTTGGTAGACCAGAGTGTTCCACATAGCTAATAACACGTGCTCACCATTCATTAATATTACTGAGTCGTGCAGTATTGATTTTTGCATTTTCGCCATGCCTTTATAATGCATATATACTTTTTATATTATTGCTGTTCTCAGTTAGCCTTGAATGATGTTTGAATGAAATAATGTATGAAAGAGATGGAATAACAGAAAATGGAATAATAGAAGATGGAATAATACAAGATGGAATAATACAAGATGGAATAATAGAAGATGGGATAATACAAGATGGAATAATACAAGATGGAATAATACAAGATGGAATAATAAAGGATAGAACAAGACAAGGCAGAATATTACGATACACATTAATGCAAGATAAAGTAATACAAAACAAAATAATACAAGTGAAGATAGAATAATATACGTTAGAATAAAACCAAAAAGATACGACAAAGAAGGCAATATAAAAAAAAAAAACAACAACTATATGATAAGGGTAAAATAAGACAGGAAACGAAAAGGCAAGACTTAAATAATGTAAAATAAGACGAGACAATATAAGACAAATTATTATGAGATGGGATGCTATATCTACGCTGTCTCGCTATTATGGGAAGTGGGAAAATAGGAGTACACCTCAACCAAACCCTCTTCTTTGTGACCTAAGTTAGAATGGACGCATAGTTAACGTTGATCCCAGATGGAGGAGGAGGAGGAGAAGAAGAAGAAGAAGAAGAAGAAGAAGAAGAAGAAGAAGAAGAAGAAGAAGAAGAAGAAGGAGGAGGAGGAGGAGTAGGAGGAGGAGAATAAGAAGAAGAGGAGGAAGAAGAAGAAGAAGAAGAAGAAGAAGAAGAAGAAGAAGAAGAAGAAGAAGAAGAAGAAGAGGAAGAAGAAGAGGAGAAGAAGAAGAAGATAGTCGCATAAGTTAACATAAAATAAGACAAATCAAGATAATATAAGTTAAGGCAAGACAAGTTAAAAATATAATGCAAGCTAGATAAGGCAAGGTAAGACAAAACAAGATGAGCAAGATTAGCAAGTGAAGAAATATCGGAGGAATAGGAAAAAAGGAGAGATAACAAATAAAGACAGGAAAAGATATGACAAGATAATACAAGACAAGATGAATCAGACAAATAAAGACAAGGTAAGTTAAACACTTCAAGACACGATCAGACATGATATGTTAAGACGACATAAGATAACATAAGACAAGGCACAAGTAGACAACAAAAGACATTATATGTTAAGACCACATCAGATTACATAAGACAAGGCACAAGTGGACAAGACAAGATAACATATGAGAAGACAACGTAAGACGACAACAGCAGCAAATACTACTACTACTACTACTACTACTACTACTACTACTACTACTACTACTACTACTACTACTACTACTACTACTACTACTACTACTACTACTACTACTACTACTACTACTGCTGCTGCTGCTGCTGCTGCTGCTGCTACTACTACTACTACTAATTCGTGTTTAAATACTTTTCATATTCATTTTCATCATCGTGTTCTGTAATTCCTCTTTCCGACTCTTAAATCGTCTTTGTTTAGATAGACAGCGTCTGTCTGTCTGTCTGTCTGTCTGTCTGTCTGTCTGTCTGTCTGTCTGTCTGCCTGCCTGCCTGCCTGCCTGCCTGTCTTTCTTTCTTTCTTTCTTTCTTTCTTTCTTTCTTTCTTTCTTTCTTTCTTTCTTTCTTTCTTTCTTTCTTTCTGTCTGTCTTTCTTTCTGTCTTTCTTTCTGTCTTTCATTCTTTCTGTCTGTCTGTCTGTCTCTCTGTCTGTCTGTCTGTCTTTCTTTCTTTCTTTCTTTCTTTCTGTCTTTCTTTCTGTCTTTCTGTCTTTCTTTCTTTCTTTCTGTCTGTCTGTCTTTCTGTCTTTCTGTCTGTCTTTCTTTCTGTCTGTCTTTCTTTCTTTCTTTCTTTCTTTCTTTCTTTCTTTCTTTCTTTCTTTCTTTCTTTCTTTCTTTCTTTCTTTCTTTCTTTCTTTCTTTCTTTCTTTCTATCTTTCTTTCTTTCTGTTTTTGTTTGTTTGTGTGCTAATTATTTCTATTTACCCGTTTGCCTGTCTCTCTATTTGTATGCGTGCAATTATGGCCTCCCCCCCACCCCCCAAAACAAACCTTTCTGACATTTTGCTGATACATGTACTGCAAGATTTCTGTGTGTAACATGTCAACAACTCTTCAGGTACACGCATGCATGTTCATAGGAATACGGCTGTGACAATCCTGAATATTAGTTAGTCATATATCCTTTACAGTACGTCACAGCCAGCCCCAGTATTCTTATGGGCTGTTTGTGATTTCTTGGCAAAAATACGTTCAGTAGTTTGCCATTGCTTTCTGAATGACCGGTACTCATTACATTGTATGAAAACCAGCGCAAGGTGGTCTGCTATAAAGTCGTCTGCAGCTGTGTTTTGAACACGGGATGCGGGATTTCGAATTGCGCTCATAACCCACATGCCCGTCTTATCCCGAATTTACTGGTTATAAAACAAAAGAAAAAGATAAAAACAATGCAATCACAAGCAGACACGACGAAGACGCTAACACATGAAACAAACGAGGATCTTGACAGTTTATGTTATCTTCCACTTTAGGTTAAAATGCAACATGTGGTGCTTAAGCCTACAGTATCGCCTTGGGATATGCATCCCGATCAGCGTCCCCTGCAACATCTTTGTCTCTGTGCAGCATAATCAATGCATTTGCGTCGGACCCCCCACGAGTGCAACAGAAGCTCCTGCTACCAATAAAGTTTCAGCGGCGCTAGCAACAAGTACTCCGCAGACAGTTAGTCCAACATCGAGATTATCACCGCCGGAACAAAGTTCGCCGCAAGCTACAGAAATTGAAAGGACGTTAACTCTAGACGCCACTATACTACTGGCCAGTACAATGCAGACATTCGCACCCGTTGAAACATCATCAGTGACCCAAGTGTTGAGTACAGCAGCTTCTTCTACGGAAGGTCCACCAAAGTGGATAATTCCATCTATCGTAATTGCAACTGAGTCAAATTTGCTAAAGGCATCAACGACACAAGCTGAAATGGAAAGATCCAGCGAAAGCCAATCAATTATAGAAGGATATACCGCTACTTATTCCACGTTAAAATCATCCGCTCAACAAACTCCATCCTTACAAGCATCTTCTACTTCATTAGCTTTGTTAGAAGCGAGCGTTACGCCAACAGTTTATGGCACAGTTTCAGCAACAATAACGATATCAACATTGACATTATCAGGTGTAACTGGGATTGTGACAGTGTAAACTGCGATGTCACCCAGGAGCAGCCAGCCCCTCGCCAATCACAGCTCTGATAGTTAATACAGCATAAACGATCATCATCAGCATCATGTTTGCTGCCAAATGGCTTAGTCTTCCAAGTATCTCCTGAGATCTCAGTCTTTGGTTTTCTGGCTAAATTCTATTGATGTTATCCCGTCCCCCATGCTACAATCTTAGGCAATCCAGCATGATTTCTATACATCCACCTCTGCTTCTTGTACCGTTAATCTTTCCAGTCGTTACGATATTTTCCAATGCTTATCTTCTCATTGTATTACAAAAGGACATTGCCTCTTTCTTTCTGTTTGTGCCGAATGTGGGGTGACGCTCACCAAAACCAACACCCCACACAGTGCCAACGGCTTCGGGCGGAAGAGCGCAAATGGCAGGGCAGAATTCTTATCCTGGTGCATAGAAATGCAATCTAAAGACTAATTTTCAAGGCAGAGTACACCAGGCCCCTAGCGTTGGTCCGCAATTGGTCTAAGATCGAAGCTCATTAAGAACAGTTAAAGCATTGATTTGCTGATCCGGCAGTTTCTGCAGCTGGTCTTGTTCCAGATGTCTTGGAGTTACCTTTCCTCTTAAATAAACTAGGCAGACCAAGAGAGGAATCATGCTGCTTGGGCAACACATGGCCTCTACAATTCAGCCCAAATCTTGTGCAAAGGAAAGGCATAACTCTATTCATGGTCCCCGCCATGGGTTGTAGTGATTATGTCTTTTTTGAAGCACAATGTAACACACTATCATCTGTCAAAACGGCAATATGCTAGTGCAGGGGTGGCCAACCTTTTCAGCAGGCGGGCCTAATTTCAGAAATAATATTTCCTGCCGGGCCACACACCTATTTTTTGGGTTAAATTAAAGTAAACAAGCAATAGTGCTATAACTTCGACCACATCGTCGTTTCCCACTCCGCGGGCCGCAACATGACTACCGACGGGCCGCATGCGGCCCGCGGGCCTCGTGTTGGCCACCCCTGTGCTAGTGATTAGTGCCTCTTTCTTAAAGTAGTATAATTTCCAAGCAAATGAAAGTAGAACATTATATACAACTATAGACAATAGTATTCCAAAATGCACTGAAAGTACAAAACACGAAACTACCGAGAGACCAGGCATAAAATAACTCCTAAAATTCATTTCAAGACCATACCAAACCCAACATACCACCATTTTAGACGCTCCGAAAGTTGTGGGTTCGATTCCAGCCTATCTCGTTCAATTCACGAGTGCAGTTTCCTCAGAGACTCCTAGGGGTCGTCGATGGAGCTACGGAATTCGTGCTTTGTGAGAAGCTTTCGGCAAGCCGCCCAGCGGAAAGAAACCGAGCCATATGAGATGAGATAAACCCCAATGAGAGGGAGTGGACGCTCGGACCTTTTAAACCCGTTTAATTTTCATGAACAGAAGTACATTAGCACGACTCATGATCACCATTATCATTATGTGTCTCAAGGGAGGTAAGGTGGGAAACTAGAAAATTATCAAAAGTCGGCAAGGGTTAGATTCATTATGTCAAGGGAGATAAGTTGGCTGACAATGGCAATTGAAAACAATATATTCCTTCAGTGAATTTGACCACAGGCGCCACAAACAATTGATTGCATGATCTATTGCCTGACATATGTTAGATTATTTATCACGCCAACGTGGTAAGATTGACTGAACGCAGTTAAAGTATTAACATATTAGTGTTTATAAAAATCATGTCAGGGAGAAATAATAGTGGTTGAACAAGAACAAAGTGCAAATGTGAGATCGTTTATTATGTCAGGGGAGGTAAGATTGTTGTAACCACATAATGTGTTCAAGTGTTACACCCCTTCTCCCGTCAATGACAGGGAAGGTTCATTGAAAAGAAATAACAAACGTGCATAAGCTAAAATATGTATCAAGTTAACGGAGAGAGATATACAGTAAACTAAACGACATATCTATCTTAGACTGGGTCCAACTGGGAACCCAGATCAATTGTATTTTTAAAAAAAATGGAATTCGCACTGTTGCTGATTGAACGCATAACCTCGCGATCAAAAGACGAGTGTCTAGTCAATACACTATTTCCACTGTGTTGGTAGTTAGGAACCAATGAAATGTTTGCACGTGGCTCCCATTGTTTATAGTTGTGAGACTGAATGGCGACAATTCGAATGTCACCAAACCCGACACCCCACATTGTGCTAACGGCTTCCGACGGAGGAGCGCAGTTAGGAGGCCACAAGTCTTATCCAGACCAGGCCTTAAGCCTTTGTCGGCAACTGGTCTAGGATCGAAGCTCCGACATTTAGAGCATTGCATTGTTGATCCGGCAGCTTCTGCAGCTTGTCTTGTTCCAGATGTAGAGGTGTTGCCTTTCCTCTGGAGTAACCTAGGCAGGCCGAGAGAGGGAGGGACCATGCTGCGTGGGCAACACAGGGTCTCTACAATTTAGCCTTGGCTTTGTGATGTGGGAAGATATAATGCCATCCATGGTCTGTTTGTAGTTCATTATGACTATTTTGAAGCACAGTATAACAAACTAGTGTCTGTTAAGACGGCAAGGTGCCAGTGAGTGAGTGAAACTGAATGATACAACATTTGGTGATGATTGACCTATTTGTCTATACGTCTGTAAGAAATACAATGTGATAAACACAAGACACTTTATGGACATCAGTTGGTGACTTTGTGTAAACATCCTGCGATATGCTGATGCCACGATATAGCGATGCCACTATGTGCTTATAACAGGAGATTTCACAGCTGAATTAAAATGAAACTCAGTTACAAGAAGTGATAGATGGATAGATGGATGGATGGATATAATTTCAAAGAAAGTCAAAAGAAATAGTAGTTGGATACCAGAAAAAGAAAAGTAACTGGTAACTAAAAAAGTAAATGTCTCCCTAAGTCCACAATCACAGTAAACTGTTGAGTTGAGTTGAGTCAAAAACATACAAAACAAAACTCGGGACATTACCAAACGCGTTCCGTCTTCTTGAACAACCAGCAAAGAGTCCCAGATATCACTCAATATACGAGAAAGATACGACACGGATAGTCAGTTTAAAACTGCTGTGTTAGACAGTGTACATTACCATGGAAATATATGTTCCAACTTAAAGATTTTATTGTTTTGTCTTGTTTAATGTTTAGTGACTCATGTAATTTGCACAAAACTATTTGAAGCCAAATATACCAGTCAATAAATTATGCAACCTGTTGTTTGACATTTCATTATTAACATTTTATGGCTACGTCTTTGGGTTCAAGAGTGCATTTTTCTCGGAGACTCCTAGGGGTCGTCGCCGGGGCTACAGAGTTCGTGCTTTATGCGGGGCAATGAAGTCGATCCTCTCGACTATTAAGGCTTTTTTTTTTCTATTACTAATCTTCTGTTATCAGTTTTGTTGTGCATATTTATAACGATGGCACATCAGATAGCTCTCACCACGAAGAGATTGTCACAAAGGAGGAATGTCCCCTGGCCTGGATCTTTCCCTCACCCTCGTTGATTATTGCATAAAAGATAACATTGAGCAATGATGCCAGAGAAATTGTCATCCCATGGGATGTTGGTGTGGACCGAGCGTGAATCATTCGCCTGTGGGTTCTGCATATACACATGATAAGATCCACATTGCCTAACATTTCAGAAAAGTCTCAATTCGACAAATCCAGCTGTGTCACTGTACATGAACTTAATCTCGGTAAATTTATGTTGGTTTTCCTTTGTCTTTCACATTGATGTCTTAGTGGTATGTAATAAAGTGGTGCTTTACTCACAGAGTGTGTTATAATGTAAAGAAACACGTATTGCTGTTGTTGTTGTTAATGTTATTGTTATTTTGGTTGTTATTAGTGTTATTGTTATTACTGTTGTTGTTATGTTGGTTGTTGTTATTGCTGTTGTTGCGATTGTTGCTGTTGTAGTGGTTATAGTTGCTATTATTATTGTCGTTCTTGTTGTTGACATTGTTGTTAGTGTTGTTGTTATTTTTGTTGTTATTATTTTTGTTATTATTGTTGCAGTTGTTGCTTTTATTATCGTTGATTTGTTATTGTTGTTGTTCGTATTATTGTTGTTGTTCTTATCATTGTTGTTATTGTAGTTATTGCTGTTGTTATTGTTATTGTTGTTGTTATTGTCGTTATTGTTGTTGCTAATATGTTATTCTTATTGTTGTTGTTACTGGTATTGTTGTTGCTATGATTGTTGTTGTTATTGTTGTAATTATTGGTATTATTGATGTTGTTATTTTGCTATTGTTGTTAACATTTTTGTTGTTATTATTGTTGTTGTTCTTCTTCTTTCGTTCGCCTGAATTATGCTTATAACTGCAATGTTGTCTCTTGTATGAATCCAACAATTGTGATTGTTATTGTTGTTAATGTTTTGTTGTTGTTGATATTGTTGTTGTTATTGTTATTATTGTTTTTTATATTGTCGTTATCGTTCTTGTTAATATTTTGTTCTTATTGTTGTTGCTATTGTTGTTGTTTTACTGTTGTTGTTATTGTTGTTGTTATAATTGTTGTTGATATTGTCGTTATTGTTGTTGTTAGTATTTTGTTCTTCTTTGTAGTGAAATACTGAAGAGTTAACGATTCCCAGATGGACGACTGTATATACCCGACTACCCAGGTAGGAGAAGGGTTAACAAAGGAGTGACCAGGCGCATGTGTTTCTAGATCAAGACCCAGAATGAGGCTAACAGTACAGGTAAAATGTCGCGTGGAAAAATTGGTTTGCAACAAAGGCCGACAGCATTATTGGATAGCATATGGCGGTCTGAATGTATGAAGAATGGAAACGGTTCAGAGCTGGAATTTTCCACTAAACAATGATAATGCAGTCGGGATGCGAGGGGTCCAGCAATGTCAAGGACTATGCGGCAAAAATGACCGATATAAAGAGTGGCTACGTCTTTGTGTGGAGAGAAGGTGTTTCTTAGGTTTCGGGAGAGAAGGATTATGGAAAGGGATGTGCGGCGTTCCGAAGAACGTTTGTGTATTTATGGTGCATTAGTACTCCCAATTCAGTAAAGGATGTTTATAAGGTATTAATTTAGTATAGTATAGTGGTAGCATAGGAATATAGATGTGCGTGTATTACCTTTATCATTACCTTCTATTAGTGGATGGTTTAGACTGGGGTAAATTCTTGTGTCTTATGCGGATGTTCACTTCGGAAGCCTTGTCATTATGGCTGGAGAAGGACACTTGCATAAGTAGGAGTAAGGGGCGGATGCTTATCACGGTATTTGTTATCCTTCCACACAGGTTCCACTCTCCTAGTGAAATCAGAGAAGAGATGAAGAATACTCCAATTGAACAACTAAAGTACTTACTTAGAACAAAACAAAACATGGACATGTTTGAAGATGGAAAAAAAAATGATTAAAGTAAAGTAAAATCCGGAACACGGTATGCTCAACCGAATATACCACTAAGGCCCTGAAAGGGAAGAGAGGTTAACCTGTGGCAAGCAGGGATACTTAAAACTACAGACAGTTGATAGGTATAATGAAGAAAGAATAGACAAGTACGAACAGTGCTATTACTAAAAGACTAATAGAAGAACTGTGACGATGTGGTGGTTTTTCGATGATGGATACTTACAGTCATGAAACAGATTCAGGTGCATTCATAAACTTACGGGACTTTTATTATGGTACCTTACCTCAGTGGTGAACGGTTTTTGTTTTTTACATTCAATCACGGATTACCATCAGATTCAAATTCAAGCATAAGGATCATCCCGGGTGAGCTCTGTCCTGTTTGATGTGCTGTCCTGTGATCTTGAAGAATGAATGGCGAGAAGTAACGCAGCTGATAGACATTCAGAGTTCATTCTGGCACCAACCATAGAATACACTAGCAACTACATAGACAATCTACATACCTACACCAGACATAGTTTTTTTAAATTAATAAATCTTTTATCTTATCGTTGAAAGGAACTGTTGTCGGAGTATGTGTTGAGGGAATAATAGAGAGCGTGAAAGAAATAGATATATGGAAGGAAAGACATAAGAGAGGAGTGTAGACCAAAGTCAGTCAATAATCCCAACAGATAATAAGTTTAAAGATGTGCTTGTTGAGTCCAGTCTCCTCTCAGGATTTTAACATAGTACATAATTGGTGGAGCAGCGGGGTACGTACATACAGAATACCCATATGACCGGAAAGCATAACATGGCATATGCATAAAGGGGTATGTCAGAGCCTAAGTGTGCAGCAACATCGTTACGGCACCCGGCGGACAAGAGTTGTCGGCTGGCGAGATTCTTACCTGACACGCGACCAGCGCTGACGACAGACGCACGCAAAGCCACGTGACCCCACGAGAGGCAGTGGACAGTGTGTGTGTTAATCTCAGACCAAGCTGGGACTGGACATCTGAACGGACGTGTGTGTCGAGAGCAAGGCGTTTGTGTGAATCTCCGTGGTTGTGAGCTGAACGACTGATATCGTGAGCGTCAGACCTATGAGCTGTATTGTGGTTGTGAGTTATATGTTGTACATTGCTGTAACTATTGTTATGTATTTAATGTGGTAATAAATCCATTGAACTTGTGTTGCTATGTCTTACGTCGAATTACGTTGTACTTGTACTGTCTCACATGTGTTAGCCAACGAGCCTAATAGAAGATCCTGACATGTGTGGACGTGGGTTGCTCGTCTTTATTTAAGAACCTAATATATTTAGACGTGTGTTGTTCATCTTTGTGATTTAAAACTATAATTCTTGTACTTGTAAAATTTGTCAAGGTTATAGTGATGTACATGTGATCGGAAAAGTCTCAGTGTGATCCATTACTACATTGTCTAAATATGTTTAAGATCATTAGTAAATGTACAGTACATATTGTTTGATCCTGTAAACGTGTTAAACATTTGTGATCTGTGAAAATTGTCATCGTTTGACCTTGTCAACATTGTGATTTTGCCACCATTTTGACCTTGTCGCCATCTTGTAAACTTGATGTCTTTGTCCTTACTGAATGTCATCTTGATGTAAGTGATGTGTCATCAATGTTATTGAGTGTTCAAATACAGATAGATTGTTTTGTGTATTGAGTTTGTGGAACGCAAAGAGTTTTGGAAAGAGTGTAACTTCTGTTGAAAGAAACACTGTTGACGACAAATTTACGACATACAATTATACTCAACGCCATCCAAACCAAATCAACACTTAGTGACTTACAGGCACACACCAACAAACACACGCTAACTTATTTCTCTCCAAAAACAAAGCAGGTTTTTGCGTACCATCCATAACCCTGCCGTAGAGGTCATTAGTGGTTCTGAAGTACGACCTTACAGTTTTCTAGCCCGATTGCCCAACCATTCGTCATCATATCCAAGGGCACTTGAGTATATTTTTCTTCACTTTAACTTTACGTATGCATTAGTGGGCACGCATCGTATAGTCAAATCAATTGTAAGTTATTTTTCTACTAACCATTTACAACATATTTTGTGTGGTTGATTTTCATTGACATATTTTCTCCATCATGTCGTCATTATTTGATTTCATCGATATGGGTTTGAAATTAAAGTTAGAAGGTGATGAATTAACACAATGGAGTGAGAAGAAATACGCTGAGTACTGTGAACGCGAAGATAGAGCAGCAGAAAGAGCTGCCAAACAAGCAGAGGCAGAAACAGCCTTGAAACATGCTGAAATTGAAAAAGCTGCCAAGCAAGTAGAGGCAGAAACAGCTCTAAAAAGGGCTGAGATTGAGAATGAAACAGAGTTGAAAAAGGCAGAAATAGCAGCTCAGAGTAAGAGGGAAGAACTTGAATTACAGTTGAAAATAAAACAACTCGACACTGAGACTGCAATAAATAAAGAGTCAAAGAAATCTGAAAGACTGGAAAAAGAAAACCAGTATAAGAAGTACCAAGGTATCGTTCGTAACTATACCTCGGGTGACTGCATAGCAGCCTTTACCCAAAATTTTGAGACATTAATGGAACATTACCAAGTTCCACTTTCGGAATGGAATATTTTATATATGAGGAGTCTATCTGGGGAACCTCTGAAAGTCATTGAAACCATCCCCAAAGACCTCAGAAAAGAGTACCATTACATTAAATCTAAAATAATGGCACATTTCATGTTAGATGAAGCAGGGTACAGAGAACAATTCAGTAAACTGAGTCCAAAATCAACTCAAACGTTCTCTGACTACCTCTGTTTAGTCCGAGACATTTTCAGCAAATGGACTTCATCAGCCAAAATTAACAAAAATTATGATAAATTAGAAGATCTCATTATTCGAGATAAAGTTATTTCTTCTATCCCAACATCTTTTTCTAAGTTCTTGCAGGAGAATGAATGCACAAGTGTGGAAGAAATGGAAAGACGTGGGTCGGCCTATTATACGGCAAATAAACAGTGTTTTGCCACTGAAGCTACTGACAGTAACTGGGTAGCAGCAGCCAACTATGAGAACAACTATAGTAGGCAAAAACCACACAGCCTACCTCTGATAGAGTTAGACAATGCACTCACTGTAAATTGTCTCACCATTTGAACGAGATGTGCGATAAAAACCCAGGGTACCTAACATACTTGCAAAATATGGTAAACAGACAAGACATAGAACGTAGATCGTTCAAAAGTGCACGTAAATGTTTTCTCTGCAAGGCTTACGGTCACTATCGTATGGATTGTAGAGGCAGGCATATGACCAACAAAGCCAATGCCGCCTTGTTCGATAGCTCAACGTCAGAAGACGAAAATCCAGAAAAACATCCTGTACATGCAGCACAGGCTTGTGATGTATTTAGTGCCAACAAATGCACTGTCTGTAATACCTTCAATGAAAATGGTACCTTAACATGCGGGCACGCCGTCCCTATTGCCAATGAGGAAGCTAACTTGGCAATAGACTCAAAATGCAGTTCAGCAAAGAACGTAAGAAAAGTGAACATCACAGACATGAAGACAACACCAGACTTTGTACCATATTGTAATAATGTTGTTAACATCACTCAACCTCATTCTATATATAAAGAGGTCAATGCTCAACAAGAAAGTGAGGAATTGAACAATACCTCAAAACTATCGTTAGGAAAATTAACATTCCATAAAGGTTACATCAATGACACAGTATGCACATGTGTACGCGACACAGGGTCCTGTCTTATCGGTCTTCGAAAGACCTTAGCTGATCCTAAAGACTACCTAGATGAGTACATCTATTGCAAAACTGTTTCAGGGACAGTAGAGAAATATCCCATGGCATGGGCCAATATAAAATCACCTTTCTTATCAGGCAGAGTAACTTGTGCTTTGTTAGACAATCCATGTTGTGATTTATTAATTGGAAATGTATTAAATGTGACAGATTACATAGAGTCCAAACCTCACACAAGGCAAAAAGTTAACACCACAACAAATACTGCCTTAACTACCCCACTCATCATACAACAACATGATGAACAGACCAAGATACCACACCATACCAACGTGATTACCATCTCAGAACAAGAAGAAACAGAAACTGGTGTGTATCAGCACAAAGAAAAAGGTGCAGAAAACAAACAGTTCACAACAGCGATGGAAAGATCACAAATCA
The DNA here is from genome assembly GCA_014155875.1 of Cepaea nemoralis. NCBI lineage: Eukaryota > Metazoa > Mollusca > Gastropoda > Stylommatophora > Helicidae > Cepaea > Cepaea nemoralis. The sequence goes on from JACEFZ010021879.1 coordinate 184,342, forward strand.
TCATGGTATATACTATACCTCCTATACTCTCTGTTAACTACAGACATAACCAATTGCACACAGTGGATAGTTATACTTGCACTACTGATTGTAAATACAAAACAAATGTCTTCACAAACAGTTATATTTCCACATCATCATGACACAACACAGATGATATTACTCATGACAAACCAGCAGACTTTGTTACTTATGTCATTACTGTTGAACCAAATTTTGTTACTGCCACTCATAAGCTCTATGTTAAAACAACTCATACGAATACCTATGCTGAACAATGTAAAGCATCAGTCGGTGGAATTACTGACAAAAATCAGAAACAAATTACCCTACATATTTTGGAAAATATACACAAATTGCAAAAGATCATACAAACATGCACGATTACATTTCACAACTATACATGGTGTATTATTATTGTTTGAACTATTGAATGTATACACACATGTACGAGTGCAGGTTTGGAGATAGCACTCATAATGATCTCAACATGAAATTTGAAAATCCTTTTGGAAGATTTTAACCGTGACCCACTCTATATCTTTAAATCCAGTAACTCCAGACTGTCTTTGTCTGCCATACGACTCCTCCTATCTGACATTCCTAATATCATTCACTATGCTGACGACATCTGTGTCCATACAGAGACAATGACGGAACATATAAAGATACTGGAACAGACACTAGAACGTATCAGACAGCACGGACTGACAGTGAAGCCTTCAAAGGTGAGCATGGCTTACCAAGAGATATCATTTTTGGGGTACAGAATATCCAATGGCTTTGTCATGACAGACAACAAAATTGTCTCCAAAATTCTAAAACTGTCACTTCCAACAAATAAGAAACAAGTCCGCAGTTTGTTGGGACTTATTAATTATTATAGAAACTTTATTCCTGATTTTTCAGAACTGACTGAGGTTTTTTCTAACTTACTAACCAAGAATAAACCCGAAAAAGTTGTAAACGATGAATGCCTACGAAATGCATTTGATAAAGTTTTGGCACACTTTTCTGATAAGAATACACCTAATCTCATCCTTAAATTGCCCAACATTCGTTTACCTTTCAGATTGAGAACAGATGCTAGCTCCATTGCGATCGGTGCAGTCCTATTGCAGGAATACAACGGCATCCTGCATCCCGTTTGTTTTCTATCAAGAAAACTAAGACCCCGAGAGCGGGCCTGGTCCATTCCGCAATTAGAGGCATTGTCCTTAGTAGAAAGTGTAACAAAGCTGTCCAGATATCTTCTAGGACGTCACTTTATCATCGAAACTGACAACAGTCCATTAAGGTATATCAATTCCACAGTACCATCAAATAACATGATTGCTCGCTGGTCCTTGAAGCTTCAGAATTTCAGTTTTGAAGTTCGCCATATTCCCGGCAGAATGAATACAATCGCCGACCTTTTGTCCCGTTGTCCGACAGACCCAGTAAGCAATGTCTGAGTGCACTGTGTAATATTACACTCAGCCCAACACAGCCACCAATGAGTGAATTTTTTTCCATTCACCTACTGTGTAAGGTCAATAATCAAAATTGTGATACGGTTTGGAGACCGACATGTATAATATACTTATTTTAATCAAGTCATGTAATGAGTGTAGTATAATTGTGTAGTGTGTGTTAGAATGAGAACGATATTAATTGTATATAGACACCAACAACAGTGTCACAAACGCTTAACCAATTATCAAAAGCGAACTTTACCATTGTGACATTTGTGGGTGATTTTTTTTCACCGTGATATTTTAACATGTGCAAATGTGGACCGAACATTGACTCCTACATCACCTCTACAGCGAATGTGATCCAAATCGTTCGACGTGTGAACACATCGGAAATAAGAACATTCCATCATAATCCGTTGTCATACTATAACATCAGACACGAACTGTGAGAACATTCTACTATCCGTTCCGAAATAAAACCGGATCATTTGTGTTCAGAAAATGTAACATCAACCAAATTTTTCGTTTCGTGTGCATTTCCGGTATAATTTAAAAAGTATAACATAATTAGCAGACTATGTACAAATTTCCAAAAATTTATGACACTTGTAAAATCCTTTCGAATCTATAAAATATAATATACCAATTGGGTACTTATTTATTTTGATTAGTGTAATCTTAGAATTATATCTTGATTAATGTATTCATATTACCGACTTTTTCTCGTTAATATGAAGAAACGTCAAGCAATGACGCTAAGAAATTAAATAATTATTGTAATGTATGGAATTTCTTAAATGTCAAAATTACTTCCCTTGCATTTGTGAATTACATCAAGGGCCATAATTTGAAACATATTCATTAATGTGTATTGTATAGATAGACATTTTGTTGCTCAAAGGTTTGGCACAGCAGGTAGGCGTCCACCAAGCATGTCATAGAGCTGCCAACATTGCAAACCAACATAAGAGCTCCTGACCAAATGAGGGCAGAGTTTAAGTGTTTAATACGACTAATACAAAGCCGTATTTCAGTCTGGCTAGATGGTTGTTGCAAAACAATCATATTATTACTTTTTTTTCAAATAGCTGGGAGGTAGATGCGTGAAGCTGGTGCTACTGATCTGACTGGGTATTATTGCAATGAAGGTAACCAGGCATCAGGGGGATGAAACCTGAATTGTGTTAAAAATTGTACTTCATTTGTCATGTCAATACAACTTACATTTTTTGTGTATATATTTCTATGCCTTATATGTATTTTCATGCATAACACTGGGAAAGAGTAGTCTCTGACATGAAATTAACACTACCCCAGTATATACATACATCATGAATGAAAGATGGCATCTTTCATTGAAGTACCCGGGGAGAATGTCAGAGCCTAAGTGTGCAGCAACATCGTTACGGCACCCGGCGGACAAGAGTTGTCGGCTGGCGAGATTCTTACCTGACACGCGACCAGCGCTGACGACAGACGCACGCAAAGCCACGTGACCCCACGAGAGGCAGTGGACAGTGTGTGTGTTAATCTCAGACCAAGCTGGGACTGGACATCTGAACGGACGTGTGTGTCGAGAGCAAGGCGTTTGTGTGAATCTCCGTGGTTGTGAGCTGAACGACTGATATCGTGAGCGTCAGACCTATGAGCTGTATTGTGGTTGTGAGTTATATGTTGTACATTGCTGTAACTATTGTTATGTATTTAATGTGGTAATAAATCCATTGAACTTGTGTTGCTATGTCTTACGTCGAATTACGTTGTACTTGTACTGTCTCACATGTGTTAGCCAACGAGCCTAATAGAAGATCCTGACAGGGTACTTGCATATTGGCACAGGCATAGCGGAGTACCTACATGTTGGGACATACTGATTGGAATAAATAGTAGTATACATTGATGACTTTTAATGGAAGGACGTCCATTGGATATATGGTGCCATTACATTTATGGTATAAACATTTCATTAATGCTGGTGACTTTGCAGTGAGAAAGTTCCAGACAGAGTGAATGTGGATAGGTGGTAAGAGACATTACATACCTAATCACACGGTCACACGTCTACATAAGTCTTTATCCTATATCTCCTCTTGTGGATGAGAGAGTGGTTGTGATGTACTGTGTGGTATTGGAGATTTATAATAAGTAATAGATATAGATAAATGATATAGGTTCTAGGTAGATTATCGGTTTATAGTGAGTATTCTTTACTGCTTTGAGGTGTCTTTACTCAACGTGCTGACTTATCTGCTGTAACTATGGCAACTCCTAAAGTAACTACAGCCGAACTGAGGGCCAACGGGGAGGCAATTGGTTTAGCTGGTTCCGAGCTAACTGATTACATACAAGAAAGAGAGCGAGAGGTTCGTCAAGCGGAAAGAGAGGAGCGGAAGACCCAGTGGGAAGCAGAAGAAGCCCACAAGATAAGGGAACATGAATACCGCATGCGAGAACTGGAGCTCAAGACACAAACTAAGGGAGAAATAGATGGAGTGGAAGGAAATTCTTCTTCACCTGGTGCAACCCATATGAGTGGACATGGTTACCATGCCATGAAGTTTCCCTTAGCTGTCTACGATCAGTCTAAGGAACGCTTTGACCAGTACGCATCTCGTTTCGAAGCAATGTCAGTCGCTATGGGGCTGGATCGGAGCAGATGGGCTCTTAAACTATCCCAGGGTTTAATCGGTTCGGGATTTGAAGTGTACACACGCTTACCACCAGGACAGGAAAATAATTACGAGGAATTAAAAGCAGCTTTGATGAAACATTTTGACATCACCGCACAAACGTATAGGAAGAAGTTTAGATCGTCTAGACGAGAGCCCGGAGAACTATTCGCCGCCTACAGTCTGAGGCTGAAATCCTATCTCCAGAAATGGATGGACTTGGCAGAATTCACGAGGGATTATGAGAGTCTCGAAGAGATGATGGTGGTAGACCAAATGCGAAAGCAAATGTCGAAACCTCTCAGAACCTTCTTAGGAGAACAAGGGGCGGAACGGATTGATGTTGTGAATAAGCTGGCAGAACGATTCGTGGAAGTACATGGTGAAACTGAGGAACTAAGTACACAAACCAAAAGTCAGGAGAAACCAGAGAAAAAGAAACCTAAAGACTGGGAAGGAGAAAAAGGGGAACCTTATATAAAGCACACAGAGGAGAGTTCAGAGAAGGTGAAGGTAGGAAACCAGAGCACCTCGAATTCTCAAGCGAAACGACAGTGGTCTGAAAAGTGGTGTTCATTTTGTACGGCGGCCTCCCACAACACAAAAGACTGCAGATCGAAACCTAAAAGTTCTTACTTCGCAGCATGCAAAGTGATTCCTACATCGTGATCACAGACAAGGCTGAGGTCGGCGAAGGAGAAAGGAACAAAAAGGACACAGGGAAACCTAGGAAGGGAACAGAGTGCACACACTGCCAGTCGACAACACATAATACTGTGGACTGCAGATGCAAGGCCAAACACGCCAATTGCATAACCAACCTCGAGGAATCAAAAGAGGAAGGCCAGGAAACGGTCAAGGAGATGAAAGACACTCAGGACCAAGAGAGACCACCTGTGGTTGAACTTATTGAAGTCAATGGCCAGCAGGTTGCTTGTCTCTACGATACCGGTTTGGATGGGGAAGCGGTGGTGGACGCCAGCTTGGTAAGCCCAGACCAATTTACAGGGGAGACTATAGAGATACAGCCGGCAATGAGGAGTGCTGTGACCATGACGCTGCCAATCGCCGAGGTGGAGATAAAATCCAGGTACGTCACGGGCATTATTCCAGCTGCTGTATTATCTGACTCCTTATTTCCAATGATCATTGGCACGAAATATGTCTTTTTGGGGATGCCCAAACAGCAAGCCCACAAGGGAACAGTAGTCAGTGGATCTCAAGGGAAGGAAAAAGAGGCAGAGACACTATGCGACAACTCGGAGATAGGAGAATTGCATACTGCCCAGAGGAAGGATACTACGTTGCATCCTTGCTACAGGAAGCTGCAAAGAAGTGCTGAGCCACCAGAACGGGGACAGTACTTTCTGAAGAATCAACTACTCTATCGGAGAGCTGGGAGGGGAGATAACCTGCATGAGCAGTGGGTGGTTCCAGAGACCCACCGTCCTCACATTCTTCAGAGTGGACACATCATAGGCGAGAATCGACATATGGGTGTCAGAGAGACCTTGCAGAAAATATCCGGCCATTATTGCTGGCCAGGAATGACCGGTGATGTACGCCGGTGGGTGAAGTCTTGTTCGGAGTGCCAGAGAGCACCACCCAACAAGCGAATTAAGAGGAAACTAGCTCTTAAAGTGGAAGACAAAGTGGAAGTGTGGAGTCCAGCAGAGACCAATATACTCCAAGTAGGATGGAAAGGACCTTATCCTGTGGAAAAGGTGGTGTCCAAGAACATCTACAAAATACGGATCGGGGAAGAGAAGAAAAATATCCCTAGACATCTCATTAGGAAATATGACGAGAGATCCGGGAGCAAAGCTTCGCACTTTATGGTGATGGCAGCCATTGGGACAAAGGTTACCAGTCCAGACGAAGACCAGAGATCGCCAGTACAACATAGGAGGGCCTATGGGACAGTACGTGATAGGTCAGATTTACCCAACGACAGGAGGAGGGAAATCACAAGTCAGGGAAAGGACAAGAGTGAAAGTTTCACCGGTAACCAAGTTCAGAAGGGGTGGGTAACGTCGGGAAAAGCGAGAATTACCCAGGACTCCAACCAAAGATTGGCTGACCAGATACAATATCGCCCAAGATGGTCCTGGAAGCAAAAGCCCAGGAGGTTTGGGAAAGACGACTCGGTCCGACGAGGACGAGGCGGAACATCCCCAGAGGAAAAGCCGGGGGAAACCAAGAGGACATGGAAGCAGTGTTACAATCAGGATGGGACAATCCGTCTGTATTGTGAGCCGTCGCTGACGCAAGTCGAAAGTAGGTCGACTGAACGTACAGGAGCGAGGAGCCAACACTAGTTTCAGTCATTAGTAGTATAGTAGGGTGTCAATTAGAGCGCCTACTGGATAATGAGATGAGCCATGTGAGGATCCAATCATATCATCAACACGTGATGTTAATAGCGATTTAGCAGAAGCTCAACGCACGGTGGATGTGATGGACGTTGTTGCTGCAACTGGACTACACAATGGAATACATCCTTGGTAAGGAGAATGTAGGAGCGGATTTGATATCCAGACGTCCAGCTCCGGAGGAAGAAGAATAGGATTGTGGATCATGGGAATCAAACCTACAGTGAGAAAGATTCGACGCGGTCTAATCTCTTAAGAGGGGGCCTCTGTAGTGAAATACTGAAGAGTTAACGATTCCCAGATGGACGACTGTATATACCCGACTACCCAGGTAGGAGAAGGGTTAACAAAGGAGTGACCAGGCGCATGTGTTTCTAGATCAAGACCCAGAATGAGGCTAACAGTACAGGTAAAATGTCGCGTGGAAAAATTGGTTTGCAACAAAGGCCGACAGCATTATTGGATAGCATATGGCGGTCTGAATGTATGAAGAATGGAAACGGTTCAGAGCTGGAATTTTCCACTAAACAATGATAATGCAGTCGGGATGCGAGGGGTCCAGCAATGTCAAGGACTATGCGGCAAAAATGACCGATATAAAGAGTGGCTACGTCTTTGTGTGGAGAGAAGGTGTTTCTTAGGTTTCGGGAGAGAAGGATTATGGAAAGGGATGTGCGGCGTTCCGAAGAACGTTTGTGTATTTATGGTGCATTAGTACTCCCAATTCAGTAAAGGATGTTTATAAGGTATTAATTTAGTATAGTATAGTGGTAGCATAGGAATATAGATGTGCGTGTATTACCTTTATCATTACCTTCTATTAGTGGATGGTTTAGACTGGGGTAAATTCTTGTGTCTTATGCGGATGTTCACTTCGGAAGCCTTGTCATTATGGCTGGAGAAGGACACTTGCATAAGTAGGAGTAAGGGGCGGATGCTTATCACGGTATTTGTTATCCTTCCACACAGGTTCCACTCTCCTAGTGAAATCAGAGAAGAGATGAAGAATACTCCAATTGAACAACTAAAGTACTTACTTAGAACAAAACAAAACATGGACATGTTTGAAGATGGAAAAAAAAATGATTAAAGTAAAGTAAAATCCGGAACACGGTATGCTCAACCGAATATACCACTAAGGCCCTGAAAGGGAAGAGAGGTTAACCTGTGGCAAGCAGGGATACTTAAAACTACAGACAGTTGATAGGTATAATGAAGAAAGAATAGACAAGTACGAACAGTGCTATTACTAAAAGACTAATAGAAGAACTGTGACGATGTGGTGGTTTTTCGATGATGGATACTTACAGTCATGAAACAGATTCAGGTGCATTCATAAACTTACGGGACTTTTATTATGGTACCTTACCTCAGTGGTGAACGGTTTTTGTTTTTTACATTCAATCACGGATTACCATCAGATTCAAGCATAAGGATCATCCCGGGTGAGCTCTGTCCTGTTTGATGTGCTGTCCTGTGATCTTGAAGAATGAATGGCGAGAAGTAACGCAGCTGATAGACATTCAGAGTTCATTCTGGCACCAACCATAGAATACACTAGCAACTACATAGACAATCTACATACCTACACCAGACATAGTTTTTTTAAATTAATAAATCTTTTATCTTATCGTTGAAAGGAACTGTTGTCGGAGTATGTGTTGAGGGAATAATAGAGAGCGTGAAAGAAATAGATATATGGAAGGAAAGACATAAGAGAGGAGTGTAGACCAAAGTCAGTCAATAATCCCAACAGATAATAAGTTTAAAGATGTGCTTGTTGAGTCCAGTCTCCTCTCAGGATTTTAACATAGTACATTCTTGTTGTTGTTATTTTTATTGTTGTTGTTATTATTATTGTTGTTAGTGTTGTTATTGTTGTTGTTGTTGTTATTATTATTATTATTATTGTTGTTGTTATTGTTGTTAATTATTATTGTTGTTGTTGTTATTGTTATTATTATTGTTGTTGTTATTGTTGTTAATATTTTCTTCTTATTGTTGTTGTTGTTGTTATTGTTGTTGACATTATTGTTGTTATTATTGTTGGTATTGTTATTTTTGCTATTGTTATTGTTATTATTGTTGTTGTGATTGTTATTGTTGTTATTGTAGTTGTTGTTTTGTTATTGTTGTTGTTCGTATTGTTGTTGCTATTATTTTTTGTTATTGTAGTTATTGTTGTTGTTAATATTTTGTTCTTACTGTTGTTGTTGCCACTGTTGTTGCCACTGTTGATGTTGTTGTTGTTGTTATTGTTGTTGTTCGTGGTCAGACTGCGAGTAAAGCAAGTTAAAAGAAGTGAGGCCAGACAAGAACACTATGCAGGAAGCCAAAGAAGATTTATAAACCAACACAGAACGTACAAGGTGTGGACTGCGTCTGGCCCTGCAGCCAGCAGGTTTAGGATCAGCTAGCCTCTCCCAGGAGGGGTGAAAAGTGAAAATTAGTAACCTGCTGATGACCCGCAGACTACACAAGTCAACCCCCCCCCCCCCCCCCCCCCTTTCCACGTGGTGCAGACCGGGTAACCATGCGAGGTCATGGGCTAACGGGGTTATGGCTCGCCATAGGGGATGGACTCCCTGTGGTCAGATTAGTGTCCTAAACCTGCGACTGGCCTAGCAAGCCGGCAGGGGATCTTCATACTGCTCGTAGAAAAACTAAGAAGTATAAACAAATCAGAAGCTGAATTACAAGACCACATGAATAGTCTAAATGAAATGTGTAGGGAACATAACATGAAAATTAGCACAAGCAAAACAGAGGTAATGACTATAACTAAAGAAGAACAAACAATAACAATTCACCTAAACGAACATCCCTTGAAACAAGTAAAGAGTTTCAAGTACCTAGGAAGTATAGTATCATCAAATGGCAGATCAGAAGACGAGATCGAAAATAGGTGCAATAAGGCAAATCAACTCATTGGACAAATGGCACCAATACTAAAGAACAAACATGTATCAATAACTACTCAGAAAGCACTTTACAGCACAATCTTCCTACCAACTCTATGCTACCAATGCCAAACCTGGACAATGACAGAAAAAGAGAAAAGAAAAATCACAATAACAGAAATGAGGTTCCTGAGAAGAATACTCAACGTATCAAGAAGAGATAAGATCAGAAATTAAGAAATCAGGACTAAAGTGGGGGTTAAAGCAGCACTAGATTTTATTAGAAAGCAGCAAGTTAAATGGGTTGGCCATGCAAGTAGGTTACCAGTCAACAGCATACCACAACAAGCAATGATGTCAGACCAGATGGAATCAGAGTAAGAGGCAGACCACGTAAACGTTGGACGGAGGGAATAGCAGAGTCTATGGGAATATCGATATATGAAGCCCATAATCGGACACTCTCACGAAGTTTATACTTCACCTCGACACTGCAAGGTACAAGAGGAACATGATGAGATGAGATGAGATGAGATGAGATGAGATGAGACAAAACGTACGTCGTCAGCCGCTGCACGCTGCGGATGTACTGAAAAAAAGGGGGGGGGGGGGATCTGAGCACTTATGGACTGAATGGTTCAATGTGCAATGAGGATGATCTGTCAGCTAACTGATGGAGTGAGATGTTATCAAGTTGGGGATCGCCCTTCTTCCTAGAGCGATATCTTACTCAGTGTTTTTCGGTGTCTATTGGAAAACTTACCGGAGGACCAAGGCCACTTCGCTAAAACCAGATGCATACAACGCAGAAGTGAAGAATCGTTTTGGGTTCTTGATGTCTATGCAGGAAATGACTCCTGATAAATTGCAGTAGACGCTAGAGATATCTTGATGTCAGCAGTCAAAGATCTAATTCCCACCAAGAATAAACAACAAAAACAATGAATCACACCAGACACGTTAGCATTAATAAAACAACGATGGAAATTGAAATGGGAAGAAGGAGAAACCGATAACATCAGGGTGATGTGTAAATATTTAACACCAGAAATAAGAAAGAACACAAGAAAGGACAAAATCCAGTATATTCAAGATTGTTGTACTAGAATAGAACGATATCATAAGAATTTAAGAGATTACGAAATGTTTAAAGAAATGAAGTTATTGACAAGAAGTGTTCGTCCTCAATTAAAAGTTTTCTGTGACAAGTTGGGAAATACCGTAACATAATCTAGAAATATCCTATAAATATGGAAATAATATGCAGTGGAATGTATGACATAAATGGCTGTGACGTTATGAATGAGATACAATAAACAATGACAGCAGAGACAGAACCTGAAAAATAATTTGATGAAATTGGATGGGCAATAAAGAACACGAAGAATGGTAAATCACCAGGATGTGATGAGATACCAGCTGAACTAATTAAAGCGGGAGAAGAAGAAAGCATACAAATCTATCACGCATAATGTAAAAAGATATAGGATATGGAAATATGGCATATGGACAAAAGTATTGGAAGAGAACTACTTTCATTCCAATACCAAAATAGGGTAACTTGAAATTATGCACCAACTATAGAACTGTTGCCCTGATCAGTCATGCACATAAAATTCTACTTACAATTATAATGGGAGGATTTCGTAAGAAAATGGAAGAAGAGATTAGTGTGGTTCAAGCTGGATTTAGACAAGGAAGAGGAACAAGAGATCACATACTCAACATGCGTTAAATAATAGAGAAGTGCTGAGAATTTAATGTAAACCTATTCTCATGTATCCCTCAATGAAGTATACGCTCTCAACCAGCTCATGTCCAGCCCACCTATTTTCTGCAGTCTCAAGCGCTTCGCCCCATGTCCTCTCCAGGCTATTCATCCCTGATTCTAGCTCTCCGTTAACCCCATTTACAAACACTTTTGTTTAAGGGGAGATTGCCTTCATGGCAAAGTAATCTAGTTCGTTTTATGACCACTTCCTTTAGACGAGAGCATTTTTGTCCAGAGGTCAAAGGAGCTTATGAGTTCGTGCTTTGTGCGATGCTCTCAACAGACGGCCGAGAGACGAGCAAGATTGGAGTAAAATCGGTTCTTGCAGATCTACACATTTATGGAAAAGACCTTAGACTTGTAAAAAACATATATTGGAAACAACACGTTGCCATAAAGATTAATAATGAAGTAGCTCTATATTACCCTATTAAGAGAGGCGTGCAACATGGATGTGTAATGTCTCCAGATCTTTTGTTTTCCGTATACAGTGAACATATTTTTTTTTAGAGATTTAGAAGTTATGAGAGAAATCACCATAAATAACATTGGATACGCAGATGATACAGATGACTGCAGACAATCAACAGGATCCGCTACATTTAGCCATCATCATCATCTTCCACCTTTGCCGTGAAGCGTCGTGGGGTTGTGGAGATATTTAGTAGGTGTGGTTGTTGTACTTAATGAACAACTAGGGTTAGAATTAAATTATAAGAAGACAAAGATTATGGTCGTCACTTGGAAGAAAGAAATATTAAAATGTAATATACGGGCAAATGGGAATATTCTTGAACAAGTGAATCGGTAAAACTATCTCGGAACAATCATAATATCTGATGGGAGGTGCCTTGAAGAGATTGGAACTATAATCGGTATGGCAAAGGTAGCCTTTTGCAAGATTGGAAACATACTGGCCAATAAAATGATGTCAATTGCAACGAGTAAAAGAGTGTTGAAGTACTACATAGAACCGCTATTTTTGTATTGATGTGAAACGTGAACAATGAGCAGACAAGCTGAAAAATATCTAATGGCTGTGGAAATGTGGTTCCTGAGGAAAATAAAAAAGAACACCATGGACAGACATAAAAACCAATGAGCAAGTCCTACAAGACCGTACACAGATTAGAGAAATTAGACCCAGACAGTAAAAATATGTTTGGTATGTTATGAGAAGTCATAAACTACAGAACGTTATGACTACTGGCAACATTCTAGTGTGGGGTAGGGGTGGGGGAGATAACAGGGCGAAGGTACATCTAGATGGTTCGGCCACATTGCATAATTGAGGCAAAAGCACTGAGCTGATCCACGACTTTGTTGATCGCGTGAGATGGCGAAACATAACCGCCCACGGTTATCGGTATGGCACATGATGATGAACTGGTTCTAGTGATCACATGACTAGATTTCCTTTTCCTCAATGCATATTGTAGTTTGCTGAGTGCAACCGTTTAGCCATTGTAATCATTGCTGTGTAGATCATGTGGAAATGTTTGGTGCAATCTTGCATTTGTTAAAATAGAACGTCTCTGCCTGAGTGTAGATTTAATTTAAACACAGAAGTCACAAACAACATGTTGCACAATTTATTGTCTGGCATATCTCGCTGCACCTCTTCGGGTGCATACTACAGAGTTATATATCACATGAAGAGAAAACGTGAATAATACCAATGCCAGGCAATAAATCGTGCAAAATATTGTTTGTAGCTTCTGTGTTGAAACTCACCAAGGGAATGCATTGTTTTGTAGATTTAGTCTTCATTATTTCATTTATTGTTTGTATAATATATTCCACTGAGAGAGAGAGAGAGAGAGAGAGAGAGAGAGAGAGAGAGAGAGAGAGAGAGAGAGAGTATGTGTACGCGGCGCGTGTGTGTGTGTATGTGTGTGTGTGTGTGTGTGTGTGTGTACGCGCGTATGTGTGCGTGTGAATATCTGTTCGCAGGGTGAATTTATAAAACATGAAGTTTGGATTAGCATATCGTTGTCCATCAGGAGGTGTTGTTGTTTCCAAAATCTTCGTAATAAAGACATACATATTTGTGTGTTTACATTATGATTCAGCATTAGTTATGTAGCTTGGCTTGAACTTCTGGTATGTCTTGTTTCCTCATGTTTCTATGCCATGTCGTTCTCGTGCTCTGATGTTATTCTCTTGCTCTTTTGTCCTCGTGCTGTGGTCTTATTTTCTCAGTCTGAATAATATCATTGTATGGGTTGGGAGGAAATGTTCTCTGTTCTCGTCTATTTTCTTGACCTGTTACTATTTCATCTTCTGGCCTTGCCTCTTTCGAAATTTTTTTTCAGAAAGAAAATTTATTTCAGAAATAATAATAATAACAAAGCCCTAGTATAACAACCAGTCCCCTTTCGGTAGACCAATATATTCCACATAGCTAATAACACGTGTCACACTATTATCTAATATTACTGAGTTGTGTAGTTTTGATTTTCGCATATTGCCCATGCCTTTATAATGCATGCCATTTATATTGTTGCTGCTCTCTGTTAGCCTTGGAAGATGTATGAATAAAATATGTATGAAAGTGAGTGACAGAAGGGTAGTATGTAAGACGGGCCTGCGTGCCCAAGTCTTAACCCTTTTAAACTAAAGTTCGTTCGTTCGTTCGTTCATTTGTTCGTTCCCTTTAATGCTCTGTTCTTCTATCTACTTTTCTGTGTTCTAAATAGTTTGGAATCCTCCTCCTTTCTTCTCTTCCAGTTTGCCCTCATCTCTTATCTCTCCCTTGTTTAAACAGACGGACGGACAGAGGGACACACAGACATTCAGACAGACACTCAGACTGACAGACACAGACGGATAGTATATCATCCATCACTAAATTTGTCAATATGAGTACAAGAACGATTGCTTTGTCATTTCTATTTATAATGTAACCATTGAATTATTCATAAGTTGTCATTTATACATATAAGATGTTCATGTGTACAATAATAGTCACGATAATATAACTTAAGACAATTTATTTTTAGCCAAGTGCATTTGTAATATCCATTGGGACTGCGGGAAGTGAATACACATCACAGATCGACTCATGCAAACCCTCTCAAGTGTTCCCTATGACCTCCATAAATCATGGCCGAGTTAATATTTTACGAACCCCCAAAAGTCCAACAGATGGTCTCTGGACGCTAACAAAGTCCGACTGTTGGTCTCTGACAGCAAACAAACTCTAAACGGTTGGTCTCACGCCGCAAACAAAATCCGACAGTTGGTGCCTGGCCGCTAGCAAAGTCCGATAAGTTTAGTATTTAACTTCAAACACATAAGTTCTTTTCTGAAGCTCAACACAATTCTATTCCCTTACAGTGTATTATTCATACAGCTGGGTTGGTTTTTCTTATTTCTAGTTTGCACTCAGGTCAGTTGCTTGTGCAGTGTTCTTTATTAGTTTTATTTCCCCGCTTTGTATTAAACTCCGCATCCACTTAATATCTTCTGGCTCTCTTATAGAGAGATTTAAATAGAACGATCTCCAATCTTTCATCACGTAGAATAGTTTATGCTATCTTTCAAAAGACTGTTAATATATTTAAACATCAAAAAAAAAAAAAAAAAAAAATTAAATACAAATATAATATCAACAGTCAAAACTACATCTCAGCCAACAATCACAATCACGAAAGAAGAAATTGAAAATGTCACAAACTGCATTTTTAGAATCCATAGTCAACAACACGAGGACTGCAAAGTAAGAAACCAGACGTGTAAAGGCCATAACAATGCAGAAGTTAAACAATATTAATAATCTATGGCACAACCCCACCAAGTAAACTGAAGTAAAATGTTTGAGAACAGGCATGTTTCCAATGGGACTGAAACAATAAGTTATGTGCCTAATTCGCAATCAGTAAATTACACAATTGGGGCTTTTCATATTAGATGTTAGAAGCGAATTAGAATACAGTGCAGCGGGAATTAGAAAAAAAAGTACAGACTTTCTACAAGATCTGAATGTGGAAGAAAACGTATTTATAAACATCATCTTAATTACTGATGGACAGAGGGAATAGCAGAGTCCATGGGAATCTCGATACACGAAGGTAATAAACGGACACTCTTCCGCTATTTGTGCTTCACCTCGACAACGCAAGGTACAAGAGGAACAAGATGAGATGAGATCTTAAATACTTAACCTTAGTAAACATTGCAATGGTTTGAAAAAGAAAATCAGACAGCAATGGGAGGCATAATAATCAGGAGAAGAGGAAAAGCTCGACCAGCACGAAAGTGGACACAAGACACTGAAAACATTTTAAGTATGAAAATGCACGAGGCAGGGGACATTGAAGAGGATCGAGACTCTTATCAGGTCGTAGAGAGAACGAGGTTCTGCACAGGATCTACTACATGTTGGTGATGATGTTCTACTCAGAATTGTAATGAGAAGAACAATCGGGAAAATAACGAGGGAAAGTGGTGAAGAACAAAGTAATGGAGTAGCATTAATGCTCAATAAATACACCCGAACACTAATAGATAGCTCCCGTGTGTTGTCGGGGCCCATAAGGGAAGCAAAGAATAGCAACACTGCAGCCTACCACGCATGTCGTAAGAGGCGACTAAGGAGGCGTGATGGTTCCGTCGCTCTGCTACTGAGTGAGTGCGTGGCGCGACACTGTGAGCTGTGAGTTTCGTGTGAAATGCTTTTGAATCTGCCCAAGGTGTTTTTGGAACGTGACTGCATGTTCGGAGCGATGGCAGCTGGCTATGTCCCAGAGTTGACCGGTTTTTGCCTTATGCAGAAATGCGTGGCTGCTGGGCTTCTGGTTGACTGCCACTGCCATCGACGATGAACTGTATTTTCGTGGACTGTGTGGGTGAACATCTAGGAAACATCCAGATGGGAAAATGACTGCCTGATTCCATCAGAGATAAACTGGATGTTTCGTGGGGGACTATTGTGTTGACATTCTGGCGGCGGCATTATGCACAGTGTATCTGTGCAGGGCTGTTGTTTGTCGAGACTCCTGTCTTTTCCACTTTTCACATTGGGCAGTGGGGAGCGTTTTATGTGATATTCACTGGCACAGGAACGGAGCATAATGGGGACGACCCGTTGCTGTGAAGTTGGAACCGTGACTAACTAACTAACTAACTAACTAACTAACTAACTAACTAACTAACTAACTAACTAACTAACTAACTAACTAACTAACTAACTAATAGATAGATAAATGGAGGGACAGAAAGGTCTATAGTTATGTTTTATACATTGCATCTTCTTCTTCTTCTTTCGTTAGCTTGAAATATATCTATAACTGCGATGTTGTCTCTTGTATGAATCTAACAGTCTTTTTTATTTCACTCAGCTGTCCATAGAGTTTATACATTACATCAAAGCATGTGAAAAATTGAAACATGATGAAATGATCAAAATATTGCAGAATATTAAAACTGATGGGAACAATCTCAATATATATATCTATATTAACTGGAAAAGTGTAGCAGAAATGAAAATGGGAAATATAATCGATCGGTAATCATGAATAGATTAAGCAAGATGTAAGACAAGGATGTGGTTTGTCATGGATCTCTCTCTCTCTCTCTCTCTCTCTCTCTCTCTCTCTCTCTCTCTCTCTCTCTCTCTCTCTCTCTCTCCTCTCTCCCCCCCCTCTCTCTCTCTGAGAAATAAAATTATAATATAATGACAATCAATTAAACAAGATACATAGCTATTGGTGGTGGATGTTGATATGTTATGCCAGCAGTGAAAAATATTTGAAGCAGAATACAAATATTCAAGTTAAAAACAAGACCCAAATAATTGATTATTATAAACAGTAAATTATTAAAGTCAAGGATCCCGTTCCTAGCCTTAAGGCGTATTCGGCATAATGTGCTAGACCCATACATTGTGTACTAATCGGACCGGAGTGGTGGTGTGACAATATCCAACGGGCCGCCTTCACTTCTACAGATTTTATCTTGTACTCATTATAGTCTAGAACAGTGGTTCTCAACCTTTTTTGGCCCATGCACCCCTTCACCATATGTTCAGAATGTCACCCCCCCCCTTTCGTCTTTCCTCCCAATAAACCCACCCCATCCCGCTCCTACATAGTATACGTAAAAATGGAAGCTAACTTTAATAGCTCTTACTAGAACAAGTCTAGACGTCTACATAAAACGTGACATTATAAACCGAATTTCAGAAGGGTGAAAAGTACAGAACCGTAAAGTTTGGAAGGAAAAACAATATCAAGTAATCGGTTCTTGCATTAACGCGATCTTGAAATAATCTTAATTCCTCCTCCCCCCCACCCTCATCCCCGGAAACTACAAAATTCACCCGGGGGAGGAGGGGGGGGGGGGACATTCCCCACCGGTTGAGAACCACTGGTCTAGATCGACTGAGGAACCCACGGCACTTTGTAAAATCCGCCTGGATGCGAATTCGAACACTTGACCGCTGAGCGGGCAGGCAGGCGTATAGCTACTACGCTATCACACCTCCCAATCATAGATAGTATACAAATGATTGTATAAACACCGATCGTACGCTTGTAGTTTGCTGGTGTATTTAACGCAAAGTAAAGTCAATATTGCCAGCGCGCTGGCGTAGCTGGTAATGTTATGAGCATGACTGGAAGAGGGATTGGCGCCTGGGCTGGTCGTCTGCGAAAGTGGGGGTAAATTGGCCATCTAATCCCCCGGGCATGCAGGCCTACAAAATGTGGTAGTACTATCACAGGACATACCTGCAGCCGGACAGTGCTTGAGGACAATTTTATTTTTATATGGGAGGCTCCGTGGCGAAGTCGACAAGCCGTCTGCCTCGCGCTCCCAAGGTTGTGGGTTCTATTCCAGGCTACGTATTTCGGTTCACGTGTGCAGTTTTCTCGGAGACTCCCGGGGGTCGTCGCCGGTGCTACGGAGTTCATGCTATGTGCGATACTTTCTGCAGGTCGCCCTGCGGAAAGAGACAGAGCCTTATGGGATAAATCGGGGGCAATGAATTAGATCCTCTCCACTTTTAAGACTTTTTAAAAGTCAATTTAGTGCCCCATGGTAGCGTGGAAGCTAGCACACTTGCCTGCTGGCCCTTTGGTCATGTGTTTGAATCTCAATCGAGACGGGGATATTATTATTAATAACCTTGTGCTGCTATCGATCCAACTAAACTTGGTTACCAGGAAATGTTCAGAGAACTCGAGACGATTGGTGCTATAATGACAGCATCATTGGTCGGATACCGATTGGTCTACATAAGCTAGTAGAAAATACCAAGTACGCCACAAGGGGATATGTTACTTACTTTATTACTTTTATTTAACTTATTTAACTTATTTACTTTTATGTTAGTTTGTTACTGAAGTAGACAATAGATATTACTGTGCAAACATGTGTATATTTCAGCTTGAAGGATTTATCTAGTTATTTTACTTTATGTTGTGCGAATTCTGCAGTATGTGCCTGACGAGATGCAGCGAAATATGCCAGGCAATAAATCGTGCAATCTATTGTTTGTGTCTTCGTTTTTAAATTTGATTGAACTGTCAATGTGGTATTTATACTAATATATGTAATAATACTCATTGCCTATCGGGTTACTTTTGCCTTGGTATGTCAAAACGCTATATGTTCATTCTGGAGCGGTCGGTGGCTTCCTATCATACAGTCATTTATTGTATTCCTGCTATTGTGGGCAACTATTTGGTTTTCACTATCGTAGCTGCCGCGTTGGAAGCGCTGGAGGTGATATCTTTGGACTATGGGGTATTTGTAGGATTGGCTGAATCCGCTGCTGATGCTGTTGTTGCTGCTGTTGCTGCGGTTGCTGCTGTTGCTGCAGTTGCTGCTGCTGCTGTTGCTGCTGTTGTTGCTGCAGAACCCGGGGCAGCTGTGGGTGTGTTTAAGGCTGTGGCTTTAGATGGCCCTTCTGGTTTGCTTGGTGATGCTTCAGAGGTACCAGAGGCTGAGGAGTTAGAATTGTCAACGTCAGAATTCGAAACATTCGATGAGGACCCTTCTCCAGCACCTGCCAATTTTGTTGACTCTTCTGATTCGGAGTTGCTGGATTGTCCCATACACGTACACTTCTTGTAGAAGACATCCAAGTCATTGCACTGGGTGAAACTTGAGATGCAGAGTCCCTTTCGATAATTTAGTTTTGCACAGCGTTCTTTACAGTCGGACCTAGAGTATAGAGTACACATTGATAATTCACCAAAGTAAATTAATCTACGGCACTGATTGTCACTTACAGCACACGAGAAAAATATAAACAATACATGATGTGGTTTGTTACATTACGTGAATGAAACCCTATCCGTTACAAATAAGAGGATACACAATAACAAAGATGTGAATATAGTGACAGGGGAAGGGGAAGAAAATGATGGATCGACAGCGATATGACACTGCTAAGCAAATCAAACAGGATACGACGTAACCAAACCAAGCAGATACATTTGGTCTTGTAACACAGGCTTAGCTTTGCTACGCTTAACAGAAAGAGACAGCACCCACATGGGACTAAATAACAGACAGTAGGAAGATACAAGGTCAGTCTAATGTAGAACATGTTATACTGTTTGGCCTGTAAGCGAACAAACAAAAGATGCATTTCAACTTAGTTCTGCTTGTCAGCGACCCAGGAGATGGAGAAATGACGTAACCTGGCCTTCTAAGACAAACATGGCTCGTGTACGCTAAACTAGAAGTGTGGGTTAGAAAAAGAGGCAGCATTCAGCCGTGGCTAGACAGTAGACAATAGGAAGACATAGTTTCCACATGGATCTACGTAAAATAGAATAATTTAATCTGCATCTTTGCTTTAGTCTATAACCAAATAAGCAAAAGATAAAAGCTCAACCCAGTTCTACATAATATAGAACAGTTGATACTTCATCCTTGTTTTAGTCTGAATGCAAACAAACAACAGATTAAAGCTCAACACGGTTTACCATTTCAGCGACTCAGTAAGTTGAAAAAAGACGCTCCAGCCGGGTAGTCTAGTATTTGACGCTCCAGCCGGGTAGTCTAGTATTTGACGCTCCAGCCGGGTAGTCTAGTATTTGACGCTCCAGCCGGGTAGTCTAGTATTTTCACACATTAGAATCTCTCTCATACAGTGGCATCCCCTCCCCCCCCCCCCCGGTATCATTCCTTTCTGTCTCTAATTCTCTTCTTCCTTTGTTTTTAAGTTTTTATAGTTCCAGAGACAGAGTTTATCGTTATACAATTCTCAGTGTGTGTCATATCCAGGGTCTTTTCCTCGCCTCTTGATTCATTGGTATTTGCCAATTTCTGTTTGTAGGCCGCACATAGGTGACTGTCAAATCACGTCAGTTCTACTATTCTACGCAGACACTAGTTAATTCATGTTTGTAGTTTATTAGTAATCGTTTTAGTTGTTCTACGTATTTCTAATCCATACGTTAGTATCGATTTATCGTAGAACCAAACACGGTTACACACGGAAATACAAACATGTAACATAACAGTAACACGTGACAATTGAATTGACCTTGTACATTCATATTGAAGTTCTGGGCATTGATCTGTGCCCTCCACACCGTTGACGTCAGATCCATCATCTTCATATGGACCAACTGCAGCGGTATCAGCCTCCAGGCATAGATAGGTCAAACACACGACCAGAGATACCACGATCTTCAGCATTGTTGCCATCCTCACAGTGTATTGTTAGATGAATAATTCTACAAGATGCGAAACAGATAGAATATATTATTTAAAATAAAACAGTAGGGAATTCAAACACTGAAGCAACAAACAGAATTGTGCACTATTTATTGCCTGGCATATTTTGCTGCATTTCATCATGTACCTGCTGCAGAGTTATATATTATATGAAGTGAATTGAACTCCAGTGTAGTTCCTACATCGTGCTTCTATTTCTTCTTCACTGGACTGCTTTTTCCATGTGGATTAACTTTCCATATTACCTGTGTCAGTCGCCATCAGGCGAACTCAATCCGACTTATGAGGTACTTGTAATTTACGTCCACAAGTTAAGGACGAGAAGTCAACAATTTAGTGCAACTGATCGGTAGGGGTTGTATCTCCCTTCTCCCAACTACGGCATCAACACACCGGATGTATAAGAACGAGCACACATATCCATTCGGCCATGCTGTCCTCCTTTTTGTGTGTGTTCTAATTTCTTGTCCTCTATTCAGTAACATTCTATTGTGGTACTGCTAACATTGAGCAACATCTTGTTATTCTGTATTAAAGCATTCTATGTGTTTGCGGTAACTTTAAACATTTATTATTAGCTGACAACCTTTCATGCTGGTAATAATATGTGATGACGTAAGAAGCATGTTCAGCATGGTTGTTGTTTGCTGTTGTTATTATTGTTGATGGTTGCTTGGTCAGTCGGTTAGTTGGTTTGTTAGTGAACCCTCTGGGAAACTGAGTTTTAACTCTTAAGTTCGACGCACTAGTATTTAGGTCGTCTGAGCTCCGACTAGATGATGTTTCCGTCGGAATATGGTTGACGTTGACATTTCCCCTCCAACCCGCTACCAAACGACCCTTCCCACGGGTCCGTGCTGTAGAGCTCTCCATCCCCTCCCTATCTCAGAAACCAGCTTGGCGTGCAAGAACAAATCTGGAACATCACATCTGTTGGAGGATCATTATTATAGGTCACGATTCAGCACGTACAGGCCACCTGGGATTAGGACTCTTGCGGTAATGTTCCCTCAACAGGTGTGAGCTATTTCTGTGTCCACAGGCCTCTATGCCTAGAGGCCGGTTGTTGTTGGTTTGGTTTTGGTAAATAATCACTTCCTCTGCACGCGGATATGACCTTAATTGCTGCAGTTTTCTTCCATAGATCACACAAGGAGAATATTAGCACAGTGAACGAATATTGTTGCACATGCAACGACCATAGTTGTGTATACACTATAATCTACATACTGTTTTCTTGTTCGTAGCTTTTCAGATTTGAAATTTGGCTTTACTGATTTAATGTTGAAGGATACTATATCCTCAAATGTGACCTTCCATTTGGGCAGAAGGACGATATATCACCATACTAGGGTTATCGTGTTGTTTGTTTTGTTCAGTGGTATTTATCGCAAATGCAGTGCGCAGTGAAGAGAGTGGGTCTGTAGAAGGCAAGGGTACAGTAAATGCTGTGTATATACTGAGAACAGTAATTGAACGTTCTATAGAAGTAAGCAAAGATCTACATCTCTGCTTTATTGACTACACGAAGGCTTTCGATAAAGTGAGACATGTCAACATGATAAGGATGCTTGAAGATCTACAAATTGATGGAAAAAACCTTAAACTTGTAAAAAACATATACTGGAAACAACAAGCTGCCATAAGAATTGATAATGAAGTAGGTCAATATCAACGTATTAAGAGAGGTGTGAGACAGGGATGTGTAATGTCTCCAGATCTGTTTTCCCTGTACAGTGAACATATTTTCAGAAATGTAAAAGATATGGAAGGAATCACCATTGGGGGACGATACATCAATAATATTAGATATGCAGATGATACAGTCTTGATTGCAGACAACGAACAGGACATGCAATATTTTGTAGATGCGGTTGTAGCACACAGTGAACAACTAGGATTAGAATTGAATTGTAAGAAGACACAGATTATGGTCGTCACTAAGAAGGAAAAAATACCACAATGTAATATACAGGTAAATGGGCATATTCTTAAACAAGTGAATCGGTACAGCTGTCTCGGAACAGTCATAACATCTGATGGGAGATGCCTTGAAGAGATTATAACAAGAATTGCCATGGCGAAGGTGGACTTTTGCAAGATGAAAAACATACTGACAAATAAAAAGATATCAATTGAAACGAGAAAAAGAGTGTTGAAGTGCTACATAGAACCTGTACTTTTGTATGGATGTGAAGCCTTGGACAATGAGCTGACAAGCTGAAAAGCATCTGATGGCTGTGGAAAAGTGGTTTCTGAGGAAAATGCAAAGAATACCATGGACGGACAGAAAAACCAATGAACAAGTCATACAAGAAACAAATGAAGATCGTAAACTGATTAGAGACATTAGACGTAGAGAGTCAAAATGTTTTTGGCATGTTATGAGAAGAAATGAATTGCAGAACTTGGTGACAACTGGCAAGATTGAAGTGAAGAGACCAAAGGGACGACCAAGAATTAAATACCTGGATGGCTTTGCCACATGGAATGGTCGAGACAGAAACACGGAGCTGATCCACGACTCTGGTGATCGAGTGAGATGGCAAAACATGACCGCCCACGCTTATCGGCATGGCACATGATGGATGGAGTGAAGAGAGATTTACATTATAATATTTGTTCTTTTGATTGTGTACCGTGTTTGGTCCAAATCATTTTTATTATGTGACACTGAATCAGTTAAGGAGCGATTTATTCCGTCTTATCTCATCATCTCATCTTATCTTGTTCCACTTGTACCTTGCGGTTTCGAGGTGAAGTATAAACAGCGGGAGAATGTCCGTTTATGGGCTTCATATATCGAGATTGCCATGGACTCTGGTCTTCCCTCTTTCCATCGTGTATGTGGTCGGCCTCTTCTTCTGCTTGTATTTTGGTCTGTACATCATTGCTTGTGGTATACTGTTAGTTCGTAACCTCGGTGGACGCCCCACTTTTGACATGCACTGAAGAGGAGCAGAGCTGTGTCATGCGTTTTTTTTATAAAAATTAGTGAAGGGATGAAACATATAAAATTCATCAGCGAATGACGATCCAGTAAAGAGATGCATGCCCTTCAGTCCAGTAAGTGTATGGGTGGAGTAGGAACCTTTAAATCGGTGGTACATCTGTAAGAAACTGTTCATGACCGGGACAGGCACATGGAATAGTACCCCCAGGGTCGATTTTTCTAGAGGAATCCAAGCACTTTATCGGCGCTGAATGACTTGCATAGAACACAGTGGTGTCCACATCGAAAAATGACGCATTTGTTCTTTACTTTTTCAGAATAGATTCACCCCAAAAACATGTAATGTTTTCATTTGAAGCCCCCTGGTATATCTGGATGCCGAGGCAGATGACTGGCTAGTATGACTGTCTGCTGGCCCGGCGGTAATATGTTTGAATCCCCATTTAGCTCGTCAGTCCCCACTCCCCCTTCCCCCATTTACCTTGACCCCCGTATAGATCCTGTCTAAATATGGGTAAGGGCGAACCTTCTAGGTATTCAAGGCAGCTGGTGTGGTATTCACCAATATCACAGATCGGGGTTCCGCTGGTCTGGAAATATGGGGCTAACATCATATACCAAATAGTTCTGATAGTGTGAACAGGTGTCATTGACTTATTTACACTAATATCTGTTTTCCGGTTTGTTGTTGATGTTGTGTCTAACTTATTTGCCTGATTTTAGAGTTTTTAAAGGGTTAATACCTCGGGGTGGGGGGGGGGGGGGGGGGGGAAGGTGGAGGAGGTTTATAGAAGTTATTCGTCTAGAAACTGCAATAAGCTTTCTGAAAATATGACACCTCTACAAGTTGGTAATATATTCAAGCACTTATTTTTGTAAAGATGATATGATGGTTTTTTCCCGTTACCTTCCATTTGGCTTAATTCCATTAAAAACACTGTAAACATACAATCGACGGCCAAAACATAATTTAAGTGACTTTGTAATGGGCAAGACGAACTAACATTCTTATTAAAGATTTTATCCATGTTAAAGACTAACAAGGCATCTGTGTAGGCGAAAGTTATTTATTAATTGAACAAGGCATCTTTGTAGACGAAAGTTGTGGATAAAACGAACAAGTCGCATAAAAAGCTGACCTTTTTTATAGTTGCATATCCTTTACAGGACGTTGCAGTCAACACCAGCATTTTACTGCCGTTGTTGATGTTTTGGCAAGTTTTATATTCAGTAGTTTGCCATTGATTTCTGAACGACCGGCTCCCATACCGACACGTTAAAACCAGCGCGACACGGTCTGCTTTGAAATCGGTCACAACTGTGTTTTGAATGTGGGTAAGCGGCATTACGAATCGCGTCCGGAGACCGGCTAAGACTGATTAGGCATTCGTTTAAAAGACGTTATGCAAAGATAACACAAATTTAAGTTATGACAAAAGTGTTCCCGAAGAACCGCAGTAGTGCAGTGACAAGCAGGTTTGCCTGCCAACCCGGTGGTCATATGTTCAAGTTCCTTTCCAGAAGGAATTATTTTAATTAACTCAGACTCCCAGCTCGATCCAGTCTATCATGGGCTTTAGGAAGTGTCCTGGGAAGTCGAGGCGGCCGGCGTCATGTCGACCACATCGCCCATGGAGTGGATGACTGGTCTATACAAATATAGAGCTACACCTTATACCAAACACGCCCCGGACCTGTAAAAGTGTCCCAAAAGGTGATCCCAAGGAAGCATCGAAGTCAAACGAAGTCAGCATTTTTCAAAAGATATGTAGGCTGAAGAATGAGCAACTGCCAGACATGTACTTACCAAAGTAGAGCTGTTAACATTGTGACCACTTCAGTGTTTCAGACCGTTTTATAAGAAGTTGTTCAATGGGATTGCCTGCTGGCGATAACAGATAACAAAGGAAATGCATTGGTCATGAATTGAATGTCTTTGCCAGAAAAACATCAGCTCTTCTGTTATCGTTTTCCCTACGTATGACGTAGAGACTTCAACGCATTTGATATCTTCATAACCAATTCTTCCAGCGCTCGTTCTTGTAAACACATCTGAGGTAAACATAATTCCCAGTTAAATAATGTTCATTGTTCACTATTTTATCCTTGGTCTACCACGATTGAGTATTTTTGTTTTCTGTTTTGATATTTGTGTATTCAAAGCTACGCTCTGTTAGCTTGACGTGTATTGGGCTCTGACGGAAACAACAAGCGGTGGAAATGTGTTTACATCTAGATTGTCTTGTGACAACAGTCCACACGACATATTTTCTATGCATTGAAAAGTTTAGTAGCGCGAATCGTTTTCTTATGCGCCAACGTCAGCGGATATAGACGCGAGAGTGATCTGCATAGATTAGAACAGTGGTTCTCAATCTTTTTTGGCCCATGCACCCCTTCACCATATGTTCATAATGTCAACCCCCTCCCCCTCTTTTTTCGTATTTCCTCCCTATAAATCACTCCCACCCCATCCCTAAATACTATACGTAAAAATGGAAGCTAAATTTAATAACACATAGTAGAACACGTCAGGATGTCTATATAAAACGTCATTTGCGTGTCTACGTTATAATACGAATTTCGGAAGGGCGAGAAGTACAGAACAGTAAAGTGTGGAGGAAAAAACATTATCAAGTAATCGGTTCTTTTATAAACGCGATCTTGTAATAATCTTAATTCCCCTTTGGAAACCCTAAAATCTCCTCTCCCCCCGCCCGGGAGAGGGGAAGGGGGTGGGAGAATTCCCCTTCGGTTGAGAACGACTGGATTATAATATTATACAGCTATTTTCATTTCCTATTTTCTGTTTTGTTTTTCCATGACGGGGCATCCCTTTATCATAGTAGTAAGCTTCTTCTTGTTCTTGTACTTCTTGTTGTTGTTCTTCTTTTTCTACTTCACCCCATCTTTCTCCTCCTAATATTCTTCCCCTTTTTCGCCTCATCTTCTTCTCCTTATGTTTCTCCTCTTATTCTTTCTTCACCTTCTTTCTTTTCCGTTCAGCAGCTCCTGTTCTGATGCCCATGCTGCTGCTGTGTCTTCTTCTCCTCTTCCTCCTCCTCCTCCTCCTCCTCCTCCTCCTCGTTCTTTCCGCTACTTCTTCTACTTCTTCCCTCCCCCCCCCCCACAATCCTCCTCCTTCTTCCTCTTCACTATTATCCATCTCCTCCATGCCTCCACCACATCCTCTATCTCCTCCTGTTTCTTCTCCCGTTTTATTCTTCACTTTCTTGTCCTTATAATCCTTCTTCGTTGTCTTCCTTCTTCTTGTCCACTAACACGAGTTAGTTCCTTGCTGTATCTCCAGCCACCCTACTGTGACATCTGCTAAAGCTACTACTTACCCAAACTCAGTAAAAGGCATCAGTGGCTCGTTCTTAAACATCCGGTATGCTGATGCTCAGGTAGAGGGTTCAACTTCTACACCGGTCAGTTGGACTAAAATATTGACTTCTCATCCTTGACAAGTACCTCAGAAGTCGGAGTGTGTTCGCCTAATGGCGACTAACACTGGTAACAAGGAAAGCTAATCCACACGCAAACATCAGTCCAGTGCTATTAGAAGTAGTAGCATATGTATGGACTAAGTTTGAGTTCACAGCGAGCGCATGCAACAACAAAATAATACAGCCAGCAGCAGCTGATATGACATTGGAGACATGACATTAGAGACATGACATTGGAGATATGACATTAGAGACATGACATTGGAGACATGACACTGGAGATATGATATTATATATATGACATTGGAGATATGACATTAGAGACATGACATTTGAGACATGACATTTGAGACATGACATTAGAGACATGACATTGGAGATATGACATTAGAGATATGATATTATATATATGACATTGGAGATATGACATTAGAGACATGACATTTGAGACATGACATTTGAGACATGACATTGGAGATATGACATTAGAGACATGAAATTGGAGATATGACATTAGAGACATGACATTTGAGACATGACATTTGAGTCATGACATTTGAGACATGACATTTGAGATATGACATTAGAGACATGACATTAGAGACATGACATTAGAGATATGACATTAGAGATATGACATTGGAGATATGACATTAGAGATATGACATTGGAGATATGACATTGGAGATATGACATTAGAAACATGACATTAGAGACATGACATTGGAGATATGACATTGGAGACATGGCATTAGAGACATGACATTGGATATATGACATTGGAGACATGGAATTAGAGACATGACATTGGAGATATGACATTGGATATATGACATTAGAGACATGACATTAGAGACATGACATTGGAGATAAACTCCAAATCTGATGTCTTTTGACTTCCACCAATGTGCTGGTCCTGTGAAAGCTACTCGTGTGTTTTGTATAATTATTTAATATCTATGTCTATTTCCCGGTTAGCGGGGTAGGGGTATCCCCTATCAAAGGAGATGTAAGACGCCTCCTTTCCTCCGTTAGTCTACGGGACACCCTTGGGCAAGGTAGAGTACCCGTTTAGCCCCCCGATCAGGGTTACGTGAAGCCATGGAAGCAGGTGGTGGATGGAATGTGAGAGCAGCCGACAGATTGTTGTTGGTTATGGTCTTGCACTCTGCGGCGATAGGCAGATGATCTCATCAGTAGAGACAATGGCTATGGCCACCGACTAGTACAGTCACTGCCCAGAAGGAAAGCAATGGCAAACTACCTTCTGCAAAACTTGCCAAGAAACCATAACAACCATGAAAGAAAACATAATAAGAAAGAGATCTGGTGGCGAGACCCCCAGGCCAGGCAGATCAGATAACACTGGGGAAGAGTGTGACGCAGGGACCAGTACTAGTAATCGTGATGACGGAGTTAATCCTGACTGTGTTACCAAGGAAATCCCCTGTGTCAGACTAAGAAACAGAGTGAGAATGGCAACGTGGAATGTGAGAAGTTTGTATGAGGGAAAGCTTAAAGTAGTGTGTGATGAGATTGAGAGGTTAAACATTCAAATTTTAGGAATTAGTGAACATCGCTGGAGCGGCAAGGGACATTTTACGACTGAAAATGGAAGTATTTTCATTTATTCTGGTAGAGATGTCGGAGGCCAGAGTGGAGTGGCATTTTGTTTAGACAAGACAACTGCAAAAACTTTAATGGGATATAATCCAGTTAGTGATAGAATCCTCACTATTAGACTTAAAGGCCGTCCAAAAAACACAACTCTCATACAGATATATGCACCTACTTCAACTGCAGAGGAGGACGAAATTGAAGATTTTTACAACACACTACAAGACACATTAAATAAGATTGGTCATAATGATATAGCAATAATAATGGGAGATTTTAATGCAAAAGTAGGTGCAGGAAGAGCTGAAAATGAGAGACACGTTTTAGGAAAATTTGGATTAGGAAATAGAAATGATGCAGGTGACAAATTAATTGAATTTTGCACAGAAAATGAGTTAACGATAGTCAACACACTTTTTAAACAACATCCAAGAAGACTCTTCACATGGAAGTCTCCAGACAGTTTTACCAAAAATCAGATAGATTATATTTTAATACATAGAAGATGGAGATCAAGCATAACATCTGCAAAAACCTTACGAAGTGCAGACTGTGATACAGATCATCAGTTATTAGAAGCAGATCTGAAATTAAAACTCAAAAAGCTTACCCGAGGACCAAGGCCACTTCGTTTTGATCTCACAAACATACCAGACGCATACAACATAGAAGTTAGGAATCGCTTTGGGGTCTTGATGTCTGTACAAGAAGAAATGACACCTGATGAACTGGCAGTACAAGCTAGAGATATCTTGATAAATGCAGCCAAAGATCTAATTCCGACCAAGAAAAAGCAACTTAAGCCATGGATTACATTAGACACGTTAGAATTAATAAAACAACGAAGGGAGCTGAAACAGAAAGGAGATGAATCAATTAACCACAGGATGAAGTATAAATCTTTAACTCGAGAAATAAGAAAGAACACAAGAAAGGACAAAAATCAATATATACAAGATTGCTGTACCAGAATAGAGCAATATCATAAGGCTGGAAGAGATTATGAAATGTTCAAAGAAATGAAGTTATTGACAAGAAATGTTCAACCTCAATTGAATGTTATCTGTGACAAGATGGGAATACCTTAACAGAATCTAGACAAATTCTAGAAAGATGGCAGGAGTACTGCAGTGGAATGTATGATATGAGTGACAGTGAGGATATGAATGAGATACATGAGCCAACGACAGCAGAGACAGAACCTGAACCCTCATTAGATGAAATTGCTTGGGCTATAAAGCACCTGAAGAATGGTAAATCTCCTGGATGTGATGAGATACCAGCTGAACTAATTAAAGCGGGAGGAGAAGAAAGCATACACATATATCATGCATTATGTACAAAGATTTGGAAATATGGTATATGGCCAAAAGATTGGAAGAGAACTATCTTCATTCCAATACCAAAAAAGGGCAACCTGAAATTATGCACCAACTATAGAACTGTTGCCCTGATCAGTCATGCAAGTAAAATCCTACTAAAAGTCATAATGGCAAGACTTCGTAAGAAAATGGAAGAAGAGATTAACGTAGTTCAAGCTGGATTTAGACAAGGAAGAGGAACAAGAGATCACATATTCAACATGCGTTTAATAATAGAGAAGTGCAGAGAATTTAATGTAAACCTATACTCATGTTTCGTGGATTATTCAAAGGCATTTGACTGTGTACAGCATCAGAAACTTTGGGAAATCATGAGGACTATGGGCTTTCCATCACATGTAGTACAACTCATAAAAATGCTCTATCTAGACCAACAAGCAGCAGTTAGAATAGATGGCGAGGCATCAGATTGGTTTGACATCAAGCAAGGAGTCCGTCAGGGCTGCGTGCTGTCACCCTATTTGTTTAACCTGTACGCCGAAAATATAATGAGAAATGTAAGAGATGATATAAACAGGGAGCTATATGATGCCCTAAATATCGGCGGTCATGACATACCAGAGATTCGATATGCTGATGATACAGTATTACTATCCACAACACAGAATGGCATAGAAAACCTAATAGCCTCAACCCAATTGAATAGTGAAAATCACAACTTATATCTTAACATAGCAAAAACAAAGATAATGCATACAGATAAAACTACTATGGAGAAAGAAATATACATTAATGGGGGAAAATTGGAGGTGGTGGAAAATTTTGAATATCTTGGGTCATTGATTACCAATAACGGTGACACAATGAAAGAAATTAAACGGCGACTATCCATTGCTCTTCAAAGACTAAAACAGATGAATAAATTATGGAGTGGGACAGACAGAACTACAAAAATTAGATTTTTAAGAGCATGCATCTTTCCCATTGCAACATACGCCTGTGAGACATGGACACTTACTAAACAAGCTGAACAGCGCATAAACGCCTTTGAATATAAATGTTATAGACGAGTTCTAAGAATATCTTGGGTAAAGAAAAGAACAAATGCATCCATACTTCAAGAGTTGAATATTGAGGAGGGATGGCTATTAAAGACGATAAAACAAAGAAAATTGAAGTATTTTGGTCACTTGAAACGTCACGAAGGTTTGGAGAGAACAATAATGGAAGGGTATATGCCTGGGAAGAGAGGAAGAGGAAGGCCAAAGAGAAGATGGGTGCAGGATGTGGCGGATGATCTCCAGATGGATGTATCAGACGCGGGACATCTTGCTTGTGATCGAGAAGCTTTCCGGAAGGTTGTTATGGGAGCAAAGGACATGCTACTGAATGAATGAATGAATGTCTATTTCTCCCATGGTTATCTAGACCTAACCTTGCAATATTTTATACAATCTTTAGAAGTGTCAAGCTGACTCAAGGGTCCCGTGTGCTTGGATTGAGTTTTTTGTGTACAGCTATCACTCATCACCACTGTTGCCTATTAGGTTCTCAAATGCTCATTTCAGTCACGTATTGTAAGCGCCAGGAAGTAACTGGTGGTTTTATTTTGCGTTCCTTAACTAAAACATTTAGACACGAAACAAACAGTCATATAAACTATCAGGCAGGCGGGCAAATAGACATCCGCATAGCCATGCAGGAAGATAGGCAGATAGACAGAGCCACAAACAGTCGACAAGATAGAGATACACAGAACAGATCGGCGAACTAACATAGGAACAAACTGACTGACAAACCGGCGGATATGCGAGCAGACGCAGACAGGTAGTTGCGGGTCAAGATCAAAGCGCAGTAATGTGCGGAGATCTCGCCACTGGAACAGGGACACAAAACAAAACAGAAAACTAGAGCACTAGAGTCCGTTCACTAATAATTGTCCTCATTCATTATACAATTTTTTGAAAACTGTCTGTTGCATCGTTATGAAATTTTTCCTACCTTCTTATGTATACCTCCACCCAAGGAATATGTCTTCGATAGGTCCAAAGTCAACAGAAAACATGGAAAGCGGCGACATTTTTGTGATGTTTTGGTGCACATGTAGTGAATTCACACTAACAAACTTGTTTTACAGTAATGTACTTCATTTCGGGTGACGATACAAGGCGTATCCATATTCGTATGGAAGTGGGTGCAATGTGTAATATTAGTAAAAACATAGAATTTACAAAGGCATGGGGTAAATAATGTGGAACTGAAATGGAAATGGACAGGAAAGTAGAATAAATAAATTTCTTATCTTAGTTTTCATTTCCTTCTTGTTTCTTCAGCTGCTGGTTAATAATGTCTACACAAGGATTCATGTTGCTAGGATGTATTTAGCTTTTTATATGAAGTTCGTGATATCTTCCAAACAGCTTTAATGTGCGTATGGAGTGACCAGAGATTATATCGCAAGTTAGTCATCATGTGTCAATATTTAAGGATCTGTTCAGCTGTCGGTATAGTTTGTTCACATGTGCACATGGGTGACAGAACAGTTTTGAGTCTTCGTGAAAGATTGTCTACTCTGCTGTTTACTGTTCAGAGACGGAACATAATTACCTGGTTTGCACGACGAATATAGTTGTGAATGTCTCTTTAGTGGGCTTTCTTCTTAACGGCTAAAATGTTGGTCCTCGTTTCATTGAAGTTTATAGATTGATTCGTATGTTCTTGTGTTGTCCCCTCTTTTGATAACGTGTTTGTTCTCACGTTTCTTGTTATGTCACAATATGTTAGTTTCCACCGCAATGTTACTCTTCTGTTTGTATTCAATGCAGTTTAGTGTTTTTGTTTTTTTTTTGATAGTTGTTTGTCACCGTTGAGGGCTCGCGTAACTGAAAATTTATCGGTGTGGAATAGGAACTGTTGCCATTGTCAAGTTGTATTGTTTGTGCCAATGCTGTAATGTTTAAGGCCTGCATTTCTTCTGAATAGTTGGAGAAAAATATTAAAGTAGGTGTACACATGGATTAATGTCTGCAATCTGCCCGGACATTAATCTGTGTCGGACGATTCCAGTAGGTTGATGACTGTTCTCGGTTGCATACAATTCAATCCATCCTTTCTCCAATAGTCATATTCCTCTTTCAGCACATGGTCTGCACATTTTTCTCCAGTAACCTTTATGAATATTTAATTACGCGGACTGGGTTAGCATCTTGACGCCAGACAATTTGAATATAGTATTGTCAGCTGTCACCTGTCCTTTAACTTTAGCTCACACAAGTTCTATTGGGTTAAAATAACATTGTTACAGCGGAAGTCTCAAGCACACATGGCCGTGCTCTTCTATCGACTCGTCGATTTGATATTTCTAGCTTTTTTTTTTTTTTTGCGTCTATTTCACAAGGGACAACAATTCTAGCTTGAATTACTTTTCTGGAGATAGTATTTTTTCCCTTCGGAGCTTCCTTTGTGCTCGATGCCGTAGGTATTTTATCTTCTTGGGCAACTACATTATAATAGGATGCATTGTCCTAATTAGACAAGGCGGTATATCTAGGGATAGAAGCACTGTATTCTCGAGCCAATCTCAAAGTACATTACCATTTATCTCATTATGATAATCCCTATTGTCTGTATGCTTTAATACGAATACGAGTTCAGCATACTGTAGTAAGCCATTATGCGTACTACCAGCATAGTCTATGACCAAACGCTGTCCTTTACTACTAAAATGTTTTGCATATCCTTTACAGGACATCGCTGTCAACATCAGCATCTTTCAGCTGTATGTTGATTTCTTGGCAAGATTACGCTCAGTAGTTTGCCATTGCTTTCTGAGCGGCCGGCTCAGTTATCCCGCAAGTCACCAGCGGGGAACGAACCGCTCCCAGTTCTCGCCCGCTACAAGACTCTGCGTGATAAACGGGATTACGGAGAAAGTGTTGTAACCCCTCGGCCAGAGAGACCGGCCCTTTACTACTGGGCACATTTATCTTTCCATCCATTGATTGTCATTCCTTTTGTCAGAATCTCCCTCGCCATCGACGGACAAACACGACATGAACCCGACTGACAGCTACGACGCAGTTGAGGTCCAGTGATTAGCGTGACGCATGACGCGCACGTGGACTAACTACCAAGGGCTAACTCATTTCATTTGTGTGGTGCGCATTGATCCAGGTTTCATCCAACTACACTATGTCATAATGTTCTTTGCGCATTTCCCTTATTTCACATAGGTATTCTCATTGCTCCTGAATGTGCTTGCTTGCAAATGATATTTCTACCTCCCTTGTACTTTCTAAACGTGAAGCCTATGTCCTTATCATTTTTAATAAAGTTGTTATGGGTAGCTCTATGTCATGTTTCTTTCTCAACCAAACCCTGAGTTTTCTTACAGTCATTGTGTCTTTGGTATCCAACATTTTTACGATGGCTCGCCTTATGACGCCCTTGTCACAGCTGTCTACAATTACCTTTCTACCTACCGTTTGCTTAATCTTCTTCTTCTTCTTCTTC
This sequence comes from Cepaea nemoralis, assembly GCA_014155875.1. Classification (NCBI taxonomy): domain Eukaryota; kingdom Metazoa; phylum Mollusca; class Gastropoda; order Stylommatophora; family Helicidae; genus Cepaea; species Cepaea nemoralis. The sequence goes on from JACEFZ010021879.1 coordinate 219,060, forward strand.
TTCAGCATTCCGAGCCATTGAGGTTCTTTGCTGCAGATACAGTCTGTCTCCATTCGTCTCTCTGGTTGACCTTCTCTTGCCAGTCGTTGATTCCAAGTGCTTGTAGGTCTGTATGCATATTATCTCTCCACCGTCTTCTTGGTTTACCTCGGGGTCTACGGTCATCTATTTCCTGAGTGTAAGCGAGTTTTGTTTCCCTATCATCTTTCATTCTTTCTATATGCCCCAGCCATTGCAGTCCATTAGCTTTCATGATACCAGTGATTAGCGGGGACTTAAACAGACCATAAATGTCTTTGTTGCTTCTTCGTTTCCACTCTCCACTTTGTGTATCCCTAATGGGCCCAAAGATGCGTCTTAAGACTTTGTTCTCAAAGGTTTGTAACAAAGCTTCGTCTCCTTCAGTTGTACTCCAGGTGTCAGAGCCATACAGCATAACTGGTCTAATCAGTGTTTTGTATATTGTGATCTTGGTGTTACGAGATAGCGCATTTGATTTTAGCAGATGTTATAGTGCATAGTATATCTTATTTCCAGAGTTGATTCTAGTTTGTATTTCTTCCCTTCTTATGTTGGAGCAGTTGAAGATTGTACCCAGGTATTTGTATGTTTCCGTTATTTTAATGGTCATATTATCTATTTGTATGTGGCCAGAGTTTTTAGCCGTTCCTTCTCTTGAAATTGCCATATATACTGTCTTACCTTGGTTGATAACCAGGGCCAAATTTATTGAGCTTTTTCCTTTAAGTGAGTCAATATTTCCAATGTCTTTTGTTCATTTTCCCTTATAATATATATATCATCTGCATAACCAAACAGTTTGGATGTTCCTCCAATAGCACATTCCCCCTTTACCTTACAACTTTCTCTAGAGCCAGATTGAAAAGGAGCGGCGATAGTGCATCACCCTGTTTCAAGCCAGATGTTATTTGGAAAGGGTCTGATTTCCTGCCTTTATATGTTACTATATTATAAGTATCTTTCATGCATAGTCTGGTCATGTTGATTAACTTCCTTGGTATTCGATATTCCTGCATGGCAATCCATAAACTATTCCTATGGACACTATCATAAGCCTTTTTAAAATCCACAAAAATGTTATGGAGATCTCTTTTATATTCCAAACTTTTCTCGGCTATTTGCCGAAAGATAAATACCAGATCTATTGTTGATCTGTTTTGTCTAAAACCCGCCTGGTAGTCACCTAATATGTCTTCTGAATATGGTTTTAGTCTATTTAGTAATACTGCGGATAGTATCTTATAGCTTGTGGATAGTAGTGATATTCCATTATAATTTCCACATTGGAACTTGTCTCCTTTCTTAAAGATAGGTATCAATAATGACTCTTTCCAGTCATGGGGTAATTCTTCTGTCATCCAGATTTGTATTATTAGTTCGTATAGCTTTAGATGTAATGCATGGCCATCTGCCTTTATAAATTCAGCAGCAACTACATCAGCCCCAGTTGCCTGATTGTTTTTAAGTCGTGTTATTACATATATTACATTATGATTCGCTTAAAGACTGATCATCGCAAGACAAGGACAGAGACATTAAAATTAGCAACATGGAACGTTAGGACGTTAAACGACGACGGAAAATTAGAGAACATAAAACAAGAAATACAAAGAGAAAAAATTAATATTTTAGGGATGTGCGAAACGAGATGAACAGGAGCGGGCATCAAGATAGATGAAGATTTTAAGAATATTTATTCTGAAGGTTAAGATCGACATAGGGGAGTGGCAATAATTTTGGACCGGAAAACATCAAAATCTGTTCAAGGATATTGGGCCGTGTCGGACAGAGTTCTACTAGTTAAATTGAGTGGTAGACCTTTTAGCATAAATGTTATTCAAGTATATGCCCCAACAGGAGAGTCCAGTGAAGAAAGTGTAGAGGAATTCTATAATGACATAGAGGCTGCCTTAAAGAAATGTAAAAATTCAGAAATAAACATCATAATAGGAGACTTCAATGCAAAAGTAGGAAATCAAGGTGATAGATACACAGTAGGAAACTATGGTTTAGGAGAGAGAAATGAAAGAGGATACAGATTCGTAGACTGGGCTAAAGAAAAGGAAATGATTGTAGGAAACATCTGGTTTAAGCAACACCCTAGAAGATTATGGACATGGAGGAGTCCTGATAGCAGTATCAGAAACCAGATTGACTACATTCTGATTAGCAGAAGATTTAGAAACGCACTAACAATAACAAAAACAGTTCCCAGTGCTGATTGTTATAGTGACCACAGACTACTTACAGGAACATTGAGGATAAAGCTGAAGAAAGTCAAGTGTATAACAGGAAACAATAAATATGATTTGTGTACATTGAGTAATGACAAGGTAATACAAAACAAATTCAACATAGAAGTACAGAACAGATTTGATATGTTGTCTGATCTAGAGATATTATTCCAGGATGTGAACGATCAATGGGAAATGTTAAGGAATTCAATCAGTTTGGCTGCAGAAACAACTATTCCAAAATTAAAGAAGGTGGGCCGTAAGAAATGGATGACTGAAGAAATTTTACACCTAATGAAAACAAGAAGACTAAACAAAAATAATCCTGTCAAATATGAATAAATTCACAGACAAGTCAGAATATTATGTAGGAAGGCAAAAGAATCATGGCTTGAGGAAAAGTGCTTAGAAATTGAAAAACAACACAACAGTCAAAATATCAAATTAGTGCTCAAAAGAATTCAGGAACTTACTAATAAAAGAACAAGTACATCAACAGGGTGTCTAAAAACTAAAGATGGCAAAATCATAATAGAAAAAGATCAGATTCTACATGTATGGACAGATTATGTGAAAAACCTGTATAATGATAACAGAGAGGAACAGTATGATATTAGATTTAATAATGAAGGACCACCAATTTTAAAGATGGAGGTTCAAAATGTTCTTAAGCATATGAAAGCTGGCAAGGCCCCCGGTACAGATAACATCACAACAGAAATGATTAAAGCTTTAGAAGAATTTGGACTAGAGCAAGTCACCACACTGCTGAACACATTATGTGATACTGGAGATATAGCTTCTGAATTATGTAATTCTGTATTTATTGCAATCCCAAAGAAATCAGGAACCTTGGAATGTGATCAACATAGAACAATTAGTATAATGAGTCACTTCACAAAGATCTTGTTACGAATTATCATGCAAAGAGTGAGGAAGAAAATACAACCTGAAATAGGGGAAGAACAATGTGGGTTTGTGGAAGGAAAGGGTACAGTAAATGCTGTGTATATGCTGCGAACAGTTATTGAACGTTCTATAGAAGTAAACAAAGATATACTTCTTTACTTTATCGACTACACAAAGGCTTTTGATAGAGTTAGACATGTTAACATGGTTGATATGCTTGCAGATCTACAAATTGATGGGAAAGACATTAGACTTATAAAAACATATTGGAAACAACAAGCTGCCATAAGTATTGATAATGAAGTGGGACAATATCAACCTATTAAGAGAGGTGTTAGGCAGGGATGTGTAATGTCTTCAGATCTTTTTTCACTATACAGTGAAAATATTTTCAGAAATGTAGAAGACATAAATGGAATCAGCACTGGAGGACGAAACATAAATAACATTAGATATGCAGATGATACAGTACTGATTGCCGACAGGATCTGCAACAATTAGTAGACGCGGTTGTTGTCTACAGTGAGCAGCTGGGGTTGGAATTAAATTGTAAGAAGACATAGGTTATGGTCGTCACTAGGAAGAACGAAGTACCACAATGTAATATACAAGTAAATGGGAATATTCTTCAACAAGTGAATAGGTACAATTATCTCGAAGCAGTCTGATGGGAGATGCCTTGAAGAGATTAGAACAAGAATCGCTGTGGCGAAAGTAGCCTTTAGCAAGATGAAAAACATTTTGACCAATAAAAAGATGTCAATTGAAACGAGAAAAAGAGTGCTGAGGGGATACATAGAACCTGTTCTTTTGTATGGATGTGAAACTTGGACAATGTGCAGTCAAGCTGAAAAACATCTGATGGCTGCAGAAATGTGGTTTCTGAGGAAAATGCAAAGAATACCATGGACAGATAGAAAAACCAATGACCAAGAGACAAATGAAAATCGTAGATTGATTAGAGAAATTAGACGTAGACAGTCAACATTTTTTGGACATGTTATGAGAAGAAATGGACTAGAGATCTTAGTGACAACTGGCAAGATCGAAGGGAACAGACCAAGAGGAAGACCGAGAGGAAAATATCTGGATGGCTTGGCCACATGGCATGGACGAGACAGGAACACTGAGATGATCCACGACTCTGGTGATCGAGTGAAATGGCGAGTCATGACCGCCCACGCTTTCCGGCATGGTACATGATTGATTGATTGATATTACATATAGGATTTCCTCAAAAGCAGGTTCTTCAATCTGTGCTTCACACGTTAGAACCGCTTCCTGTGGAAAAGTGTTACTTGGAGCTTCATTATTCAGTAATTCAACAAAGTATTCTTTCCATGTTTTACACATTTCCTCATTGGTATTTATCATATTCCCATTTCTGTCTTTTAAACCATATGTGTTGTGTTGGTGCCCTCGTTTCACTGACTTCAGTTCTTTAAAAAACGTTCTGGATTCATTTTGCTGGTGATTAATTTCCATGTCTTTGATTATATTGCTCATATATTCTCGCTTCTGCTGTCGAACTATGTTTGTAGCCTCTTTACATGCATTTTTATATTGCTCTTCCTTTTGGATGTTGTTGATGTCGTTTAACCACAACTGTCTGGCATTATTTTTTCCTAATGTCTGCTTCTTCACATTTTGGATTGAACCATCTGTTCTTTCTATGCGTGGTTAACACACCGAGACATTCTTCTGCTATAGTTTGAATTGTGGTCTTGATGTTCAACCAAGTTTGGTCAACGCTTTCCTCCAACGGGTTTTGTAGAATTTCAAGTTTACATTTGATTTCATCTGCAAATTTCTCTTTGACGGTACTTTCTTGTAGTTTTTCTCTGTTATATGTTGGGTGTAACCTTTGTAGTTGCTCTCTTAAGTTTTATTTTAAATTTTGCTCTAAAGTACCCTCTCGTGGCCACCTTATTTCTTGAATTGCTGTTATATCCATTTTATACTCAACCAGCTCCCGGGTTAATTCCTCGGCCCGCTCCAGCTCGATATAGTGTCCGTACATTCCATGTTAAAAATCTCAAAAGTCCTTTAACGTTCCAAGGTCGATGTCCAAACAAGTCAGTCCGAATTCGAGGCTCATGTATCTGTTTCGCAAAATTTTTTTTTTTTTTTTTTTTTTAACAAAGGTGGGGGTGTTAACCCCACGCTTCAACCCCCAACCTGGAGGACCAGGGTAGTAGTAAAGAATGCGACTTACACACGTATATTTTTGGCGGGTAATAGCGGGTAATGGCGGCTGATAGGGTTTATGAAGGAAAATATGGGGAAAATTGTCGACTCGGTAAAAATTTTTTGTCGGCGGCGTGTGGGAACGGGTCTATTTTTTTGACGGGTGATGGTGGGTAAGTGTCTGTGAAAGTAATTAAGGTAATTTTTAGTTGGTTCTGTACAGGAAAGAGAGGGTGTGAAGGGGAAAGTTATTTTGGTTACGTAGGGTATATTAGTATGGGTAGTGATGTATAAACAAGGGTGTGATGGGTCGTGGTTTCTACTCATGGGTTGGATATATGGTGGTTTCGTATATGAATGTGTTAGTATGCGTGGTGTAGTGATGTATAAACAAGGGTGTGATGGGTCGTGGTTTCTACTCATGGGTTGGGTATATGGTGGTTACGTATATGAATGTGTTCACTAGGCATGGTGAGTAATGTATAAACAAGGGTGTGATGGGTCATGGTTTCTACTCATGGGTTGGATATATGGTGGTTTCGTATATGAATGTGTTAGTATGCGTGGTGTAGTGATGTATAAACAAGGGTGTGATGGGTCGTGGTTTCTACTCATGGGTTGGGTATATGGTGGTTACGTATATGAATGTGTTCACTAGGCAGGGTGAGTAATGTATAAACTGTCAAGGGTGTGATGGGTCGTGGTTATACTCATGGGTTGGATATATGGTGGTGGCGTAGACATCTCATAATGTATCTGTTCACTAGGCGTGGTGAGTAATGTATAAACTGTCAAGGGTGTGATGGGTCGTGGTTATACTCGACGAAGTAAGAGATGGTTACTAGCATCTGAACAGTGTGATAGTAGTGTCTAAGTGAAGGTAAAGGGTGGTATGTAGCTTATTCACTACCATCATTACAAAGGAAATCTTATAAAATTATAATGGGTATGGTGGTAAGGGGTATTAGTGATCAAGTAGGAGTGATATAGGGGTGGTCATAAATGTAATAAGAGGTGTTCGCAGTTACACACTGGTCAACCAGTGGTCAAGCAATGGTCAAGTAATGGTCAAGTAGTCAAGTAAGGAAATTTTAGGGAAAAGTGGTTGTAATGATATGGTGATGGTTAAAGAGTGGTAAATTAGGGGTCAAGCAGTGGTCAAGTAAGGAAAATTTTAGGGAAAATTAGGTCGTAGTGACATGGTATGCTTAAATTAGTGGTCAAGTATGTCAAGTAGTGGTCAATAGTGGTACAAGCGTGGTCAAGCAAGTTGGGTAAGTGAGGAAATTTTAGGAAATTTAGGAAAAGTGATTGTAAAGATATGGTGATGTTTAAAGGGTGTAAATTAGTGGGCAATCAGGGTCAATAGTGGTCCAAGCGGGGGTCAGTAAGGAAAATTGTAGGGAAATTTAGTAAAGTGTATTGTTAATGAATATGGTGGTGTTAAAGATGGTAAAGTAGTGTTCAACCGTGGGTCCAAGCAATGGTCCGAGTGTCAATTGAAGAAATTTTAGGGGAAAGTGATTGTAACGATATGGTGATGCGTAAAGGTGGTAAATTGTGGCAATTAGTAGGTCAATGGGGTCAATTATTGTACAAGTGAGGAAATTTTTAGGGAAAAGTAGTTGTAGCGATATGGTGATGCCTTAAAGGGTGGTAAATTAGTGCTCAAGCAGTGGTCAAGTGGTGGTCAATTAGTGGTCAAGTGGTCGAGTGACCACTTAAATTGTAGAGGACGATGTGCCTAAGATTATGGTAGTGGTTAAAGTGATCGATGACGTGGTCAAGCAGTGGTCAAGCAGTGGTCAAGTAGTCGAGTGACCACTTAAATTGTAGGGGAAAGTACGTATAGTGCAATGGTGGTGGGTAAAGTGTGGAGGAATCAATAGTAGTGATAATAGTACTACCAATATTAAAAATCATACAAAGAGGATCACACAAACACACATACAGATACAGAAGTACAGACAAACCATACCATTACTACTGTCACAACAACAGCTATACACAAGTACAGACACACTCACCCATACACAAGAACACTCAAAGACAAATACAAAGACAACCCATACCATTACTACTGTCACTATCAATAACTATACACAAGTACACACAGACACACTCACCCATACACAAGAACACTCAAAGACAAATACAAAGACAGCCAAGTACAAAGACACACTCATCGCCTAGGATTACTACTGTCATCACAACTATACTCAAGTACACACCCATAAACAAATACACAAGAACACTCAAAGACAAACACAAAGACAACCATACACAGACAACCCATACCATTACTACTGTCACTATCAACAGATATACACACGTGCAGAGACAGCACAGACACACTCGTACCATTACTACTGTCATCACAACTATACACAAGTACAGACACACTCACCCATAATCAATTACACAAATACACACCTACAAACGAAAACACACAAAGACACAGACACACTTGTACATAAAGACACAGAAGTACAGACAATCCATACTATTACTACTGTCATCACAACTATACACAAGTACACACTCACCCATACACAAGAACACTCAAAGACAAATACAAAGACAACCAAACAAACACACGTACACACCCATACCATTACTACTGTCACACAACTACACACCCATAATCAATTACACAAATACACACCTACTACAAACTCAAAGACACACACCCATACCATTACTACTGGTACCACAACCAGTACAGATACACTCACCTATAAACAAATACATAAACAAAACGTGTCCCTACAAGAATATCACAAACCACAAATTTTTGGTAAAGAACACGGATGTCCAAGACAGCCCCTACGTCATCAACGCCATATGCAAAAGTATGAGTCATCGGTGTGTAGGGAAGCAGGCGTGAGAATAGCTTGTCTAACTCCCACATCAGCTACGTCGTGTGCAGAACCAGTGTATAAAATAAACGGCGTCTCTTGTGAGCTCAGTACCAGTTCACGGCTGACTTGGGTATCTACAGAGGTGCTTCAGGCTGGTGTGAGCAGTGTTCGTGTAGTAAGCAGATATTGTTCACGTACTGACTTGGCTAGCTACATCGGTGAAACAGGTTGGTGTGAGCATTGTTCGTGTAGTAAGCAGCTTATTGTTCACGTACTGACTTGGCTACAGCGGTGAAACTTGGTTTGAGCATTGTTCGTTTCGTCGGCCTCTGATAAAACATTGAAACATTGTATACACCAGAACATTTTTTCGGATTGTAAGAAAGCGAAAGTGTGACTTGTGACCAGTTTATCAATATGACCACCAGATCTACTTTCACGTGTTCAGTGTGCGACAAAGCCTATTGTGATAAGTATACCCTTAATCGTCACATTCGGACCATTCACGAGGGGAAAGACCAAGTATATCCCTGTCAGTTATGTGATAAGGTGTATAATACGAACGATGGCCTACAAAAACACAAACGAATACATCATCAGCCACGTATGAATACACCAAACACTACAATACCAGAGACGACAGCACCACCTGTATATTTACACCAGCCTCGTAGTCTAACGCAAGTACCAGACTGCCACCACTGTATCTTCAATGATAACCTTACCCGCCATAATAGGAACATTCACAATGATTATCCCTGTCAGTTACGTGACAATCTATACAATTCGAACCTACAACGGTACTTACATCACCAGACATCACGAGAAAGGATGACACCATTAGACACCCTGGCAACACCTCCACTCATAGTAGCAGAGGATATCCAACCAAATGATAGAGACAGCTTGGCAGCCCTTAAGGCGTACTGCAAGGACCTATCGCTTATGCTACCCAATCAAGTGGTAGTATTAGAAAAAAGTGTCGACCACCGCTACCGGGTGGTTTTGGTATGATAAAAAAGAAGTATTCAGATATCTTGTATGATAGCTCATACATATCTTTATTCTGGATCCGAAACAAATAAGGTATGTGTGATGACTTCGAAAACAACAGTGTTTTTGATAGTCAACCAGCAGAGCCCAGAAGAATGAAGATCACTAATCCAGAACTGTTTGGTTTTTCACTAAGCATGTATGTCATTGATTTTTTCTTATATCACTAAAGTGTTTTTTCACTAAGCATGTATGTCATTGATTTTTCTTATATCATTAAAGTGTTTTTCACTACTCACCTATGTCATTGATTTTTTCTTATATCTCTAAACTGTTTTTCACTAATCATGTATGTCATTGATTTTTTCTTATATCATTAAAGTGTTTTGATGAATAACACACATATTTTGGTGATAAAGATATTGAAACCAAGATTTTTGTTGATTTTCTTTATTGGTTTTGTTTTCATGACGTTGTCTTGTCGGCTCAGAGCTTACATTACCAGACATGAACAAAGTCTTAGAAGAAGTTATGGCAAATACAGAAATATATGAAAAATAACCAAGTATGAAAAGGCCTAAAGAGAGAAATGTCTCGGCCAAATTTATAAAAATAATCTATGGAAAAAAAAATCTTGGCCAAATACGAAAATTTGTCAACCAAATGAAAAAAAAAATATTGACCAAGTAATGAAATACACCATTCAAGTTTATGAAAAGTCGGAACATTTGTCAACCAAAAAGGGAAAGATGTCGGCCAAATACAGATATAGCTCGTCCAAATTTATAAAAACCTAGGAAAAAATAACCAAAGGCGAAAAGGCCAAAATACGAAATGTCTCGACCAAGCTTATAAAAATCTAGGAAAAAATATTACAACTAAAAGGTTGATCAAAAATTATAAATTCAAACATTATAAAAATAACCAAATATGAAAAACATCGTCCAAAGACAGAAATATTTCAACTAAACTTATAAATAAGTCACCAAAAGGGAAAAGGTCAAGTACAGAAATAGCTATGGAAAAAGTAAGTCCACAAAACTTAGAAAAAAAAATGTAACTTCTGTAGTCAAATGTGTCTTATCTGAAAAGACGCTATCAATGTCACCCCTTTCCTTGTTTTACTTTACCAAAGACCTTCACCGTATCTGGTACAGAAACCCTTATACAGCACTCATCTCTCCACACTCTTGGTATCTTTCTAATACAAAGTGGTTACATCACCAAGAACTTCAAACCTCAATTGTACACGTGCTCCATTGAAACACCCATGACAGTTAACAACATGTATGGCCATGTAATCTGTGAGTCCATCGGGGATAGTTCATCCGAGTATTCGTCACCAAAGATCCATTTCCCATGGCTGACATCTTCAACTTGCTATACCACAACTTATTCTAATATACACTTTACATGAAATTTCCCAAATTTGGGCTCTATTAAAGAATACGTAATGAGATACACAAAGACACCAAGAACATATCAGACAAAACAACTCACAAACCAGACTTAAAACTAATACCATATCAGATGAACCAGCCAACAACTACTACTAGAACACAAACATATAATAAGGAAACACATGACACACAGAGCTTACAGACAAATCACTTGGACTCAAACAAATTTTGCTTCTTGTACTGTAGAATTCTACCAACACTTCTTTCCTATCACCAAAACTAAACATCTACCACACAACCACTGGTCATTTGTCCAACATAATACTCATACCCTCGCCAACGACATTAAGGAAACGCATACTAGTTTTATTTCTGGTTATAACTCTTTTAATAGGGCAGAGAGATATACATGCTAATTAGACTACAGCTGCCTTCTTCACTGCTGTCCTTTGTTCGATGACCTTTCTTCTGTGGTTGTCCCTCAAGACTGGGTTCAAAATTTTTTCCAAGTCTAGTATACGGCTTTCAAAATTCTCACGTTCTCTGATTACATGATGCCAGTTACCATTGCGTTCTTCGTTGCCAACAGTATGGACTGTCAAGAAATGAGGTTCTGGTGCAAAATTAACCTGTGGAGGTAAATAAAACACATTGAAACTTACAAGACTGCAATACCTACTACTTCAGTAAAGAAATAAACAGTAAAAAATTCACAATGAGAAGTGGTAAAAGGCATAAAAACAGACTGTCGACATTCTTTTGGTCACGCCTTGAGAAAGGGTAAAGGTATAGTCACTGATGGTTTGTGGTATAGAGAGATGTACATAGAAAACATGTATAGCACATAGGTTTTCGGTATTGGTCATGTTTACAAAAATACACATGTGAATTATGATCATTACTACCCATACACACCTTATTCGTTGAAGAGGAACACCTTCGGACACCATCAGTAGGATATTTTTCGTTCCACATCACATTAATTTTCTTGAGAGACTCTGGGGCATGACTACTAGCCAAAAGGTCAATATCTTCATCTGAAGACGAATCATCACCCCAAGCAAAGGTTGTCTCTGGTACATCTAAAGCTGGCTGGGTGCCACGAGTAGGTTTCTGGCAGAACAAAATGTCTAATGATAAAGCTGGTGTGAAGAAGCCAGAATCATCCTCCTCCAAAACACTGTCATCTTCACAACAATTCTCATCTTCTGACCACGATGGCCGTCTATCAATTAAAGCTGTCATTGTACCTGATGAATGGAAGGTGAAAAAGTTTTACACAAGTAGGTTAAAACGTTTTTAAAACAAGTGTCAACGTTAGGATTACAATGTGATACTATAGAAGAATCTCTGATCGCAGACTCATACTACAGATACGACAGTGTGAGTGTAGATTCTACGAGTCACAAATCTGGACTGGTGTAATGGTTTTCACTAACAACTGACAAGAGGGTGTTTTTGTGAAACAGGGGAATTCGACACCGGTGATATGTTAGTAGTATGGGATTTAAATCCAATGTCTGACAATGTGTAAGTATGCATTTCCTTAATGTCGTTGGCGAGGGTATGAGTATTATGTTGGACAAATGACCAGTGGTTGTGTGGTAGATGTTTAGTTTTGGTGATAGGAAAGAAGTGTTGGTAGAATTCTACAGTACAAGAAGCAAAATTTGTTTGAGTCCAAGTGATTTGTCTGTAAGCTCTGTGTGTCATGTGTTTCCTTATTATATGTTTGTGTTCTAGTAGTAGTTGTTGGCTGGTTCATCTGATATGGTATTAGTTTTTAGTTTGTGAGTTGTTTTGTCTGATATGTTCTTGGTGTCTTTGTGTATCTCATTACGTATTCTTTAATAGAGCCCAAATTTGGGAAATTTCATGTAAAGTGTATATTAGAATAAGTTGTGGTATAGCAAGTTGAAGATGTCAGCCATGGGAAATGGATCTTTGGTGACGAATACTCGGATGAACTATCCCCGATGGACTCACAGATTACATGGCCATACATGTTGTTAACTGTCATGGGTGTTTCAATGGAGCACGTGTACAATTGAGGTTTGAAGTTCTTGGTGATGTAACCACTTTGTATTAGAAAGATACCAAGAGTGTGGAGAGATGAGTGCTGTATAAGGGTTTCTGTACCAGATACGGTGAAGGTCTTTGGTAAAGTAAAACAAGGAAAGGGGTGACATTGATAGCGTCTTTTCAGATAAGACACATTTGACTACAGAAGTTACATTTTTTTTCTAAGTTTTGTGGACTTACTTTTTCCATAGCTATTTCTGTACTTGACCTTTTCATAAGTTTAGTTGAAATATTTCTGTCTTTGGACGATGTTTTTCATATTTGGTTATTTTTATAATGTTTGAATTTATAATTTTTGATCAACCGTTTAGTTGTAATATTTTTTCCTAGATTTTTATAAGCTTGGACGAGCTATATCTGTATTTGGCCGACATCTTTCCCTTTTTGGTTGACAAATGTTCCGACTTTTCATAAACTTGAATGGTGTATTTCATTACTTGGTCAATATTTTTTTTTCATTTGGTTGACAAATTTTCGTATTTGGCCAAGATTTTTTTTTCCCATAGATTATTTTTATAAATTTGGCCGAGACATTTCTCTCTTTAGGCCTTTTCATACTTGGTTATTTTTCATATATTTCTGTATTTGCCATAACTTCTTCTAAGACTTTGTTCATGTCTGGTAATGTAAGCTCTGAGCCGACAAGACAACGTCATGAAAACAAAACCAATAAAGAAAATCAACAAAAAACTTGGTTTCAATATTTTTATCACCAAAATATGTGTGTTATTCATCAAAACACTTTAGTGATATAAGAAAAAATCAATGACATACATGAGTAGTGAAAAACAGTTTAGAGATATAAGAAAAAATCAATGACATACATGAGTAGTGAAAAACAGTTTAGAGATATAAGAAAAAATCAATGACATACATGATTAGTGAAAAACAGTTTAGAGATATATCGTAAGAAAGAAAAAATCAATGACATAGATGCTTAGTGAAAAACCAAAAAGTTCTGGATTAGTGATCTTCATTCTTCTGGGCTCTGCTGGTTGACTATCAAAAACACTGTCGTTGTCGAAGTCATCACACATACCTTATTTGTTTCGGATCCAGAATAAAGACATGTATGAGCTATCATACAAGATATCTGAATACTTCTTTTTTATCATACCAAAACCACCCGGTAGCGGTGGTCGACACTTTTTTCTAATAATACCACTTGATTGGGTAGCATAAGCGATAGGTCCTTGCAGTACGCCTTAAGGGCTGCCAAGCTGTCTCTATCATTTGGTTGGATATCCTCTGCTACTATGAGTGGAGGTGTTGCCAGGGTGTCTAAGGGTGTCATCCTTTCTCGTGATGTCTGGTGATGTAAGTACCGTTGTAGGTTCGAATTGTATAGATTGTCACGTAACTGACAGGGATAATCATTGTGAATGTTCCTATTATGGCGGGTAAGGTTATCATTGAAGATACAGGGGTGGCAGTCTGGTACTTGCGTTAGACTACGAGGATGGTGTAAATATACACGTGGTGCTGTCGTCTCTGGTATTGTAGTGTTTGGTGTATTCATACGTGGCTGATGATGTATTCGTTTGTGTTTTTGTAGGCCATCGTTCGTATTATACACCTTATCACATAACTGACAGGGATATATTTGGTCTTTCCCCTCGTGAATGGTCCGAATGTGACGATTAAGGGTATACTTATCACAATAGGCTTTGTCGCACACTGAACACGTGAAAGTAGATCTGGTGGTCATATTGATAAACTGGTCACAAGTCACACTTTCGCTTTCTTACAATCCGAAAAAATGTTCTGGTGTATACAATGTTTCACTGTTTTATCAGAGGCCAACGACACGAATAAGGCTCACACCAAGTTTCACTGCTGTAGCTAGCCAAGTCACTACGTGAAAAATAGCTGGTTACTACACGAACAATGCTCACACCAATCTGTTTCACCGATGTAGCTAGCCAAGTCAGTAAGTGAACAATATCTGCTTACTACACGAACACTGCTCACACCAGCCTGAAGCACCTCTGTAGATACCCAAGTCAGCCGTGAACTGGTACTGAGCTCACAAGAGACGCCGTCTATTTTATACACTGGTTCTGCACACGACCCTACATAGCTGACTGTGGCAGTTAGACAAGCTATTCTCACGCCCGCCTGCTTCCCTGCACACCGGTGACTCATGCTACCACTTAATGACTTTTGCCTATGGCGTTGATGACGTAGGGGCTGTCTTGGACATCCGCGTTCTTTACCAAAAAGGGGTATGTGATATTCTTGTAGGGACACGTTTTGTTTATGTATTTGTTTATAGGTGAGTGTATCTGTAGTGGTTGTGGTACCAGTAGTAATGGTATGGGTGTGTGTCTTTGAGTTTGTAGTAGGTGTGTATTTGTGTAATTGATTATGGGTGTGTAGTTGTGTGACAGTAGTAATGGTATGGGTGTGTACGTGTGTTTGTTTGGTTGTCTTTGTATTTGTCTTTGAGTGTTCTTGTGTATGGGTGAGTGTGTACTTGTGTATAGTTGTGATGACAGTAGTAATAGTATGGATTGTCTGTACTTCTGTGTCTTTATGTACAAGTGTGTCTGTGTCTTTGTGTGTTTTTGTTTGTAGGTGTGTATTTGTGTAATTGATTATGGGTGAGTGTGTCTGTACTTGTGTATAGTTGTGATGACAGTAGTAATGGTACGAGTGTGTCTGTGCTGTCTCTGCACGTGTGTATATCTGTTGATAGTGACAGTAGTAATGGTATGGGTTGTCTGTGTATGGTTGTCTTTGTGTTTGTCTTTGAGTGTTCTTGTGTATTTGTTTATGGGTGTGTACTTGAGTATAGTTGTGATGACAGTAGTAATCCTAGGCGATGAGTGTGTCTTTGTACTTGGCTGTCTTTGTATTTGTCTTTGAGTGTTCTTGTGTATGGGTGAGTGTGTCTGTGTGTACTTGTGTATAGTTATTGATAGTGACAGTAGTAATGGTATGGGTTGTCTTTGTATTTGTCCTTTGAGTGTTCTTGTGTATGGGTGAGTGTGTCTGTACTTGTGTATAGCTGTTTGTTGTGACAGTAGTAATGGTATGGTTTGTCTGTACTTCTGTATCTGTATGTGTGTTTGTGTGATCCTCTTTGTATGATTTTTAATATTGGTAGTACTATTATCACTACTATTGATTCCTCCACACTTTACCCACCACCATTGCACTATACGTACTTTCCCCTACAATTTAAGTGGTCACTCGACTACTTGACCACTGCTTGACCACTGCTTGACCACGTCATCGATCACTTTAACCACTACCATAATCTTAGGCACATCGTCCTCTACAATTTAAGTGGTCACTCGACCACTTGACCACTAATTGACCACCACTTGACCACTGCTTGAGCACTAATTTACCACCCTTTAAGCATCACCATATCGCTACGACTACATTTCCCCTAAAATTTCCTCACTTGACCACTAATTGACCACCACTTGACCACTACTTGACCACTAATTTACCACCCTTTAAGCATCACCATATCGTTACAATCACTTTTCCCCTAAAATTTCTTCACTTGACCACTTGACCATTGCTTGACCACTGGTTGACCACTAATTTACCACTCTTTAATCACCACCATATCATTACAATCACTTTTCCCTAAAATTTCCCTAAAATTTTCCTTACTTGACCACCGCTTGACTACTACTTGACCACTGCTTGACCACTGCTTGACCCCTAATTTACCACTCTTTAACCATCACCATATCATTACAACCACTTTTCCCTAAAATTTCCTTACTTGACTACTTGACCATTACTTGACCATTGCTTGACCACTGGTTGACCAGTGTGTAACTGCGAACACCTCTTATTACATTTATGACCACCCCTATATCACTCCTACTTGATCACTAATACCCCTTACCACCATACCCATTATAATTTTATAAGATTTCCTTTGTAATGATGGTAGTGAATAAGCTACATACCACCCTTTACCTTCACTTAGACACTACTATCACACTGTTCAGATGCTAGTAACCATCTCTTACTTCGTCGAGTATAACCACGACCCATCACACCCTTGACAGTTTATACATTACTCACCACGCCTAGTGAACAGATACATTATGAGATGTCTACGCCACCACCATATATCCAACCCATGAGTATAACCACGACCCATCACACCCTTGACAGTTTATACATTACTCACCCTGCCTAGTGAACACATTCATATACGTAACCACCATATACCCAACCCATGAGTAGAAACCACGACCCATCACACCCTTGTTTATACATCACTACACCACGCATACTAACACATTCATATACGAAACCACCATATATCCAACCCATGAGTAGAAACCATGACCCATCACACCCTTGTTTATACATCACTACCCATACTAATATACCCTACGTAACCAAAATAACTTTCCTCTTCACACCCTCTCTTTCCAGTACAGAACCAACTAAAAATTACCTTAATTACTTTCACAGACACTTACCCGCCATCACCCGTCAAAAAAATAGACCCGTTCCCACACGCCGCCAAATTTTTTTTTTACCGAGTCGACAATTTTCCCCATATTTTCCTTCATAAACCCTATCAGCCGCCATTACCCGCTATTACCCGCTATTACCCGCCAAAAATATACGTGTGTAAGTCGCATTCTTTACTACTCAGGGTGTTTCTCTTTGTCTGTTCTCTACCCTTTGACCTGGCCAGCTTGGGAGGCCCTGCTGGTAGCTACGCTACCGCCGTCATAGCTCTCAGGGTCATTGAGAAACTCAAGCTCCCCCACCGCGCCAAGGTGGAAACATCATCGGGGGAGCCGTTTGCTTAATGCTTGTTTTTTTTTTTTTTTAAACTTTCATGGCGTACAAAATTGAGCAGTTACAAGGTGCACTGTGTGTATGCACGTGCGTGTGTGTATGAGTTTACATTTTCGAATACAACATATACATTCATATAAACATGATAATATTATACACTAGCTGACCCGGCCCGGCTTCGCCCAGTCCCTGGTGGGGAGCATCTCATTTAATTCATATAAGTAGTCATATAAGTTCACGTTCCCGTTACCGACTATCTGTCTGCCTGCCTGCCTGCCTGCCTGCCTGCCTGCCTGTCTTCTGTCTGTCTGTCTGTCTGTCTGTCTGTCTGTCTGACCCGGCCCGGCATCGCCCAGCTCCTGGTGTGGAGCATCTCATTTAATTCATATAAGTAGTCATATAAGTTCCCGTTCCCGACTGTCTATCTGTCTGTCTGTCTATTGTCTGTCTATCTGTCTGCCTGACCTTGCCCGGCTTCGCTCAGTCCCTGGTGGGGAGCATCTCATTTAATTCAAATACGTAGTCATATAAGTTCTCGTTCACGTTCCAGACGGTCTGTCTGTTGTCTGTCTGTCTGTCTGAACCCGGCAAGGACATCGTCCCCAGCTCTTGGTGTGGTGGCATTCTCATTTAATTCATATAAGTAGTCATTTAAGTTCCCTCCCGACTGTCTATCTGTCTGCTGTCTCTCTGTTGTCTATCGTCTGCATGACCCTGCCCGGCTTCTCCCAGTCCTGGTGGGAGCTATCTCATTACTTCATAAAAGTAGTCTTATAAGTTCCCGTTCCGACTGTCTATCTGTTGTCTATCTGTCTGTATCTGTCTGTCCTGACCCTGCCCGGCATTCGTCCCCGTCCCTGAT
Organism: Cepaea nemoralis; assembly: GCA_014155875.1. Lineage (NCBI taxonomy): Eukaryota > Metazoa > Mollusca > Gastropoda > Stylommatophora > Helicidae > Cepaea > Cepaea nemoralis. Next base: position 237,397 of record JACEFZ010021879.1, read on the forward strand.
GGGGAGCATCTCATTTAATTTCATATTCAGTAGTCATATCAAGTTTCCCGTTCCCGACTGTCCTATCTGTCTGTCTGCTATCTGTACTGTCTACTGTCTGCTCTGACCCGGCCCGGCTTCGCCCAGTCCCTGGTGGGGAGCATCTCATTTAATTCATATAAGTAGTCATATAAGTTCTCGTTCCCGTTCCCGACTGTCTGTCTGTCTGTCTGTCTGTCTGTCTGTCTGTTCTGTCTGTCTGTCTGTCTGTCTGTCTGTCTGACCCGGCCCGGCATCACCCAGCTCCTGGTGTGGTGCATCTCATTTAATTCATATAAGTAGTCATATAAGTTCCCGTTCCCGACTGTCATCTGTCTGTCTGTCTATCTGTCTGTCTATCTGTCTGTCTGACCCTGCCCGACTTCGCCCAGTCCCTGGTGGGGAGCATCTAATTTAATTCATATAAGTAGTCTTATAAGTTCCCGTTCCCTATTGTCTATCTGTCTGTCTGTCTATCTGTCTGTCTATCTGCCTGCCTGACCCTGCCCGGCTTCGCCCAGTCCCTGATGGGGAGCATCTCATTTAATTGATATAAGTAGTCATATAAGTTCCCGTCTGTCTGTCTGTCTGTCTGTCTGTCTGTCTGTCTGTCTGTCTGTCTGTCTGTCTGTCTGTCTGTCTGTCTGTTCCTCTCTGTCTGTCTGTCTGTCTGCCTGTCTGTCTAATCATTTATTGGTTGCAGTTAGAACAACCTAGATAAACGAAGACCAACTTACAAAAAGCATTAGAAAGAGCACTTGAAAGGTCTTTACATCTTCCCCAACAATTAACTTGGGTAAATGGAGCGGCGGCAGCAGCAGCAGCAGAAGAAGAAAAAGGAGGAGTAGGAGCTGGGAGGAGGAAGAGGGAGGTGGAGGAGGGAGGAGGAGGGAGGAGGAGGGAGGAAGAGATAGGCGGAGAGAGGAGGAGGAGGGAAGAGGAGGGAGGAGTAGGAGTAGGGAGGAATAGGAGGGAGGAGGAGGGATTAAGAGGAGGAGAGAGGAGGAGGAGGAGGAGGAGGAGGAGGAGGAGGAGGAGGAGGAGGAGGGAGGAGGTATAGGGAGGAGGAGGAGAGAGGAGGAGGAGAGAAGAGGAGGGAGGAGGAAGAGGGAGGAGGAGGAGCGAGGAGGGGGATAAGGGAGGAGGAGGAGGGAGAAGGAGGAGGGAGGAAGAGGGAGGAGGAGGAGGGAGGAGGAGGGGGAAGGATGGAGGAGGGAGGAGGAGGAAGAAGAGAGGAGGAGAAGGGAGGAGGAGTGAGGAGGAGGAGGGAGGAGGAGAGCAAGGAGGAAGTGGAGGAGGGAGGAGGAGGAAGAGGGAGGAGGAGGAAGGAAGAAGGAGGAGGAGGAGGGAGGAGGAGTAGGTAGGAGGAGTAGGGAGGAGGATGAAGAGGGAGGAGGAGGGAGGAGGAAGATGGAGGAGGAGGAAGGAGAAGGAGGAGGGAGGATGAGGGAGGAGAAGGACGCAGGAGGAGGGGGAGGAGGAGGAGGGAGGAGGAGAGGGAGAAGGAGGGAGATGGAGGAGGAGGGAGGAGGAAGAGGGAGGAGGAATGAGAAGGAGGAGGGAGGATGAGGGAGGAGAAGAACGCAAGAGGAGGAGGGGGAGGAGGAGGAGGGAGGAGGAGAGGGAGAAGGAGGGAGGTGGAGGAGGAGGAGGAAGGAGGAGGAGGGAGGAGGAGGAGGAGAGAGGAGGAGAGGAGGGGGATGAGGTCGGAGGGAGGACTACGAGGAGGGAGGTGGAGGAGGAGGAGGGAGGAGGAGGAGGAGGATGAGGAGGAGAGGAGGAGGAGGAGGAGGAGGAGGAGAGGAGGGGTGAGGGAGGAGGAGGAGGGAGGAGGCGGGACTAGGTAGAGGGAGGAGAAGGAGGGAGAGGAGAGAGGATGAGGAGGGAGAGGAGAAGGGAGGAGGGAGGAGGGGAGGGAGGAGGAGTAAGGGAGGAGGAGAAGGGAGGAGTGGAATCCAAGGGGAGGGAGTAGGAGGAGGAAGGAGGAGGGATGAAGGGGAGGACGTAGGAGGAGGGAGGGAGGAGGGAGTAGGATGAGAGAGGAGGAGAAGGGAGGAGGAAGGAAGAGGCGTGTTCTAGGAGGAGGGAGGAGGGCGAGCAGGTAGGAGGAGGAAGAGGGAGGAGGAGGAGGAAGGAGGAGGAGGAAGGAGGAGGAGGAAGAGGGAGGAGGAGGAGAAAGAGGGAGGAGGAGGATGGAGAGGGGGAGGGAAGAGGAAGAGGGTAGGAGGAGGAGGGGAGAGGAGGAGGAGGATTATAACGCATATGCCTGTAGATAACTGCAGCGAAAAGGTGGGTCTGTCTATCTATCTGACCCGGCGTGGCTTCGCCCAGCTCCTGGCGGGTAGCGTCTCATTAAATTCATACAACAAAATAAAGTAACTTAAAAGAATGTCCTTCCACACACCATCCATTATTTCTAATGAAAACCGTTTCTAATCACCTGCATGACTGTAGATAACTTCGTAAGCATAAAAAGATGAGTTACAATGTTATGCATTATGCATTATTTTTATGAAAACTTTGAAAATGCCTTAAAGATTGTATCATTATTTATTATAACTCATATGCCGGTACATAACTATAGACAAAGAGTTTATAAATCTTTGAAAACGATGCAACAATATGACTATAAGTTATACAGCAATGTTATTAAAAGTTATGCCCCTTGAAATAACTTTTCTAGAGTTAAGTCCCCTCGCTGTATATAAATTACAATATAAAATGAAAAATTAAATAATATTAAGTAAGCAGCCGATTTCACACTAAAAAAATATCACAGTTGGCTGCGCTGGAATGAAAGGAAGACGTGTAGAAAATTTCATCTCAATCGGATGGACCGTTCGCGAACGCATAAAGGACATACACACCCACCCACCCACCCACACACATCCTTTTTCTTATATATAAAAAGGAAATCTCCAGTCTGTATGTATAAAAATAACTCAAGGGTTGTAACTTTCTTTTCATGAGTTTGGCCTGTAAAACAGGCCGGAAAAAATTGTATTGTTTTTCATTTCATAATTCTGCGTATCATTGAAAAGGATAAAACATAAAATGTTATATCAAAGAGAAATATAAATAATGGGATTTAAAATTCTCAAGTTTCTAAAATAGATCCATTACTTTTACAAATGCTTTAAATATATCTTAAAAGTTTACCAATTTGTTTATAATACATATGATTGTAGATAATTTTTAAATAATATTTATATAAATTTAGATAAATACTAAATTATGTAAATTACATAATATAGCAATGATACTCTTAGTAATGCCCCTTATCATAACTTATGTTGTTAAGTCACTTCGCAATTTTTAAATTACATGTCTTTCTGTTTAATGTGGTTTTATTTCGTACAAAACTGTGTTTTCACAACGCGCGTTGTCGTATTTCTTTTTATATTTACAAAATGCAACAAGACCCCCAGACGTCAAATGCAGCAAGATTCTCTAATTGTTTGTGTAATGACTGCATAATATTTATTACCTTACATAAAATTTATCCCAAACAATTAAATGCGGTTTGCATTCAAACTTGCATATAAATAGGAATTGTAGGTATCCTTTTCAAACATTAAGTGGTTATTGTTAGAACCTACAAACAAACGTTTCTAGTAATACAGTATTGTGTGAGTTATTTCTCTTGGAATAATAGGACTGTAGTAGATTGTTCCCCTTAGTTTACAACATTTTCGACCTCTCAAATCCATGGACACAAATATTTGGTTAAAATGTTCCCCTATAACAGGGGTCACCAAACTACAGCCCGCGGGCCGGATCCGGCCCGCGACTTCATTTCGCCCGGCCCGCCGACGGTACTCAAACTTGCTTGATATGACGTATGGAACACGAGAGATTGTGATACAATTTAAATGTAAACATTATGTTTAGAATAATAGTTCTTCACGCGTGCGGAGACCTCCTGGCGGCTATGTGTCTTAAGTTTACTTTTTCAATTATAAATTATTTTATATAGATTTTATTGTTTATTGTAATGTTTGATTATTTCGCGCCAGTCATCCATTTTATAGGTATGTAATAGGATTTCTTTGTTTGACAATGATAGGTAAGTGAACTACAAGTGTGATTAGAGGCAATAAAGTAGAAAACATAGCATAAATATGCCATAGAAGCCTCGTATTATTACGAGAATATTATCTCCAGCTCAGAAGAATTCCCCGGTCAAGATGTTAATCGAGCTGGTCTCTAGGCCAGTGTTTTTCAACATTTCTGCTGGAGCAGATCCTTACGCAAATATTTACGTTTCTCAGGGAACTCTGTGCGATGATCCAAGTGTCCGTACTACTTTACGTAATAAACCAGATGGGCAGAAATGTTGTATTTAGTCAATTTTGGTCTGTTTCGGCGGAACCCCTGGCTGTCATTCGCGGAACCCCAGTTGAAAAACTCTGCTATATTTAGTCCGGTCCTATTTATATATTTTGAAAACCTTATTATGTTATATATTCTATTACCAAAGGTACCTATAAACTTTATATGTACTTTTGGTGAACCGTAGCTTCACCAGTGACCCCTAGTCCTCTGCTTTTCCTGTGTTTCAATAGGATTTTAATATGTTTCTAATTATTTCTCCTATTCATTTTCAGATCCCGTGTACTTCACCCTTCATTATGGCTACTAAGAAAAGAAAAGTGGACGCCGAGTGTCGCGTTTTCAATTAAGAATGGGGAGTAAAGTAATTCTTTGTGGAAACAAAGGACCAGAAAACCAGTTGCGTGATATGCAGCGAAAATGTTGCAGTTTTGAAAGATTACAATCTTTGCCGTCACTGCGAAACAAAACATCTATCAACATATTCACAGTTTTCTGGAAAGCTACGCTCTGAGAAATATGAGTCCATGAAACGTGGTTTAGAAACACAAAGAGATCTCTTCACGAGAAAGTTTGCTGAAAATGAATCTGTCACTCGTACAAGTTACAAAATAGTGCATAAGATGGCAGAACGAGGAAACCCGTTTACTGATGGCAACTTCATCAAAGAGTACATGATGAAAGCAGCAAATGACTTGTGTCCTGAGAAAGCCGATTTGTTTGGAACTATCAGCCTTTCGGCAAGTTCAGTTGTGCGAAGAACAGTAGAACTTGGAAAGAACATAGTGCTACAGATACGCGAGAAAACTAGGAACTTTTTGAGGTATTCTTTGGCGCTGGATGAGTCTACTGATTTCTCGAGTACGTCACAACTTCTCGTGTTCATTCGTGGTATCAATTTGGACTTTCAGATAACGGAAGAGTTGGCATCCATTTGCAGCATGCATGGAACAAAAACTGGAAAAGACATTGTCATGGAAGTGCAAAAAGTTTTGCAAGACTATAACCTTCAGTGGAATCAGTTTCGATGTGTTACATTTGAGGGAGGAAAATATTTGGTTGCGTAAAGAAAGGTCGGATGGGGAAGATCGGGACTCTGTTGGAAGATTTGCAACTTCCTTTGTTTGTACACTGCATCATACATCAACAAGCAATCTGTGGGAAAGACTTAGATATTTCTTGTGTACTGAAACCAGTCGTTTCTGCTGTGAACTTCATTCGGTGACATGCACTCAATCACCGTCAGTTCCAGGATTTTCTTGAAGAAATTGATTCTGAATTCTGTGACTTGCCTTATCACACATCAGTGAGGTGGCTCAGCTGCGGTAAAGTCCTGTTTCGTTTTTACAAGCTCCGAAACGAAATAGATGTTTTCCTCACTGAAAAAGATAGAGCTGATCCCCAGCTGTCAGATCCTACCTGGCTGTCACAAAGTTGTCATGTTTGGTCGACATCACATCCCACATGAATAAACTGAATTTGAAACTTCAGGGAAAGACAAACCTCGTCTGTGATCTCTACAGAATCATCAAAGGATTTCGGAGAAAGCTGTCATTGTTTGAAGCACAACTGGAAGGAGAAAACTTTTCTCATTTTCACAGTTTCAAAGAGTTTTGCGCTACAATCGCCGAAGATGTCAACCTCGATTTTCCGAAAAAAAAATTATTCGTGACTAGAAAAAGCATTTTTGGAGAGATTTTCAGATCTTGACAGAACTGAGAGTGACATTCTTCTGTTCCAGAATCCGCTCGATTGTAACCTTGATGATGTGCCAGTTGAACTACAGTTGGAGCTCATTGATTTGCAAGCAAATGACTTGTTGAAAGAGAAGCACAGAGAAGGAATACTTATTGAAATTTACCGCTGCTTATCTGATGTTGAGTTTCCGAAACTGAAGAGATTTGCCGCTGGTATGGCACCAGTGTTTGGAACAACTTATGTCTGTGAGCAAACATTTATAAAAAAATGAAGTATGTGAAGTCAACACATCGAACGAGATTGATTGATGAACATTTGAAAGTAATTATCTTGATTGGACGCAGCTATCCCAAATCAAACATTGATGATATCTTGAAAACCAAATATCAGTTTCAGAAATCTCACTAACCGTTGTTTGCTGCTCAGTTTGTGAGATTCGGATATGTGCACACAAGGTTTTGCTAACGTCGCCTTCTTTGATAACTGTTTAAAAAGTAAATATGGTTGTCTTTGTTTTTTGTGTATTGCACGCTACTCACCCATGATTAATTTAGTTTTTCGTAATTTTTACCAGAGCTTTTGTTCTGGCTTGCAATTTTTGTTAAAGTTAGTTCCATATCCTTTACAGGACGTTTGCAGTCAACACCAGCATGTTTGCTGTGGTTGATGTCTTAGCAAGTTTACGTTCAGTAGTTTGCCATTGCCGATCTCTCTGGCCGAGGGGTTACACCACTTTCTCCGGAATCCCGTTTAACACGCAGAGTCTTGTAGTGGACGAGAACTGGAAGCGGTTCTACCCCCGCTGGTGACTTGCGGGATAACTGAGCCGGCCGCTCAGAAAGCAATGGCAAACTACTGAGCGAAATCTTGCCAAGAAATCAACAGACAGCTGAAAGATGCTGCTGTTGACAGCGATGTCCTGTAAAGGATATGCGAATTAAAAACAAAATTTTGCCATTGCTTTCTGAACGACCGGCACCCATACCATAGGGTAAAAAGCCAGCGCAACGCGGTCTGCTGCAAATCGCGCATAGCTGTGTTTCGAACGTAGGTATACGTGATTACGACCCGCGTCGTTAATACCTTCGCCACGGCCCTCGCTCGTCATTTTGTCAGTTATCCGGTCCGCAGTGAAAAAAGTTTGATGACCCCTGCCTTATACGCAAGAAAGCTGACCTTTTTCAAGTGTAAGTACCACAAGCTAGCGTTGTGGCTAGATGCTCGCCTGTCGGCACGGTGGTCATGAGTTCGAATCTGCACCTGGACTGGATTTTACAATGGATCTGGCCTCCTTGGTCGTACTTGGCTGATGAGGGCTAATCGTTGCAACGTCCTGTGATTTCCTTCATTGTGTTCTGTAAAACTGCACTTCTTCTTGTTATGTTATATTGTTACCATTTCTACAGCTTCACCACAGACAAGCAAGGAAACATGTAATGACAATGGACATGAGATTTCCGAGGAGAATGCAAAGAATGCCATGGATTGACAGGAAAACGAATGAGAAAGTTCTTTCAAGGAACAAATTAAAAAAAAAAAAAAAAACGAAAACTAGAAAGAAAAATTAAACACAAACAGACTAGTTAAGTTTAAAAGGTACGATGAGAAATAAACTTGAAAACTTAGTGACCATTAAGAAACTTGACGGGTGTCACAGTCCTAGATCTCTAGGGGATTGAAACTCGGGCTCATACAGGCAACAAACTCCGTTAGATACAATTTAGCATCGTTTAATTACATGTATATTACAGTACGCTGGCGAAGCGAGTTTTCACACGCCAGCATTCAGTACATTGCATATCACAGGAGTTGTTTATAATGAACATGGTTAACACAATAACTCTAGCAGCTATCTACACATATGTCTAAGACCCTTAAATACAATTGGGTCTACTATCAAGTCCCCTTAAGGTAAGCCCTGTTGCTTCCTCGAAGTCCAGTCTCTGTCTGACTGTTCCACACGTGTCGCAATCCGACACGGGTGGCAACTCTCTCTGAGTTTCTCGTGGACCCCGCAATCGGCGGGCCCCATCAGTGTCCACGGGGCTGTGGACACACTGACCGGTCCTTCGAGAAGGCTCTGGATTATTCAAGCCTTCGAGTGACTCAGTTCTTTCCCTTTTGTTGGAGTACTCTCCCTTCGCCATTATCCCTTACGTTTATATTTGTACCGTGCCTATGTGAGTCTGTGACAGGAGTCCCCCTCTCCCCCTGCTTTGGTGGGTTCGTATATGGTACATTAGTTCTGTACTAATTCTGTCACAGGATCACATAAAGTCGGTGTTTGTAGTTTGGTGGATAGTAACTTGGTAACTGACATATCTGCATCACCAACTCATGTATTCTCCAATACCCCACTTTAAGATGATTGCTGAAGAGGTTTCTTTCTTCTATGTCCTTAAACATGCTTATCTGACCGAAGTTCCGTGACGTTTTCCAGTTGTTTTTACAACCACGCCCTTCTCAAGTATCCGTGATACCAAGATATTAAAAATCTGTGTAAGAGAGTTCTAACAAGACAAATGTCTTGGCTATTTAAGTACACCTGCAACATCTTGTTCCGTGTGTGTATTTCGATACATTTTTACTCCCGTATGTTGTATAATGCTGAATATGTAGCTATGCTGTTGTTCTATCACATCTGACTACGTGTTCCTGTTGGTTTGTTCGTGTATTGATTGATATGTTGCTGTTTCTTATAAAGTGACTGCACTTTAATTGTTCGTGTTCAGTTTTAAGTTTGTATAGAGTGTGTGTTCATTGTGTGGTTTATCTCCAAGCGTCACGAGTTGGGATATCCCTTGTCATGAATTACCCCAATGTGTAATGCATGATCGGGTATTCCAAGTAGTGGTGCTTAGATGAAGCGTATTAACTCCTAAACATGTATTAACAATTAGACAAGTAATACATTTTAACATGAAAGACGCAGACAAATTAAAATAAATACGTTTTGCGTACAATTTGTCCGCTCCGTATATCGTTCTCTCATTTAATTCTTTCACTCTGCCATTCATACAACTTTCATACAAAATAGTATTTGTTAAAATCTATAAATAAAGTTGAGGTAAGTCTTATTGCCCTTAGAAAAAATGGATAAGGTGATTTGTTCCGTTTAAGGTAACAAGTACTTTTTGTACGTGTACTCAAAAAATGGTTTATAATTTAAATGGAAAAAACTTGTATAGCACGAATATTTCACGTATGAGTGGAAATATCGGTAATATTATGATAGAAAATATATACGTGAGAGGTTGACATATTTTATATACATACTTAAATAACAGTTTAATGCATATTAACTGATAAATAACTAATTAACTAACTAACTGAATCCAGCGATGACGTGTGGTGTCCTCCTGTTGTCCGTGTGTAGTGCCATGAATGTTAACAGTTAATATAGCAATTCTTTGCATGTTGTAATCGACGCGGTCCTCTTTCGGCTGATTGCGAAGTTTCTTAGCAATAGCGAGTATGCAGTGTTCTTAATGTTTACAGAAGAATGTCAGTTCACTGGTTGGAATCCTTTCACAGACATATATTGCTTGGATTGTTTTTATCACATTAGCAATTGGTAATATAGGGTTCTCACAGTGTTATGTTCGTGGGTGTTATACGTAACCTATTCACTTGGGCGTTGATACTTCTGAATGAAAGTTCTCTAGTAGGTGTAGAGGTACACTGTTTATGCAACAGACTAAAATATCACAGCTTCTTATATGGCGACTAATTACTGTGCTTAATGTTCGTCTGCTGGTGCATTTGCTTGCCGTTATAAAAAGTCAGCAATAATGTTATCGGCGCCCTTGATATGGCGGATTTCAAAGTCGAAATCTTGAAGAAGAAGACACCATCTTTCTAAACGATGGTTCTTTGGCACACCTTGCTTAAGTACCAGCAGCGGCGGAACTATCGGTTAAGACAACAAAATGCGAACCTAAGAGGAACTTAGATAATCGACGAATGCAAAAGAGTAGGCTTAATGCCTCCAACTCAATTGTCGAGTAATGGATCTCTGCCTTCCTCAGCTTGCGGCTTACGTAGAGTATCGGATGTCGCACACCCTGATATTCTTGCATCAGGCAACCTCCAATTGCGATAGCACTGGCATCTGTGGTTAGAATAAAAGGTACATCTATGTTTGGTAATCTTAATACTGGTGGGTTAGAAAAAAGGGATTTCAATCTGCACATTGCATCCTCTAAGCGGATACTCTTACAAAATTTTTCTGGATGATCTTTTGTCAACATATTAGAAAAAACTGATGTGAGTTCTGCCCAGTTTGGTATGAACTTGGCATAATAGTTTATGAGACCCAATAGGCTTCTAACCTGCTTTTTAGTTGTTGGAACTTCTAGGTTGAGAATTTTTGATACGATTCTCTCATCTGTCAACAGTTTGCCTTCGGAAATCCTATGACCTAGGAAGTCTATCTGTTTATAGCCTATTTCAACCTTGGAAGGTTTGATCGTAAGTCCGAAGAGAAAAATTTTGGTTAAAGACTTGTTTGAGTGTAAGTAAGTGAGAAGTCATGTTTGAAGAATGGATACATATATCATCAATATAAGATTGCACGTCCTTGATGCCGTGCAATAGCAGTCTAGTTAACCTAACAAATGTGGCGGGAGCGTTCTTAAGACCAAATGGAAGATATCTCCATTCGTACAACCCAAGGGGTGTAGCGAATGCTATTATATGCCTTGAAGAGGGGTCTAGTGGCAATTGCCAGTAACCTTTAGCTAAATCAAGCTTAGAAAATAATGATGATTGAGACATATTCAAGATAAGGTCTTCACAGCTGTTCATTGGCTCCGCATCTGTGGTGGTTATGGTTGTCACCAACTGGCTTGAGGTAGCTCCCGGTTGGGCAACCACTCAGCCAAAATCATTTTCTTCTACTGGTGGTTAGTTCTGGATACAGTTTGAGATCCCCTAACTCTGTCAGAAGGGACTAATTACCACTGACTAATCCCAGAGAGAAAACGTGGAACAAATGTCTGTTATGCTGATTTAAGACACTGTCCCTGATACTCAAGAAAAACAGCCAAGAAGTGGCTCGTTGAAGATAGAATATATCTATATAGTTTTGGCTGTACTTGGTATCACCAGAAGTGAGAAAGGAGGAGTTAAGACATGCAACGTAATCTGGTTACTTATGACTGCATAGGCAAGATACCTCCCGGACTAGATTCCCACTTCTGGACAATATGTGCGAACCCCCACTAAATGATACAATAATGTGTGTACTTGATTACGCTTACACAAACATTTATAAACATTTAGAATTATACAGACAACTGAGTTTAAAATACAACAACGGTGTTTATTATTGCTATTGATGATCATATGATGATGATGATGATGATGATTATGGTATATGTAACTTAAGAGGTCACATAGGTCCATGCTTCCCCCAGTGAGACGCAGTTCACTGTCAGATTGAAGGAGTCCAAATTGGTCCCTCACAAGGCTAAGTCACTTCCTGATATGGGTTGTTGAACTGTCCATTGCTCCTAAGAGATCTGGAATGAAACGAACGGAGATGGGTAGTAATCTACGTCTACACATCTCAAACACATATGTCTATACATTCATATAAACATACATTCAAGTCATAATATATGATGGTATGATGGATATATATGAGGCTTGTTACATAAATCCATATATCAGTTCTAAATATAAATATATCTGTATAATATTCATAAAACTATTTAGAAACATCTATATCTCAAAACATACATATTCATCTACGATTTATGTAATGAGTGTTTTCCCATATAAGTTCACCTCACTTACACTCTCCGCCTTTTTCTGATTCATTCATACCTGTCCTTGTCGAAGGGACGTGTCGCCCAGTCTGTCGAACATTATGCTCCTTCCACTGAATCCTGTCTGGGATATTGAAATATATCCTAAGTCAATGTCTGTCCTCATGCAGGACATCATGCAGACAAGGTGAACTGGTGCCATTCTCAAACCAAGTGGTTTTCACCACAATCTTGGTAGGGCACTCAAAGTGGTTGGTCCAAATATCAATGTTAATTGGACGCTATCAAGAGACTGTAGCTCTAGGAATTGTCTCCGAATAGTCGGTCTCCCCATTGTTTAAACATCATACAGGATGAACTAAATGCATCTCCTGTACATGAATTAGCCACACGCTCATGTAGCTTGGATAATGTTTTCTCCAAATTGTCACATACAACAATCAGACAACCAAGTAGTGTGCAAAAGAATAGTTTTCTCAGTGAAATCGTAAAGCTAGAACTGGAACATTAAGTACAAAGAAAATCCACGAGTGTAAAAGTTGGGGAGAATATGTAAAAACAGGAAACTACACAAGCCTTCAGACTAGCAGACAAGCTAATCAGTATAATGTTTTACCTGGTTATAGCTGGAAATTCCATCATAATACTTCGTACAAAGTCCACAGACGAAATGTTAATATTTCTCCAGTAGGTATACCTAAATCTATTGTGAATTTTGCGCTGAATCTTGCTGGCCATGGCATGTAGTTTTATTTCTATTCAATTCCTGGCTAGTTTCCGGGGAGTTGGGTAATTAATATGTACCCTTTTCATTAACTCCGCCTATTTTTCCATGTAGATGGTTTACCCAAAAATGGATTTAAGTGCCAAATTCTTTTCACCCCTCCTCCTTTCCTGTGGACGGTAGTTTCATTTGTCAATCAAATTGACGCGATTGCCCGCCACATTCCTGAACATGAATTGGCCCCTGCAACAGACGTTGCGTCATTACATTCCCATCTGCTGTTAACACCCGCCTTCCTGTTTTGCTGGAAAAAAAGGTGTCAGCCATGTGTTCCTACTTTGCCGCTGTATTGCAGTGAGGTGTTAGGCATCTGGTTCTAATTTCTCCCTTTTGTGTGGCAATTACAGACGTTGTCCTGGCTTCCACAAGTCTGGACTTTTAGATAGGGTGTTAGGCCTGCATTATATTGCCGTCTTTGGATCACACGGGTTTTTCCCCTGAGTAGCACTGCCATGTATTTATTCAGACGGGTCTGGCTCCCTCTTATCTCACATACTCTGCCGTGGCTGGTTCACACGTTAGGTCCTGTGAACGTCCTCTATTCCGAGACCCGCATTCTTTTAAACTAACACGTCAATCTCAACTGACTGGCTCCGCGTGTCTGGTTGATCAGAACATCAAAGGAAAATCTCTTAGATGTAGGACCAGACATTGCTTGATCTACCAATGTAGTAAAAATGATAGTGCGGGCTCTAAGTGACTCTGTATTTTTCTCTTACGTTTTTATCCTCTTCTGGGAACGTTTATTCTTTTAGAGAATTTTAGAAAATATTGTGGGCTCTGTAATTTCCTTGAAAAACTTGGGTAATTATATGCTGCCGGGTGTTCCGTCACATAACTCTCCAATTTAAGTAGGTTCATTAAGAAGCCTATAACAGAGCCTCGGCAGCATTCAAGAATGTATCTAAGTTCTCTCCGTTCTCCAACTGCCTCCAGTCTGTTTTCCAATATTCTTTGTGGCAGTGGATGTTCTCTGAGTCAAAGAACTATCCCATGTCCATCTCCCATGCTAAATCTTGCAAATCTTTGCTTCTGGTGTTGTGTCGGATTTCCGGCTATTGCTCGGTAATGTCCTGTCCTCTGGAGGTTTACTTTTCCCAGCCGGAAATTGCAAAATGTTAACAAGATTCTCCGTCGCCGCAGAGAGAACTGTTATTTTCCACTCATTTTCTGGCCCTTGTCCTATAAGCAGAGGAAGTGCCATCAGTGTTTTCTTAAAAGAATTGGTTGCAGTAATGTTGCTCCATTTTCTTTTCCTCCGTCGGCAAAGATCATAAAATCCTTTAATCTCCTCTTTTGGCAGGAATTTGCTAAACATCATGATTTTATGATGTTCATTCAACTCATACTTCCTCTTTCTTGGTAGGGCCGTCCGTTTACTCCCTCCTGATTTAAGAGTTTTCTTCCCTCGATAATTATTTATCCAGGTGAGTTCCTCTTCACAGAGTTCCATTTTGAATCTGTGTTTGAAAGTCTAAGCTAGTAGAAGTTGTCCAGCTTTTGAGAAATCATGTTGTTCCCAAGAACTGTGAATTTGTATCACTCCTTGTAGAAGTATACATAAACAGCTGTTCTCCCCATCCACATTGGTTGAAGTGAAAGGTAAACAAGGTCCTGAGTGTTGAGTATACCAACCGCTCCGGTTTTGTTCCGCTGCCGAGTCATCATTTGTGATCCCCTGTTAGCTCAGCTGTGTTGATGATAGGTATTACCTTCATCCTGTCCAAAGAAGTATTTTCTTCTTTGTTGTTAGCAACATGTTTTCGTCCCTGAATAAGAGTCCGTGGTATAACCTACATGAATGCTTTTTGTCTCTTGAGTTTCCTTTTCGAAAGACTCCAAGATACTGACATCGAAGAATTCTCCTCCGTGTCTTGTTTGTCCTCCATGGCCGGGCGCTCTTGTGCCAGTCCAATTGAGGTATTCTCTCCCTGGTCTGGTTTTCTTGCCAAATCCAATAGAAGTGAATGTTGTGGGGTGTCATTTTCAAAGTCATCTCCCACCTGAGATAAGTAATTCATACTGATAATTTGTTTCATCTTGTGTGGCCACATAGAAGAAACACTGGAATCCTGTTTTAACATCCATTCCAGTCTCACTGAATTCATTTCCACTCCTAGTTTATCTGAACTGAAGGGAATAAGAGAATCGGGTAAGGTCTCGCCTTCGATCTCTTTAATAGTTTTCCTTCAGGTCCTCCTCCTCCTGGATTTTTTTCTCCTTTGGGAAGTCTTAGGAAGCTCCTGAGATGGCTGGTTGCCAAGCCAGCTAATCCGCTGTCATGCGGTGTAAACATTTATCACTTTGTGACTGGTTACCGTACGCTTGTACATGTATTCATACTCCGTTTATTTTTCGGAATTGAGGGAAGCATCTGCTTTCTGTGCCGCAAGTATTGTTTTTTCTGAGCCATGGGGATTTGCGAAGGAATGCTTGCCTCTTCTTTGTGACGGTCAGCTTTCCCCGCTTTCTATCAGAGTTTCGGCTTGAATGATTGGCTTTTCCTCATCGAGCTGGTAGATTCCTACACGTTCATATTTCAATTTTGCTTCTTCTTAATCTTCATCTTCTTCAGCTTTGTGACGCATATCTGCTTCTAATTCTGCGAGTCTTTTCATCATCTGTTCATCTTCTTTGTCCCACCAATCCATTTCATCTCTAATAAATAGTTCTAGCTTCTCTCCTACTAAATCTTACCTTATGCCCATCCTCTAGCGGACTCTAAGAAATCCTGTGCGTCATCCATGATCTCTTCTCAGCTTAAACTCAGGTAAGTAATTATATTATTACCCTACACAGAGCTAGTTAAATTTATGCTAGAGCAGGATAGTGACAAGAGGAACTGACACTGCTATGAGAAGATAGTAGTGAAGTTTGAGTGAGAAAGTTGATGCAATCAGTCCGTCATACACTGAATACTTATGCTTATCAATTATTCATGATTAAATCAAATGATAAGCATGTAATCAAAAAATCATCAAGTAAATCATCAATAAAGCTACTTAATATCACTAATTAATGTTATTATTAATTCTACAGTGGTGAATGATGTAAGTAACTCATATGATTATTATCCGTTATTAACTTTTAAAAAGTTATTTAAATTCTACAAACTTCCCTAGAAACAATTCCTAAGTTAATACTTAGCAAATGTAATGGGTGACAAATGAAAGAATGGTTTTATGAAATTAATATTCTAGAATTTATTCTCTGATTCTCTCATGGATGAGATTCCTAATATGTCAAAATCTTGCTTACGATCGAGCAAGCTAATACATTAGAAATAAATTATAACTAACTAATGCTGCTAAGAATGTAAGTGAGAAATGACTTAGGTTCTATCCCCGGGCAAAACCAGAATAATACCAGACTAACAGATTTTGAAATAGGTTCGTTCCTTGCAAGCGAACCAAAGTGGTCTAGGGTTTACTCCCGGATTATAGCGAACGAGCAGACAATAAGTCGGAAGCGAACCAAAATTTCTAGGGTGCAACTCCGGATTCTATAGCGGACGATCAGACCAATAAGTCGAAGCGAATCAAAATTTTTTAGGGTGTACTCCACCGATTCTATTAGCGGACGAGCAGACCAATATGTTGAAGCGAACCAAATTTTTCTAGGGTGTGACTCCGATTCTATAGCGACGAGCAGACCAATATCTTGGAAACGCGGCCAAAGTTTTTCTTAGGGTGTACTCCGTATTTCTATAACGTACGACAGACATTGTCCACAACGGCTTGAGGTAGCTCGCCGGTTGGGCAACCACTCAGCAAATCATTTTCTTCTACTGGTGGTTAGTTTCTGGATACAGTTTGATATCCCCTAACTCTGTCAGAAGGACTAATTACCACTGACTACTTCCCCGAGAGAAAACGTGGAACCAATGTCTGTTATGCGATTTAAGACACTGTCCCTGATACTCACGAAAACAGCCAGAAGTGGCTCGTTGAAGATAAGAATATTCTATATAGTTTTGGCTAGTACTTTGTATCACCAGAAGTGAGAAAGAGGAGTAGACATGCAACGTAAATCTGGTTACGTATGACTGCATAGGCAAGATTACCTCCCGGACATAGAGTTCCCACTTCTGGACAAATTTGCGAACCCCCAATAAATGAATACAAGAATGTGTGTACTTGATTACGCTACAACAAACAATTTATAAACATTTATAAATTATACAGACAACTGAGGTTTAAAATACAACAACTGTGTTTTATTTATTGCTATTGAT
>JACEFZ010021880.1:0-14955 GCA_014155875.1 Cepaea nemoralis
TATCATTATTTAATTTATTATTATTATTATTATGGGAAGCAGGGGTGTTTCCAAGGCACCAGGGCCGGGTTACATACTGGCCAAGATCTAGTGACGCGTCCTCGTCGAGCGTCCTCGCCGAGCGTCCTGGGCGAACAGGTCCCTTCGGGGTCCTGGCTAAAGTCAGTACGATCGCCGATTCCTCCGAAGTCGGAAAGTGTCTGTGTCACATTAGCCTGTACGGCAAGGACCCACCAGTCTGCACACCAATAAGCCAGAAATGGGACAACGGATACTCACGCAAACGTCAGGTCCTGTATGACATCACACTGAGGTTGGACAACAGGATGCCTTCATCCGACATACAGAACTTCGCCTCGGAACTCAAGCCAACGAACACAAGCGAGCAAGCAAGCAAGACCAAGGGGAAGACCTAGATGTAGATACCTGGATGGCTTCGCCATGTGGCATGGTCGAAACAGGAAGACAAGAGCTGATCCACGACTCTGGTGATCGAGTGAGATGGCAGAACATGACCGCCCAAGCTTACCGGCATGGCACATGATGGATGAATGGTGTATTTATTTGCTGATGAAGGCTAGTTGCTACAATGTCCTTTGTTTTGCTTAACTGTGTTTCGTAGAGCCGAATTGCTTTGTGTTATCTTATATTGTTTACTTGCCCACTGCTGTACCACTGTTCCACTAATTTTATTGGCACAAAAGACGCAACCGGTACATTCAATATTTGGGTCAACGCCTCATCATTGACTAAACGTACCTTGAGAAAACTGGAGAAAATTGTAGCACACAGACTTGCTTGGGACTTGGAACAGCTCGGCTGCTTCCCGCCCACACTTGGTGGATACAGACGCAACAAAGAGTCATGGCTGAATGCGGCGGTCTTTGCTCAAGATGTTTACGAAGGATTTCAGGTCAGAGAAGAGACATGTGCGGCCGCCATAGACTTAGAGGACGCATATAACAGAGTATCTTTCGAGCACTTGATGCAAACCCTCCTCAGACTGAAAGTGCACCCTCACTTTGTACGATGGATAGCTGCAGTTCTGCTCCAAAGGAAGGTGGTGCTAAGATGCGGGAGTTGGTCTTCTGAGCCGATAACGATATGTCCAGGATTGCCGCAGGGTTCACCACTGTCACCAGTACTATTCAACGTGTATACGGTGCCGATCACTGAACAACAGTTAGACGGGAGGGGTAGGACTCTGTCATTCGTTGACGACATCCTCGTGTATCGACAGGGTCGAGATAGACAAGCGGTTGCCAATGATATGCAAGGCGAACTAGATCGAATTTCCTCATGGTGTGCTGATGCCGTTGCCCTTGTCAACCCTGCAAAGGCAACGGCTACATGGTTCTCACTAAACAACCATATTGTGAAAACAGACCTGCCGGCAGTAAGAATGGATGGGAGCATTTTGAGTCGAACCCAGTCAATGACATATCTTGGCGTGAGGCTGGATCGTAGCCTGTCCTTCAGAGATCATGTCGATTATGTCATAACGAAGGCTCGAAAAGGTTTGTCAGCAATGAAAGTCATGGCGAGTCCAATATCGAGCAAAGACTGCTAATACTTCTGTTCCAAGGACTTGTGCTTTCACGCATCGAGTATGCCCTAGCCATCCTCACTGTCAGCCCTACACAGATTGGAAGACTTGAAAAGGTACAAAACGAAGCCATGCGCATCATTTTGGGCTGCACGAGAGACACCAGCCGTGTAGCAATGAGATACCTCCTTGACTTCCCGACAATGGAACACAGGATCAAGATCTGGAGAGCTCGTGCATACTTAAAAATAAGTGCAGATGAGCAGCACCCTCTGCATGACGCTATATTCAGAGAAAAGGGTGACAGGCTAAAGAGGGGCAAATCATGGATGGGTCGGGCGGAAGATGTCATCAGACAGGTCTGCAGTCTTACCAGTATCAACCCCGGCAAGGAATGGGTGCCGGTGCCTCCAGCTTTTAAGTGCACTTTCTCCTGCATTATCACACTCGACAGACGGTGCAGAGAGCAGAACCCTGCCGCTGTCAATGCAGAGGTTAACGCGCTCATCTATGAACACTCAGATAGCCCCGAAGTGCTCATCTATACAGATGGATCTGTTGTAAAGCAGCAGAGAAGTGCGTGGGCATTTACAGCCCGTTGAGCGGGCCGAACCGTTCAAGAATCCAGTGGTGCCCACTCTATGACAACGAGCAGCATGACGATGGAGGTGATGGCAGTTACACAGGCTTTCATATGGCTGGAATCACAGCATTATACCAACGTGTGTGTACTAAGTGATTCAATGAGCATGATTCAGAAGGTCGAATCTGGATCTGTACGTAGACAGTGGACTGAATCGCTGCGGAAGTCTGTTGTCTGTAAAGTCACCTTCATCTTCGTCCCGGGAAATGCGGGAGTCGAGGGAAATGAACGAGCTGACAAACTGGCTGGCTCTGCACCCCCTGTAGATGGCCAGCCCATGGATCGTGCCGATGTTATTAACGTTCTTAAAGATATGGCGAGAACAGAGGACTTTGACGTCAGTAATTCCACATCGCTGTCCAGGATGAAAGACCTGGGAGTAAGAATCGGCACAGCCAGACGCGAGAAGTACATCGGGAAAACAAAGCGCCTCGTCAACCAACACAGAACTGGCACTATTAGCCACCGGACGCTGATGCATATGCTGGGGGAGGATCTGAGCACCTATGGACATGTCTGGAGTGCAATGAAGATACCCCAACTGATAACTGATAACTGACTGACCTTGAAAGTAAACCATTCACATGAGAGATACACAGACCGCGAGTCCCAAAGGCCCTGTGGTGTAGTCGGTAGCACGTCGGATTTTGAATCCGGAGGTCTGTTTTCGAATCACAGCGGGACCCGGATATTATTATAAAATAATTTTTTTTCCTCACCGGTGACCACACTTACAGATTATCAAAATAAAACACAAAATGTGGCCCCGAAACTGCGATTGAGAAAACTCGGATACAGCCGGACGTTTGGATAAGAGTCTTTAACAACGGGGCAACCAAAACAACAACAACAACAATAACAAGCACTAACTACATAGTCACAATGTCACCATCGTGTGCCATGCCAATAAGCGTGGGCGGTCATCTTTTGCCATCTCACACATTCACCAGTCGCGGTCCAGCTCTGTGTTCTTGACTTAGTTACGTCTTGAGGCCAAGCCTTCAAGATGGTTATCCTTCTGCCTCTTGTTCTTTTCCCCTCAGTCTTGCCGGTTGTCACCGAGTCCTTCAATGTAGTTCTCATCACAACGTGCCCAAAACACCTTGGCAGTCTATTTATCAAGTGTTTGTCCATCAAGAATGATGACGACCATTCATTTCATCCAGTGGTGTTGAAAGTATGGAGCCGTGAGTTCTAAGATGGCTGGTAAAGTCTATGTTAGCTCAAAATGTTTTCTGACAATGTTGGCAAAGAATACTTGACGTTCCAGGAGGTGAATCTCCGGCAGTGTTTTTTTGTTTGTTTGTTTGTGGTCCAGCTTTATTTTTGTGCCAACTCTTGTAGTCCTGTTTGCTTCACAAGTGGCGTCACCCTTGTATACTGATGTACGCCAAAATGTCGGCTTTGGCAGCTGTCAGAGTCTTGTTTTATATTAACAAGGGCTCGTGTTCACTAACAGGAGTGAAACAATCATACACAGAGAATGATTGTACTCAAACACACGGCGACATAACTCAAACACTTTAATCACACTTCTTAACGGCATTCATATCATGCATCGCTCAAAGTCAGCGACAATGCCATTTCCAGATACATATATACAATATATCAATTCATAAATACAATGGAATAAAGCACTCACTCAGTCTTTATCTCTACTCTACAAAGCATACAGGCTTTCTTCCATCAAGCATCGACTCATACATAGATACGTGCAACACTCTCTTTTCATGTCCGTCCAGTCTCGAGGTCCTAGGCCGTCTGAGCTACCAGCAGTGGTTCCTCGTTGGCCCTGCTTTCAGTTCTCGTGCGCTACGTGCACTGGCCATCCATTGCATAGTGACTGTTAGTCAAGTTCACGGCCGTACTTGGTCGTCGCCGACAGGCGGTGGCGATCAAGATTCGGAGATTTTGACAGCAGCATTCTCCCAAGTGTCGTGATGAATTCCAAAAGCTTTTAATGAGATATTCAGTGTCTTTAAAGCGTTTCCTCTGGCCGCCTTGGGAGCGTTTACCACAACGCAGCTCGATGTAAAAAAATTCGTTCAGGGAGTCTGTGATCTGGCCTGCGAGCTAAGTGACCAGTCCAGCGGATCTTATTCTTCATTAGTAGAGTGTGGATACTGGGCATGGACGCTCTTTCTAGAACTTCAGTGTCTGGAATCTTGTCTTGCCATTTAATATTCAATAGCTTCTTAACCAAAGATGGCACAATCATAATAGAAAAAGATCAGATTTTACATGAGTGGTCAGATTATGTGAAAGGCCTTTATGATGATAGAAGAAAAGAAAATATGATCATCGGAATAATAAGAAGGAACATCAATTTTGAAGATGGAAATTCAGAATGTTCTTAACCATATGAAAACTGGCAAGAGCCCGGGTACAGATAACATCACAATAGAAATGATCAATGCCTTAGAACAGGGGTGGCCAACCCGAGGCCCGCGGGCCACATGTGGCCCGCCGGGGGTCATGTTGCGGCCCGCTGAGCTAGGTCAAATGAACATAAATGTTAACTTTATTGTACATATCACCAAAAGAACATTACATCATGAGTCGTTGTGACATATTTCAAATATTGTCTGCCTATCAACGACACTTGGATTCCCTATTAAACTGTGTATTCAGAGGTCACAATATTAATTCGAGGCCAAGCCAATTTTCTAACCACAACCTTAAGCCGCCGGTACGTTTCGCTTGAAGTTGACAGGAGTTGGAAACTGCGTCCACACGACCATCTGGTTGGTGACAAGAAGACGGGAGATAGCAACACTACTGCTCCCCCCCCCCCCCACACCTCTTTCTCCAGTCCGGCCCTTTCCGATACACCATCCCCATCAAGCTGTCATGTTTCGTGCAAAAAGTGCTCCTAGGATAGGTACATGAAAAGAAATCGAGTGTGTGGATTGAATTGAGACGTTTTTAAGGTTTTAACATTGAGAACTGTAAGGAGTCTGAGAAATGCTTTTCTAGCGACCAGCTGTATTTTCCGTATTGCATACAGTGGGGTTCTTTGGACTCCAGGATGGTGGACTGTGCCTTGGCCGAACCTGAAGCATAGTACAAATGCTCTAGTTCTCATTTGGAGTGGCTGATTCATCGGCATATGATGAAAAGGATTCGCCTTTATATTGCTGTAAGAGCGGAATTTCCTTAATATTATTTGCTCTCCAAGTTTACGACAACCTCAACATTACAGAAGTCTATTGAGTGAATGATCAATGTATATAAGAGGATGGCCTGGCCAACACCAATGTACCTACTACTCAAGTAAATGCACCAGCTGAGTCCTCCCTTCATGGCTAGTTGTTAAATTCAGGAGAAGGGTTATGAACATTGTCGAAACCTGGCAGTTATCCAGATGGACATTTACAAAACATGGATTGTTTCCACCTGGACATTTTTAAAACCTGAACTTTATCTATGAGGACATTTTGAAAACCTTAACGGCATTATCGTGGATATTTTTCACCCCTGAAACTTATTACTGCCCGTCGTTTATCATGTATGGATAATTTCCATCCTTAATTGGTATCATTATGGATATTTATGACTCTTGAAGTTTATCTGCCCTATGGATGTGTATAACTCCTGAAGTTTATATGCCCTTTGGATATTTATAACTCTTGAAGTTTACCAGCCCTGTGGATATTTATAACGTCTGAACTTTATCTGAACTATGGCCATTTATAACTCCTGAAGTTAATCTGCCTTGTGGATGTTCATAACTTCTGAGGAAATTTATTATCAGGTATATTTTACCGCTTGAGGAATGTTTCACTGGATACTCCCAAATCCGGAACATTTAGCAGAATGAATATGTGCACCTTGGAAACTTATTAACCTGGCTAGTTCTACTCCAGTGACTTAAACATGAACATTCGTAAAGGGAATATTATGGACCATAGACTGTAGGAACCATGGTGGTTTAGTTTGTGAAAAGACCTTGTGGTATTAGATATAAACTCTCTGTTCCTGATATTTCTCTGAGTAGATGTTGTTGAAGGAAGAAATAATATTGGTTGGATATTGGCTGAGAACATCAGCGAGAAAGGTATGATTAATATAGATTATTAATATTATTTTGATGTGGGTTTTTGTTTTGTGAATATTCATTATGTGTATTTGAGGTATTACGTAACCATGGCGACAGCTAGTAAAGATGTTGGACCAAAGAAGAGAAGAATCACAGAAGAATTAAGAAGTATTCAAGACAGGTGGACTATATACTATTTTTTCATGGACATTAAAACAAAGCTCATATGCTTGATATCCAACGAACCTGTTTCTGTGTTGAAAGAGAATAACATCAATCGGCACTACGAGATTAAACATGCAAATACGTTTTATAAGTACAAAGGGCAATTTCGACAAGACCAAGTAAATGACTTTACAAAAAAACATTTCTGCACAACAAAGGATAATTACTAGAGCCGGTTCAGAGTCAACATGCTATGTAAAAGCTAGTTATGTGTTATTTAAAAAAAAAACGAAGCAATATTCAGATGGTGAAATGGTTAAGGGATGTTTGGAGAGCGTCGTTGAAACTCTGTGTCCAGAAAAGAAGAAGGATTTATAAAAAAAAAAAAAATAAGTCTGTCTCGTCAGGCTATTACTAGGCGTGTGGACGACATTGGAAAATATATTGAAGATAATTTGAAAAGTCGAGCATCCGAGTTTATATTTTATGCTCTAGCAGTGGATGAAAGCACAGATATGGCAGATACTGCACAACTGGCAATTTTTATCATGGGTGTTGATCATCATCATCTTCTTCCACTTCTGCCATCAAACGTCGTGGGGAGGAATAATTTGCGTTCCAGAGCCCGGTGGGCGGCACTGGATAGTGTCATTCCGTGTGGCTGTACAATGTCTTTGATGTCGTCAATCCATTTTCTTCTTGGACGTCCTCTTGGTCTCGTCGCAGATGATCTTTGATGTAAGACCAGTGATGGTAGTTGCTGGTGTTGCATTCTAACAACATGGCCAAACCTCTTGATCTTCTGTCTTTCAACAAATGTGGCACAAGGTGTTGATCCCACAGTCTGTCTGATAATAGCATAATAGTTGACATCCATTTTAAAAAGACAGAAGAATTATCGGCGCTGTATCCACCTAAGGACACTACTAAGTTACGAGATTTGGTAGAAGTAGTTACATCGACATTGAATTGCTTTTTGTTACAACTTAACAACTTATCGGGCTTAACAACGGATGGTGCCCCAGCAATGGTTGGGAAACCATTCTAAAAATTAGGCCTCCAAAGTAGGTAACACTTCAATGCTAAATTTTCATTGCATTAATCATCCGGAGAATCTATTTTCGATACCCCTCAAAATGGACCATGTCGTGAAAGTAGTCGTCAAAATAGTGATCTTCATGAAGTCGAACGGGTTGAGTCACCGTCAGTTCCAAGAATTTCTATTCTTTGGACTCAGATTATCATGACGTTACATTTTATGCAGAAGTAAGATGGCTGACCCGTGCCAAATTGTTGAAAAGATTGTTTGATTTGCAACTCGAAATACAATCATTCTTTGCAAGCAAGTCGAAAAGTATCCCAGAGTTTGAAGACAAAGAGTGGGTTTGCGACTTTGCATTTCTGGTCGATATAACTAGCCACCTAAATGACGTTAATAATAATACTCATCTACAAGGGAAAGGTAAATTAATTAACAAGATATATTTTTTTGGTTTACATTAAACCAGGCAAGCGTTTGAGCACGATCTCACCTACCGGGAAGCGACTATGTGGTCGAAGTTGTAGCACGCTTGCTTATTTACTTTAATTAATAACAACAATTAAAAAAAAAATTAGGTGCGTGGCCCGGCAGGAAATATTTCCGAAATTTGGCCCGCCTGCTGAAAAGGTTGGCCACCCCTGCCTTAGAAGAATATGGAATAGACCAAGTCACCAGACTGCTGAACGCAATACATGATACTGGAGATATACCTCCTGAATTATGTAATTCTATATTTATTGCAATCCCGAAGAAATAAGGAGCCTTGGAATGTAATCAACATCAAACAATTAGTATAACGAGCCACATCACGAAGATTTTGCTGAGAATTATCATGCAAAGAGTTAGGAAGAAAATACAATCCGAAATAGGAGAAGAACAATGTGGGTTTGTAGAAGGCAAGGGCACAGTAAATGCTGTTTATATACTGAGAAGAGTAATTGAACGTTCTATAGAAGTAAACAAAGATCTATATCTTTGCATTATTGACTACACAAAGGCTTTCGACAAAGTGAGACATTGCGACATGATAAGGATGCTTGAAGATCTACAAGTTGATGGAAAAGACCTTAGACTTATTTTTTAAAAACCTATATCGGAAGCAACAAGCTGCCATCAGAATTGATAACGATGTAGGTCAATATCAGCCTATTTAAAGAGGTGTGAGACAGGGATGTGTAATGTCTCCAGATCCTTGTTCCCTGTACAGTGAAAATATTTTCAGAAATATACAAGATATGGAAGGCATCAACATTGGGGGACGATACATCAATAACATTAGATATGCAGATGATACAGTCATGATTGCAGACAATGAACAGGACCTGCAACATTTAGTAGATGTGGTTGTTGCACACAGTGAGCAACTAGGGTTTGAATTGAATAGTAAGAAGACACAGATTATGGTCGTCACTAGGAAGGAAGAAATACCACAATGTAATATACAAGTAAATGGGCATATTCTTAAGCAAGTGAGTCGATACAGTTATCTCGGCACAGTCATAACATCTGATGGGAGATGCTTGAAGAGATTATAACAAGAATTACCATTGCGAAGGTAGCTTTTTGCAAGATGAAAAACATACTGACTAATAAAAAGATATCAATTGAAACGAGAAAAAGAGTATTGAAGTGCTACATAGAACCTATATTTGTGTATGGATGTGAAGCGTGGACAATGAGCAGTCAAGTTTAAAAAGATCTGATGGCTGTGGAAGTGGCTTCTGAGGAAAATACAAAGAATACCATGGACAGACAGGAAAACCAATGAGCAAGTCCTTCAAGAAGCAAATGAAGATCGTAAACTGATTAGAGACATTAGACGTAGACTGGGGATTGCGTGGTCTCGAGGTACGGTGTCCGCCTCGAGTGCTGGAGGTTCCGGTTTCAAGCCCCGGTGATGAACGGGATTTTTTCAAGTGGACTTCTAGTAATAAAATTTGCCCTGGTCTTTAGGCATTGAGATCGGACGCCCGTGTGTATTGTTGTGCACATAAAAAATCCCTTGGCAGTTGGAAATCGAAAATGAGTAGCCTAATGGCGCTGCCCTGGTACAATTTCGAGTTAAAAATTTACCCAAAGTATTTTCAGGATCCTCGCCGATGCTACAGAGTTCGGGCACTGAGCTAAGTTTCCCCAGACTCAGATTTGAGTTAGGATGAAAACGGAGCGCTTATGGGTTGCACCCGTGTGCCGTGATGTTGATCCATCGACTAAACTAAATTAAAACTATTAGACGTAGACAGTAACAATATTTTGGGCATGTTATGAGAAGAAATGAATTGGAGAACTTGGTGATAACTGACAAGATCGAAGGGAGGAGACCAAGGCTAAGACCGAGAAGTAAATACCTGAATGGCTTGGCCACGAGGCATCATCGAGACAAGAACACGGAGCTGATCCACGTCTCTGGTGATCGAGTGAGATGGCAAAACATGACCCGCCCACGCTTATCGGCATCGCACATGATGGATGGATGGAGCTTCTTAAAGCAGACTTTGCTACTTATCTATTAAGATGTATTAAAGATTGAGCACAATCCACTACTGGCAACGCTGATCGTATTCCACTACGAACGTAAGGCCTTGTCCTCGTCGGATTGGCAGCACCAGACTAGAGTTTCGTTCTCTTTTGAGCTCGTCAGTAGTGCAGTAGTGCAGTCAGTATTATTATTAAGATGTCATTAGTCATTAGTCGCGGTTCCAACATCACATCAAAGGGTCGTCCCCATTATGCTCCGTTCCCGTGAAAGTGAATATCGCATAAAATGTTCCCCACTGCCGCATGTGAAAAGTGGAAAAGACAGAAGTCTCGACAAACAACGGCCCGCTCAGGGTTACTGTACATAATGCCGCCGCCAGAATGTCACCACAAGAGTCCTCTACGAAACATAGTTCATCCTTGATGGAACTGACAGTCACTTTCCCAACCAGATGTTCACCTACAAAGTCTCGATGTTTCTAGATGTTGTTGTTCCGTTTCTAGATGTTTTCTAGCCAGCCACACCATTGTTTCTTCCGAAATGCAGTTCACGCAACAAAACAACATCGGACAGATGTAAAAAGAATTCACTGTACATAATGCCGTCGTCAGAATGCCACGCAAAAGTCCACTTCGAAACATACAGTTCATCCATGATGGAAGCGGCAGTCACTTTCCCAACCAGATGTTAGCCTACAAAGTCTCGATGTTTCTAGATGTATTAAGATGTAGTCAACAAAGCTGGAAATGGGAAACAAGGTGCCATTGTGGTGTTCTTTGGTATTTACAGAAAGAAAGAAGACTGGTAACGAAAGAAAACTTACACACAGGAAACTGCTCACGTCATCAACAGCACGCAATCTCTTGGGAATCGGTCGTGTGAAAGAGACAGTGCATCAAGTGTGTTGTTTAAACACAAAATAGACCAATGTTATAGTTTGCAGAAGCCATTTATTTCATATAGCCAAACAAACTTTGTGTAAACAAAAAGACATGATAGTAAGCTTAAAATTACTCATGTCATCACCAAGTGCCCTGCCAGATGACGTAGGCGTTCATGGCTCTCCACAAATCTCGGTCTTTGGTGTTCTGGATCAACTCTGCTGATGATATTCCTCCATACCACCATCTCAATCCGTCCAGCATTATTTCTTTTGGTCTGCCTCTGCCTCTCTTCCCCTCGATCTTTCCAGTTGTCATGATGTTCTCCAATGCCTCTCTTCTCATCACATGACCAAGGAAAGCTGTTTATCTCTTTCTTATTGTTGTATATAGTGTTCTAGTTTCATTAGCCATTTTCAGGCAATCGTTGTCAGTTACTCAGGTAGTCCAAGGAATTCGCAACATTCATCTCAAAAACCACATCTCTGTTGCTTCTAAGTTCTTCCTAATTTGTTCATTTACAATTCAAGATTCGCTGCCATACAACAAAACTGGTTCTATATAGCATTTTAGCCCTCTCTTTCTTACATTCATTGATAGCGACTTATTGCATAAGATACTCTTCATTTTATGAAATGCGACTTTTGCATGCCCTATTCTGCTCTTAATCTCTGTTGTACATCTTCCATCTGATGTTATAAGTGCCCCTAGGTAGTTAAAATTATCCACTTGGTTGAGAATTTACCCTTCTATTTTCATGTCATATTTTGGTGTCACCATTTTCTTTGATATCACACTTGTTACTGTTTTCTTGATATTCAAGGAGAGTCCTTTATGTGCACGCTCTGTTACTAACTACAATGTCCAACAATTGTTGTAGGTCTGTTGCATTATCCGCCACCAATACTGTGTCATCTGCATAGCGTATATTTAAATATTGAGCACAACCCACTACTGGCAACGCCGATCGCATTCCGGTATGAACCTAAGGCCTATCCACGTCAATATGGAAGCACTATACTCGAGTTTCGCCCTTGTTTGAGCTCGTCAGTAGTGCATATCCCTGACCGGATCCGGAAACAGTCCCGGATCACGCGTGTGAAGCGGGTGTGTAACCACGCGGCACACACTGGACACACCAAATTATCACAACAGAACACCACAATGCTACCCATCGTAGGCTATGCTCAAGATTGCCCAATCGCCGCGACCGACGTCCGTCAATCGATGGGACCCGAACGATCAGGACTTCTCACTCGCAAGGAACACCAGGCCTCCTAAATCCAGTGAGCAATAATAAATTGATTATGTGGTTGTTTCGGGATTTGAAATTTAAATATTGAGCACAACCCACAACTGGCAACGCCGATCGCATTCCGGTATGAACCTAAGGCCTATCCACGTCAATTGGAAGCACTATACTCGAGTTTCGCCCTTGTTTGAGCTCGTCAGTAGTGCATATCCCTGACCGGATCCGGAAACAGTCCCGGATCACGCGTGTGAAGCGGGTGTGTAACCACGCGGCACACACTGGACACACCAAATTATCACAACAGAACACCACAACGCTACCCATCGTAGGCTATGCTCAAGATTGCCCAATCGCCGCGACCGACGTCCGTCAATCGATGGGACCCGAACGATCAGGACTTCTCACTGGCAAGGAACGCCAGGCCTCCTAAATCCAGTGAGCAATAATAAATTGATTATGTGGTTGTTTCGGGATTTGAAATTTAAATATTGAGCACAACCCACTACTGGCAACGCCGATCGCATTCCGGTATGAACCTAAGGCCTATCCACGTCAATATAGAAGCACTATACTCGAGTTTCGCCCTTGTTTGAGCTCGTCAGTAGTGCATATCCCTGACCGGATCCGGAAACAGTCCCGGATCACGCGTGTGAAGCGGGTGTGTAACCACGCGGCACACACTGGACACACCAAATTATCACAACAGAACACCACAACGCTACCCATCGTAGGTTATGCTCAAGATTGCCCAATCGCCGCGACCGACGTCCGTCAATCGATGGCACCAAATTATCACAACAGATAAGCATAATCAAATATAAATAAATAAGCGTGATCCGGGACTGTTTCCGGATCCGGTCAGGGATATACACTACTGACGAGCTCAAACAAGGGCGAAACTCGAGTATAGTGCTTCCATATTGACGTGGATAGGCCTTAGGTTCATACCGGAATGCGATCGGCGTTGCCAGTAGTGGGTTGTGCTCAATATTTAAATTTCAAATCCCGAAACAACCACATAATCAATTTATTATTGCTCACTGGATTTAGGAGGCCTGGTGTTCCTTGCCAGTGAGAAGTCCTGATCGTTCGGGTCCCATCGATTGACGGACGTCGGTCGCGGCGATTGGGCAATCTTGAGCATAGCCTACGATGGGTAGCGTTGTGGTGTTCTGTTGTGATAATTTGGTGTGTCCAGTGTGTGCCGCGTGGTTACACACCCGCTTCACACGCGTGATCCGGGACTGTTTCCGGATCCGGTCAGGGATATGCACTACTGACGAGCTCAAACAAGGGCGAAACTCGAGTATAGTGCTTCCATATTGACGTGGATAGGCCTTAGGTTCATACCGGAATGCGATCGGCGTTGCCAGTAGTGGGTTGTGCTCAATATTTAAATATACGCTATGCAGATGACACAGTATTGGTGGCGGATAATGCAACAGACCTACAACAATTGTTGGACATTGTAGTAACAGAGCGTGCACATAAAGGACTCTCCTTGAATATCAAGAAAACAGTAACAAGTGTGATATCAAAGAAAATGGTGACACCAAAATATGACATGAAAATAGAAGGGTAAATTCTCAACCAAGTGGATAATTTTAAATACCTAGGGGCACTTATAACATCAGATGGAAGATGTACAACAGAGATTAAGAGCAGAATAGGGCAGGCAAAAGTCGCATTTCAGAAAATGAAGAGTATCTTATGCAATAAGTCGCTATCAATGAATGTAAGAAAGAGAGGGCTAAAATGCTATATAGAACCAGTTTTGTTGTATGGCAGCGAATCTTGAATTGTAAATGAACAAATTAGGAAGAACTTAGAAGCAACAGAGATGTGGTTTTTGAGATGAATGTTGCGAATTCCTTGGACTACCTGAGTAACTGACAACGATTGCCTGAAAGAGGCTAATGAAACTAGAACACTATATACAACAATAAGAAAGAGATAAACAGCTTTCCTTGGTCATGTGATGAGAAGAGAGGCATTGGAGAACATCATGACAACTGGAAAGATCGAGGGGAAGAGAGGCAGAGGCAGACCAAAAGAAATAATGCTGGACGGATTGAGATGGTGGTATGGAGGAATATCATCAGCAGAGTTGATCCAGAACACCAAAGACCGAGATTTGTGGAGAGCCATGAACGCCTACGTCATCTGGCAGGGCACTTGGTGATGACATGAGTAATTTTAAGCTTACTATCATGTCTTTTTGTTTACACAAAGTTTGTTTGGCTATATGAAATAAATGGCTTCTGCAAACTTTAACATTGGTCTATTTTGTGTTTAAACAACACACTTGATGCACTGTCTCTTTCACACGACCGATTCCCAAGAGATTGCGTGCTGTTGATGACGTGAGCAGTTTCCTGTGTGTAAGTTTTCTTTCGTTACCAGTCTTCTTTCTTTATTATATTCTGTCTATCCAACTGGATATGTGTTCTACCACTCATTTTTCAACTGCCTCTCATTGCTGCCAATGTAGATAGACTTATAGTTATCGTTGATATACTTGTAATGAGGATTTGAAAAATTGTTTTTGTTTCTGTGTGCGAAATTAGACTTGTTATATTTAATGTAACAATTAGTTTGAGAAAAATTGCTCTTTTTTCTGTGTTTGAATTTAGATTGTTATATTTACTGTAGGTTGCATTTCAGAAAATAATCATATGCATTAAGTCATAGTCATTGAATGTCAGAAAGAAAGTTCTAATATTTTATATAGAACCCGTCCTGCTGTATAGCAGTGAATCATGGAATATGAACAAACAGATTGGGTAGAATTTGGAAGTAACAGAGATGTGGTTTTTGAGATGTTTGCTGTAAATGCCTTGGACTATCAAAGTAATTAACAAGTGCCTGGAAAAGGCCAATAAGTAGAAACATTAAAAATTTTGGGGGG